>KK121537.1:7070-97186 GCA_000611955.2 Stegodyphus mimosarum
TCAGAATTTGAGATATTGGATCTAAGACAACTGATTATGAGAAATGAAGCCTAAGAAGAGGAACTTCAGAAAAGTCTGTTGGAAAATATTCCTTCAATGAGGCTTGAGAAGGGAAAACAAGGAGCAGGAGAGGAGAGAAGAGAAAGAGAGGAACGATAGAATTAAGAGGCGAGAAGAAGAGGAGAGGTGAGCAAGAATTAGGAAAGAAGAACGAGAGTTCGAGCTGACCAGATTGAAATTGCAGGCTGCAGCTGTTCGAAAACAATTGAACATCAGCAACACCGTCTCTAAAGTCGGTGTTGACACCAGAAGCTAATTACTCGGGGTCTGACGTAAATCCAAGCTATTACTTAATAACTGACGCAGGCAGGGAGTCGGAGCTGTGACTTGCCAATATCATATTCAAAACGAATCATTTTGTAGCTGTATTCTATTTATAAACTAAAGCTTTACTTTCGCGAAAAGGGTTTCAGCGCCTTCAGCTCCCCCTTAAATACGGCCAAAGACCATGTGTCAAACCAGGCTTCATCTCGTCCCCCCCCCAAAAAAAAGAAAAAGAAAAAAAAACGTTTTTTAATGAAGCGTAAGCATAATGTATAAAAACAACTTTTGATTATACTGCAATCGCTATCTAAGATAAAAATATTATTACATTGTCCAAATTTATTAGTTTATAAATGCAAATTTCAATTAACACTGTTGTTTACGATTTTAAAATGAAATAACATTCTGGTATTTCCCTCGCCCCCCCTCCTAAATGACAATGCAAATCATCGGCCGTGAAACTTGTAGCCTAAATTTCGGGTCGCTGAAGCAAACATTGACAGCCGTTTCTCGAATTAGAACTTTTAATTCCGTAATAAAATCACTTCTAACTTAAAATTTGCCCAATTTTTCCAAATAAATTTTCTCTGTCTTATACAGGACAGTAACAACTAAATGACCCATGTTTGTGTTTTGAATGGTATAAGAAGATGAATCCTCTCACGTAAGTATTTTTTATAATTTTTTCCATTAATTGTGATGTATTTTTGAGATAATGTATTTATTATTATATGCATGAACGTCACTACATTGTGGTCATTTCGATTTCGATAATTTATATTAAATATTGACGTACGAAATCATTATATCTGGTTGTAGCGAAAGTTTTCTGCCGAAAAAACGCGGTGAAGTGCAGAATCACCCACTTCTTTGGCGCTTTACAAGAGTGAGAAAAATTGGATGTTTGTCAATTTCTTTTGACTTTTTAAGTGAAAACAAATCGTTGTGTACAAAGTCAAGGGAGTGCGCAGTGCTGAGTTTGTGGAATTTGGGGATTTTTCTTTTCAGTGCAAATAGGTCGATGTGTACATGGATACCGATCTTAAAAATGCACCAAGCAGTGGGTGATTCTGCACTTCTCTAAAAAAACGTTTTGTCTCTAGTGTAGAATTGGGTGCTCTTTCGAATTGGCGAAAAATTTTGTTCCGTTTTGGCGATGAAATCCCATTTCTGGTTACGATGAGAGTTTTAACATGTTTTTAGCTTCTTGAAATAAATCGATGTGCACATGGACAAAGTCAAGGCAATGTGCAATGGCTAGTTTGTGCAATTCTCTGGTGTTTTTTTTAAGGGAAAACAGGTCGATGTGTACATGGACACGAAGTTTGTGAAATTCTTTGACTTCTTGTTTTGGTTTTGTGTAGCGGCCATCTTGAAATTGTGTCTTATTGGCGCCGATCTTGTCGTCAAAACAGAATCGCCAAAAAACAAGGGGCACCCAGTTGTAAACTTTTACCATTTTAATAAAGTTAGAAAAAAAAAACAGGAAAGCAGTACCTTTAATGCAGGTAGTAATTATCACCCAAATCTATGATTTTCTGCCAACGTTTTGGTAGCTTTTCAAAGCCTTAGCCCAGAAACTTGGTGGTCGCGACTCCAAATGCAAGTCAACCTCATTTCATACGTCCCATGTAAAACGGAAGATAGCACCAGCAAGATGTAGCTGCAGGCGGGAAAAAAAGCTAGAAGTCCGAAGGAGCGATGTTGGGACTATATGGTGGTTGTGGCAAAAGATCCTATTCGAGACCACACAGAGTGCAGCCAGTGCATGCAGACACATGGTAGTTTTGCGTGATCTTTATGGAACTTTACCTTTTTGCACCAGAACACGGTTTGATGTTTTTCTTTGGTAACAATGGCAACACGCACTAGAATCTCGATGTACACCTTACTGTCAAGTGTTTTACCTTTTTTCAGATATTCTTTGTGGATAATACCACTAAATACGGAGCATGATCTTTTTGTTAGCCAAATTACATTTTGTGACACTGCCAACGGGCTCACCAGGCACAGACCAACCCCTGTTTCAACCTGTGTTGTTGAAGTAAATCCACTTTTCAATACCAGCCCTGATTTAATCCAGAATTTTGTCGTTGCATTGATATTCGAACAGATTAGTACAGGCTCGAACAAGTCTGTCATTATCTGCTTGTGACAACTCATGTTGCACCCAGCAGTTAAACTTGTACGTCAAGTTTATGTGATGCGTAGCATAACTAATGCATATGGCATTAATGTCTTAACTCCTTAGCAAGCTCTTGAGTGGTTGCATACTGATCTTCAACAAGTTCTCGTAGGTAGGCCTCATTAACATGGGTAGGCCAGCCAGAGTACTTTGCTTCTTAAATGTCATAATCCTTGTTTTTGAACTTTCAGTACCAAACCTTCACCGTCATATGTCACAGTCAGTGTCATATGGTACAACATTAGTACCTAAAGCTGTGTACATGATTTGGTGACATTGTGTAGCTGACTTTTTGCAACAGAACTAGAAGTAAATTATGGTTTTAATCTGGTAGCAAGACAGTTCCATTTCGGACACCTTGTACTTAATGATAAGCTATTTTGGGGAAAAATATATTTCAGGGTACCACTTGGCGATTTTTTGCCATTCTTGTTTATGTGCAGTGTCCTGCCAAGTAAAATAGCACCCAAAACATAATTAAAACAGAAAAAAATTATAATCTCAATAAACTGCACTTTAAATAAAAATAAAACAAGGAAATAACATAAAATTTGAAATACATGTTATCTAATCTGCACAGTACAAAAAGGAAATATCGACTTACCTTATTTAGAAATTTCTATGTCTCCAGTGTGTCCTTAACAGTATCCAAAAACTGTTTAAATTATCTAAACTAGAATCTGTATACTGCGTTCACCACATCAATTCACAATAGTCAAAATCAGAAATATCCTCTAGGCTGTCACTGGCATTTCTTTCGAAAATCCCTTTTTATTACACTCCACATGCCGTCCGTAGCGTTGATATGAGCTTCAGTTTCCAAATCCCTAAATCCCACTGCGTAATTTACTGAGAGGGAACGAAGCCATTTAAATCTTCATTTACACACCAGTCAATCAATGTGTTTCCCATTTATTTCAAAACGAACAAAAATTTGAGGTTAAAGTACCACTAGCAGGCATTTTACTGTTTAAAACACAAAATAACATACTTCCTAACCTCCATCCAACACATAAATAAGCTCTGAGAAATATTTTCTCAACAGTCAAAATCACCGCAATCACTTATGATAACCAGTCATATCATAATAGAGTTTCCATAATATTCAATATTAAACACTCAAGTTATCATAAATGAAACAGCAACTTTGCAATGGTCCAAGGAGTAGCCTAAAATATAGACTACCCATATTTTATTACAAATTTCACAACACAGTGTTCTAAAGCAAGTATCTTTCTTTCAAATGCCAAAAATCATTTGACAGAACATGGTTAAACATGCCAACATTAAGTGTTTGCACAGCAATATTTGAGGTGGCGGAAAACTTTCTTTAAAACGCGATATGCTATTTTGTGGATTTGAATGTACTCAATATGAGAAGTCAATCAGATATTTCAGCTGAGGAAATTATAATAAATTATGTTTTTTGCTGAAGCCAACTATGAACAACTGTAGAATTGTGATATTACAGTAAAATCACGATTGTTATCTTAGAAATGCCATGCTGGTGTGTTTCATAAATAATAAAATATTCCAATACCCGACTATTATTTCATTAATTTTTGTTCTATTTTTTAATATTATTTCATTTCATTTTCAACAATGATTTTTATTTAGTACGCATCTCTTATATTAATTTGTAGTAACAGCTATATGCAGAAATATACATTTAATTCCCATAAAAATCTCTTATCCAGAATTGGTGTTGTTTCTTTGTAGCTAGTTAAAGGAAATTCTACTGTATGTCTTTGATTCTAACTATCATAGAGAAACTGGAAATTAATTTAAGCATGGGAATTGCTGTTAAATATTTAAGAACTACTTACCATATTCAAATATTTATTATTTATTTATTTATTTGTATATATGTAGATTCAAGATATGCTTAAACTAATGCAATGAATAAACACTTTTATGCAATAAATAATTCACAATAAATTATAATAAGAAAACTTTCCATATACCATCTCCTAGAAACAGAAATTCACTTTAAAATCATCATCGAAAAAGTATTTGGTAACTTTTTGGTTTACGTGGACTAATATCTTTATTTTGATTGAGTATGAATTATGATTTGAATCTAGCAAATAGTTTGATGCTCACTCGGAAGTAAGATGAAACACTCTCTCTTATTTTAGTTGTTAATTGATGGTAGATTGGTATATCTCCTTGATAAATCGATTAATCTGCTATCAATAACAATGACTGGTTTTTCAAAACTTTTGATTTTGGCATTTTTGCAATTTAAGTTTTTCCTTAACTGTTTTTAAAGCAGAGAAGGATTAGAAGATTCTTTTTTAAAATTCTGACAAATACTTTTTCGGTGATGATTTTAAATTGAATTTCTGTTTCTTGGAGATAATATATGGAAGGTTTTCTTATTATAATTTATTGTGAATTATTGGTTTATTATTTTGCAACTGTAGCACAAGTCTTGGGCTTATTAATTTAGGTAAAAGTTTACAACTGGGTCCCCTTGTTCTTTGGAGGTTCTTTTTTGACGCCAAGATTGGCGCCAGGAAGGCACAATTTCAAGATGGCCGCTACACATAACCAAAATAAGAAATCAAAGAATTTCACAAACTCCGTGTCCATGTACACATCGACCTATTTTCACTTAAAAAAAAAATCAGAGAATTGCACAAACTAGTCATTGCACATTGCCTCGATTTTGTCCATGTGCACATCAATTTATTTTCACTTAAAAAAAAAATCAAGAAGCTAAAACCAAGTTAAAACTCTCATGGTAAACCAGAAATGGGGTTTCATCTCCAAAACTGAACATATTTTTTCGCCAATCAAAAGGGCACCCAATTCTACACTAGAGCCTTAATTTACTTTGAATTACTTTTGTCCAATAAATATATACTTAAATTAGAGAAAAAGATTTGCTTAGAAAGTGCAAATACAATTGATTATTACATCTTTAGAAATCTAACTTGCATCATTGCCGGTTTAGAAAAAGCATTCTTTAAAACATGTTTATTGACATTAAGTACTTTAATATTCTTGTGTTTGGCTATCTTATAATTTTGTCCTGAAAGATTCCCCCACCTTTTTTTTTTTTTTTTTTTTTTTTTTTTTAGTCAATGTTATTATCATCAGCATTATTAATATAATTGACATCTAACTCAAATTCATTATTGGAAAAATCTAACTTATGATCACTGTTCATGTGCTAAGAATACGGGAAGTCTTTGCTGGCTTCTTCTTTGGAGCTGAAAATAAGAGTATGCAGGTGGCCAAAACCAGGGGTGACCAGACTCTTGCGATTTTATGCCTAAATATTTTAATTTCATTAAATTCATTGTAAGTGCTTTTATGCAATTTGTCGTATGTAAGTACTTAGTGAGCATGAAATAAAAGTTTTATTAATCATTGAGATTTTTTTTTTTTTCAATTTGGGGGCAGCAATCTTGGGAAATTACACAGGCAGGCAGTGGCCCAGGAACGGTCCTGATGATTGTCAATCCTCATAATGGCTTCATTGCTTTAATATTGTTGCGAAAAATTCGGCGGTTACGCCTGTATGTAAGCTTTCCGGCATAGCACTAGGGTTGCCATAAAATAGTGTATGGTAGGGTTACCAGATTGGCGACTTTATCGCCCAGTTGGCGACCAAATAGGCGATATCCCATGGTCCAATCGGGAAGCTTCTAGAATAACTTCCTGTCGAGATATTTCTCGAAACGTGTGGAACTTAAAGAAAAGCTATATAAACCCTTGCGTTTCTGAGAGCAGGCAGATTGTGAAGCAGTGTGATTAGTTGTGAGAAGTGTAAGAATAACTGCTTACTGTGAGTGCTAAGCTACGCGAGAGTTTTGGTGAACGGAAAGCGATCGAGATAGTGCTTTGCCGGGAAGCTACCTTTACAGTATAGCTTGACAGTGTATTGGTGATTGTTCCACGGTGTTTATTATAAGTTTAGTGTTGCCGTGAAGCTACCTTTACAGTTACAGCCTGAAGCTGTGTTGCTGATTGTTTCAGCGTATTTATTGTAGATTTTCGACGCTTTTAAAGGTAATTTTGGAACTGTGCTGTAAATAGTGATTCCTGTAAATAAATTGTGCTTTTTATTGTTCTGCATCGTGTTTTCATCGGATACTCTCAAATCCACGAACCCGTATAACGCAACAGTATATAAAGAATTATTGCATGCCGGTTGTTAGCAAAAATTTATCTTCATATTTCTGTACGTTTCCTCACGTTTAAGTATGTTTGTTCTCAATGGAATGACTGCTCTCGTTTAATTGCTGTGGAACATAATTCCACAAAATTTCCAATGGGATTAAAATTTGTATTTTAAATTAGGGAGTACGAGAGCAACTCCAACAGATGAAAGAGGAGCTTGCAGAAGAAACTGGAGCCATAAAAGAAGATGCGGAAATCAAAGTGGCATCTGAAGAGTCAGAGGATGAAGAAACGGAGGAAGTAGCTGGTGGAGTGTTTGAGAAAGATCCAGAAATCATGGATGAAACATCTGACGTGATTAAAGAAAAAGAACGGAAACATGAAGAAATAAAAGACGGGAACGAAGATTTTGATGCTCACGTCCCTGAAGTAGAGACAAAAGAAAATGAAAATGTGACTGTCAAGATCATAGAAACTGATAGTGAAGTTACGAAGTCGCAGTTAGCAAGTATTGAACCATCTGAAAACTCATGTGACTCTGAGATGGAAGAAGCTGATGTACAGCTTACGCAGAGTGATCCAGTATTGCAAGAAAATTTACCCACTTCGCAAACTAAGTGTGTGTCTCATAGTGCAGACAAGGACTTGATTTTAAACCTGGATACTTCTGCTTGTAAAGGATCGGATTCTATTCATGGTCTTGGTGTAAACATTGGAACTCGCTTCCAGGAAATAGAGGTAAATAAGCAAGTACCTTCTGCTGTAAGTATCGAGGTGAACTGTACACACGATGCGAATAAACTCCAGGATGGTGAACAAACTGTTTCAGATCTTGTTGTGGAAGAAAAGTCCGAAATGACTGAATCTTCAGACTGTGATATGAAAAACAGAAATACATCTGAAAACTGGCATGGAAAAGTATTTGACCCGGGTATTGTTCAAGAGCAGAAGCTAAGTACCAGTTGGCGGATCCTAACATTAAGCCAATAATAGAGCTGAAGGAATCTTCGGCTACGAAACCCAAGTGGCAGGACGTTTCCATCTTCAATCCTATGACTAAAAGGTACTGGGCTCTCTGGGACTCACTTCACCTTCGAAATGGAGTCTTATATCGACTGTGGGAAAGCGACGATGGAACTAATAAAAGATGGCAGCTGCTGCTTCCTCAAAACCGAATACCTGATGTCCTGAAAGAAATACACAGCAGCCCAACAGGAGGGCATTTCGGCTATATGAAGACATTAAACAAAGTTCGAGAGCGCTTCTTTTGGAGTTCCGCAAGAAACGACGTTGAGAAATGGTGCCGGTCTTGCGATGCCTGTGCAGCCAAGAAAGGACCAAAGGAACGCTGTCGCGGAAGAATGCAGCGATACAACGTTGGAGCGCCTTTCGAGCGAATTGCCCTTGATATACTGGGACCTCTGCCATGGACTAAAGATGGCAACAGATACATTCTAGTTGTCATGGATTATTTTACGAAGTGGCCTGAAGCATATCCAATTCCAGACCAAGAGGCTGTCACTACGGCTGAAGTCCTGTTGCAGAATTGGGTATCTAGATTTGGAACTCCCCTCCAGATTCATACCGACCAAGGCAGGAACTTCACTTCGGCTGTGTTCAAAGGACTGTGCGACTTATTGGAAATAAAGAAAACACAGACCACCCCGTTACATCCGCAGTCTGACGGCATGGTGGAGAGATTTAACCGCACAATCTTGAACCACCTATCGCTTATGGTTTCCAAGAACCAAGAAGACTGGGATCGTAAGCTGCCCCTGTTCCTGCTTGCTTACCGTAGTGCCGTCCACGAGAGTACCGGCTATTCCCCTTCTCAAATGCTCTTCGGTCGTGATCTCCGTCTTCCGAGTGACCTGCTTTTCGGCCGTCCTCCGGATCTACAGTCCTCTCCTGAGGAGTACGTTCAAGATCTCCAAGCCCGGTTGGAAACGATGCACAGGTTTGCTCGAGAGCGAATTAACATCTCGACGGACAGGATGAAGAAGAGGTACGACGCAAGAGCGACCGAACATAAGTTCCAGGAAAACGACAAGGTTTGGCTGTGGAATCCGAGCCGTCGTAAGGGCATTTCTCCCAAACTGCAATCGCATTGGGAAGGTCCCTACACAGTCCTCAACAGACTGAATGACGTCGTAATACGGATCCGTAAGTCTCCCAATTCCAAACCTAAGATTGTACATTATGATAGGTTAGCTCCATACTATGGCCATAGTAATTAGTGATAGTTATTTTTGTTATGGGTACCGCGTATTTCGTAATGGTTTTATGTTTAATTGTATGATCTATGCATAGTTGCTTGTACATAGATCTTTGTAATTAGTGTAAATGTTTTTGTTATTTGTAAATACTCTAAATATTTGCAAATTTTATTATTATTGTAATTTATTTGTTTTGTAGCTTTTTTGATTATTTCTTTTTGGCTCCCAACCAGGGATTGTACTGCCCGGGACGTGCAGTCCTTCTGAGGGGGCAGTGTTGCGAAAAATTCGGCGGTTGCGCCTGTATGTAAGCTTTCCGGCATAGCACTAGGGTTGCCATAAAATAGTGTATGGTAGGTTTGCCAGATTGGCGACCAAATCGGCGATATCCCATGGTCCAATCGGGAAGCTTCTAGAATAACTTCCTGTCGAGATATTTCTCGAAACGTGTGGAACTTAAAGAAAAGCTATATAAACCCTTACGTTTCTGAGAGCAGGCAGATTGTGAAGCAGTGTGATTAGTTGTGAGAAGTGTGAGAATAACTGCTTACTGTGAGTGCTAAGCTACGCGAGAGTTTTGGTGAACGGAAAGCGATCGATATAGTGCTTTGCCAGGAAGCTACCTTTACAATATAGCTTGACAGTGTATTGGTGATTGTTCCACGGTGTTTATTATCAGTTTAGTGTTGCCGTGAAGCTACCTTTACAGTTACAGCCTGAAGCTGTGTTGCTGATTGTTTCAGCGTATTTATTGTAGACTTTCGACGCTTTTAAAGGAAATTTTGGAACTGTGCTGTAAATAGTGATTCTTGTAAATAAATTGTGCTTTTTATTGTTCTGCGTCGTGTTTTCATCGGATACTCTCAAATCCACGAACCCCTATAATGCAACAATATGATAGGGTCCAAAAAACTTCAGTAGTAATTTTGATTTTCAGCCAAATTGAGTCCCTTGTATTATATCTAAAGTATCAACTATGTATGACTGGGCCTTCTTCCTCTTCCAGTTGAACCATTCTAATAGTATCTTTTACTTTTCCTGTGCTTTTTTAAACCACCTAATTTTAAAAATGTCAATAATACTTTTCATTTCTTTGCGTCTTCTAACAGTATCTAAAATATCAGAAGACAAAGTTTTTTTAATTAATTATAATGTAAATTTTATTGATAGAAGGTTCTAGCATCTCCTTTTTACTTCCTTGTATGAAGTAAAAAAGAAGCATTGTAATCATGAAAAATTTTGGTTATCATTTTTCAATGAAAATATCTATTTTGACTGCTATCGAATGCAATTTACCAATGTTTTTGTGTGACATCTATATGCAAGGACAGAATAAAGGATTATTTTTCTCAAAAAAAAAAAAAAAATTAGGGTAAAAGTTTACAACTGATTGCCCCCAACCCTTTTTTTTTTTTCGGTTCTTTTTTTGACGCCAAGATTGGCACGAGAAAGGCACAATTTCAAGATGTCCACTACACAAAACCAAAATAAGAAATCAAAGAATTTCACAAACTCCGTGTCCATGTACACATCCACCTATTTTCACTTAAAAAAAAATCAGAGAATTGCACAAACTAGTCATTGCACATTGCCTCGATTTTGTCCATGTGCACATCAATTTATTTTCACTTAAAAAATACCAAGAAGCTAAAACCAAGTTAAAACACTCATGGTAACCAGAAATGGGGTTTCTTCGCCAAAACTGAACATAATTGTTTTTCTATATATTTCAGTATTTAAAATAGATATTATGAGTTTTTATGTAGTTTTGCCTTGTTGCAAAGTGAGAACTGAATAATTGAATGAGAGATGTATGTTGAATGAAATTCGAGGAAATAAGTTTAAATGAAAGGAAGGAATAAATGCATGTAATTTAATATTCTATACAAGGAAGTCATGTTGACATGAGATTTGTTTAATTCATCATGAAGCACCTTCAGTAAACCTTCAGATTTTAGAATCTTCCCCAACTTCAGAGTTTTTTCTATTTACTTTTCTTTAGGTATTTTTGCATGTGTAGTAGATGTTTTCACTTTTCCCTTTTTAGCATTCTTTTGTGAACATTGTTTAAAATTATTCATTTTGTTTTTCGCAAATGAGGAATAAAATGGTCTTTTTAAAATCTGAAACTCTGTATAGCTTTAGCCTCTCAGGATTCAAGCAATCAACAGCTGATGTTTTAACTTGGATTGCTGCATCAAAAGAAATAATATATTTCTTAGGCTTACTGCTAACCATTTGAACATAATTCACGTGAAAATGTTCGATAAAGCATGTATTCCATCTTCCATTACAAAAATATTTAGCGTGTTAATAACATCAATGCCATTAGCTATGTTGTTGCACATATTACACAAAATACAAGCGTCAGTGGAGCTGGTAGATTCATTAATCAATATTTCGCAAATAAAAGAACATATAGAGGGAACTGGTTTTCCTTTGGGTCCGTAACACTTAGCCAACATGCGCAAACAAAGAAGAAGGAAAAAAAAGGAAAGTTCTATATTTCCTGTTCTACTGGGCCCATTGACGAAACTCAGATTGTGTTCTTCATATCTCGAAAGTGTGATTTAGGATATGTATTAGATTAATACATAGTTCTAACATAGGTATTTTGACACAAAATCGGACTTTTTTTTAAATAACATACCATTTTTTTTACATATTTTGATTCTGCGACTCTAATTCTGCCTAGATATTAAATTTTGTAAAATTTGGTGCGAAATTTACGGAGAAATTCAAAATTTTAACTTGCCACATTTTTTTCAGTTTGCGCCAAGAAAAGTGGCGAACTTCTTAATATATGACAACCAATTTCCTTTCCCTTTTTACATGAGCATGAGCGGAAGAAAAAGTCATAGTCGTTCCCTACTTTCAAATAATTTTCCTTTATATTGTATTTTTTATTATAATTGTTATTATTTTAAGGAATTTTTTTCTTTTTCGAATTTCATTTTAACTGTTTAAGTTACATGATTTCCTTCAAAGAACTGTTTTAAAATTTTCTATTTACTTATTCGACCTGCGTAGTTTAAATAAAAGCTGCATCGTTTATTTTTTTCAAATAGTTTTATTTATACTATATTTTTTTGTCATAGTTATTGAGTCATTTTTTAATTTTTTAGAATGTTATTTTAATATTTTGTGCTGCATTGTATCTTCAGATAAATTTTTAAAATTTTTCACACTGCGCATTTTAAATATATTTATTAATATAAAAATTTTCCAGAATTTGATTTTATTAATTTGAACTGTATTTTTTCGAAAGCGTACTTTGTGACCCAGACTACGATGCATTTGAAAACTGCATATATTAAAAGAGAAAATACAGTAAAGCACAGATGGCACACCTTTCAATGGGCTGATCAGAAAAGATATATAAATAAGAGAGATATATAACCAACTCAGATTGCTGGTGCAACGATCAGGATAACATGACTGACCTGAAATGCCTATTGAGAGGTGAAGCAGGCAGAATAATAAATAAATAAATAAATAAATATAACAGACATTTTAACTTAGGATGACATTCATACGTTGCTTTAAAAAGTTTTATCACTGTGCCCATTGCTTTACACAATTTTCCCATTGCTTTACACAATTTTATCATCCTACATTTAGTTTCTTAAAATGTTATTCATATTTTAGTCAAATATTTTATTTTTGAAATTGCAAGAATCAAATATCAGAAGATTAAAAAAGTTTTAAATAAAAAAAAAAATTACTAAATTTTATGCAAGAATTTTTTTTTCTTCTTCTTAATCGCTTGCTCTTTTTCTTTATGCATTCTGCAAATATATTAAAAAGCATCCAACTTTTCAAAACATTTTGGTATTTCTGACATTCATTTTAAATAAAGTTATTGCCTTCCATTTCCTAAGGGCCCCCAAACAGCCGAGCAGCAAAGTCGCTGCACGCTGGTAGTTCGCTTTAGGGTTCATATCCCGGTGAACGGGCTGGTTGCATAGGCATTTCTGTGGTTTTTCTCATGTGTAACATGCATACGAGCTGGTTTTCGTTAGAAAGTTGTTCACAAAGGCATCCCTCCTTTTAGGCAGACAGCTGTACTTTGCCATAACTTATAATAATCCACTTCAATCCATTTCATCAGTATTTGGTCAGAGCCTTTATTAGTTTTTAGAGGCTAGGCTAGGCATTTTGAAGGCATGAGATGAAAGGAAAGACTGGTTTCATCAAGAGGGATCTGGTTTCATCTTTAGATGACATCCATATACATCACTGGATCAACTCCTGAATCTTTAAGTACTTCGACTGAGAAATCATGCGATTCTCCGTTTATTCCTCTTTGATATGATATGATGTTCTATGACGTAATTTAAATTGATACCAACAATATAGTTGAAAGCCAGTCACTCTTCCCGTTAATCTGCAATGATATCGTTTTTGTCTTTTCCATCAGCACAAGCTCAATTGATGGCATTTGCTGATGTTACACGTCCAAGTGTTTTCTCTTTGAACACCCAAATTCCTTGAAGTATTCTGAAAGTATATTCAAAAGCATCCAACTTTTCGAAACATCTTAGTATTTCTGACAGCCTTCCATTAATTTTCCCCTACAATTTTTTTCTTTTTTTTTCTCTTTAATTTTCTTCTTCTGCATTTATTTTCAGTGCTCTCACAAAAAAATTAAGATTTTTCTATTATTACACTTCCATAAATTTTGCATTCTTGTCAAATTTTTTAAAATATCAATTACATCAGGTGTGCTTCAGCTGAAGACAGCTTTTCATTTTCTAGGCACTTTAAATAAAGTTTAAAGCAAAGTCCAAAGGATAAATATTCTAATTAAAAGTTTTTTGCTAAATGACAAAGAAATAAAAAAAAATCATAAAACATCAAACGAAAGTTCTCAGTTTTAAACAATTCAATTTTAATGAAATTAAAGTAAACTAGCAGACGATAACATGAGAAATGTAAAATTTTACTATTATAAATATTAAAAAAAAAAAGAAAGAAATTTAAAATAAAAATTAAAAATCTGAACAAAATCATCTATAATTTAAGAAAGGGTAGCTTTTTATGTAGTATTAATAAATATTTATTAGGCATCATTGAGGGGGAAAATTCCGTATAATTAATTCTTAATTTTAAGTAAAAATTTATTTGAAATTTAAGGTTAAAACTAATTGTGGCAATTCACTGTAACAAAATCCATAAACCACATTTGGCATTATAATCGCTCAAAAAAAAAAGATGCCAAATTTCAAAACGCTCCAATATGTAAATTCATGTATATCTTCAAAAATTTTGGATAAAAAACCTTAATTTTTTGCAGGTGTGAAACCTTAATTTGCAGGTGTGCCTAGAAATACATCTACTTTAAGATGATGTTAAAAATTTCATAGGTTATAATTCAAATTTTTTTTTCAAAAAATATATAAAAATTATTTAAAAATACAAATTTGAAAAATAAATCATAAAAAATGGATGAATTTTATTTGGAATGAACCTGAATTTCTAATTGTAAAAGAAGGAATCGAGTAAGTTTAATAAAAAAAAGAGATATTAATAAATATATACCAAATTCAGTTAACATTGAGAAGCTAATATTTTAAAAACTACTCGTATGATTTTTACGAAACTTGGCAGTTTGGCATAATTTGAGTTGTAGAATCGAAATATGTAAAATAATTTGTATGTTTTTTCAGAAAAATGTCAAAATACCTATATCAGAATAATGCTATATATAAATCTAATATATATTGTAAGTCGCACTTTTAAGACATGAGAAATGGAAGTTGAATTTCGTCAATCGGTGCAGTAAAACGTGAGAAATAGAACTGTCCTTTTTTTTTTTTTTTCCACAGTGTTCATTTAGCTGACATGGACAATTAGCCGGCAGAACATTCAGCCGACACAGACATTTAACTGACAGGACACTTAGCTGACATACATTTTGATAAATAAAAGCTTTCCTTCCCGTATTCAGGACTTTCTGTGTATAAAAGTGTGAGAAAATTACAAAATGAAATTAATCAAAAATTATAAAATTTAAAATATTTAATTAAATTTTAGTGTATATCAGCATCATATTATAAATAGCTCTGTAATTTGAGTCCTGCATCATAGAATGAATTTAAGTTAGTTTAAGTTTTTTTTTTTAAATGGCATTGCATCGCAGCATGAAAACCTCCTGGAAACTCCAGATTTAGGGTGCAAGAATCTTCTGGTTTTTCATATTTCAAGGTTGGTGGTAGCTATGGTATTGTTCTGTTCCAAATTTTTATTTATTTTTATTTTTTATGATTGTTTGTGTACTTCTGTTTATCTTCTGTCCTATTTGTATC
Organism: Stegodyphus mimosarum; assembly: GCA_000611955.2. NCBI lineage: Eukaryota > Metazoa > Arthropoda > Arachnida > Araneae > Eresidae > Stegodyphus > Stegodyphus mimosarum. Next base: position 22,235 of record KK121537.1, read on the forward strand.
TCCATGTGTCTTATATTCTTATCAGCAGTGTTAGTACATTGTTATATGAAAATATGAAAAATATGACCTTTTCTTCATGGCAGATGCTTATTTTATTTATATTAAAGCACAAAAACCGTTTTGAAAATAATTCTGTGATGTAATACTCTTATTCTTTTTTTTTTTCAGTAATGTCAAAAATATAACTAAATTAAATGAAACTGAATTAGCAAAAGGAACAATTGACAAGAAATCATGGCATGATTTGTACAAAGATAGTGCCTGGATTTTTATTGGCGGATTAGCATATGGTTTGACTGAAGGTGATATTATCACAGTATTTTCTCAGTAAGTTATTGTGATTTTTTTCTTCATTTTACATCCAGGATTGGTCGTAAAAATTCTTTTTTTCATGTGCTCACAATTTGAGTTAATTCAATCAAAATAAAGGCATGGTGTATCCAAAGAGATATTTTGTTTGTTATGCATATTTATAATTTAAAAGAAATCAGTTTGTTTTTGCCAAAATTAGATCCGTTTTTATGTAGGCATCATATTGGTAGGTTTTGCTCTCTATTATGCATTAGGTAAAAAAATTATTGGTAAAAATATATTTAAGGGTGCCCCATGGCGATTGGCCAGCAAGGCACAATTTCGAAATGGCCACTACATAAAACCAAAGTAACAAGTCAAACAATTGCACAAACTAGGTGTCAATGTGCACATCAATCAATTTTCACTTAAAAAAATATCAGAGAATTGCACAACCTCAGCATTGTGCACTCCCTTGACTTTGTCCGTGTACACATCGATCTATTTTCACTTAAAAAAAAATCAGGCAAATGATGACATCATATAATGCTAAAACAAAGTTCCTCATCACCAAAACTGAACAAAATTTGTAGCCAATTGAAGCTCAGTAAACTCCGTTTTAAATCACACAATGAAATAACATAAAAAAGGAAATACATGTTATCGCATATAGGCACTACAAAAAGGAAATATCGATTATTATATTAAGGAAATATTATTATGATTATTATATTAAGGAATTATTATTAAGAAAATATCGATATTTAGAAATTTCTGTGTCTTCAGTCTGTGGCACACAAAATTCCTTAACAGCAACCAAAAAATTTTTTAAATTATCTGATATGCATACTGCCATCACCACATAAATTCACAAAAATAAGAGTAAAAAATATCCTCTGTGGTGTTGGACTATCGGTGGCATTTCTTGCAACAAACCCATTCAAAGCCATCTGAATGATCTTTATGTTCGACCATACACATTTCCTTTGTACAGACAGGACACTTATAATGACTACTAAATAAACCTTCATTTACATGCCAGTCAATTAATGCTTTTTTTTTCCTTTTGTTCCAAATCATACAGAAACTTCACATTAATCTCATCACATATACCATTTTACAGTGTACAGCACAAAATAAGCAATGTACTTCCTACCTAACACCCAACACAGAAATAAGCCCTTACAAAAATTTTCCCATCAGTCAAATTTACCACGGTCACACAACCAATCATATCATATCATAATAGGGTTTCCATAACATTAACTACTCAAGTTACCATAAATGAAACAACAACTTGGCAATAATCCAAGGGGCACCCTAAAATAAAGACTAACCAAATTATTTATTCCTTTATTATCAGAGTAGGTATAAAATATTGGAGAAGTTAAACAAGAAGAATCAGCATAATGTTTATAAATGTTGCGAACATTGTTTGTAAATTTTACAGTGTGCTGATTCTTGTTGTTTTAACTTCTCCAATAATCATTATTTGGTGTGTAATTTTTTTAATCTAAGTTATAGGTATAAAATAGTTGAGTCACTATATGTAACATATAACTAAATTTTTTTTCATTTTAATGTATTGTAAATTTACATCTCTTTTGTATAATTTGTTGTCTTATTTATTATTAACACAATTCTGAAAGGTGCTGTAAATTTTACTCTTTGTTATTTTAAAATGAGCGAAGACCACATCTCCTTCCTTTTTCCTGTATTTCATCATGGTTGTAAACAAAATTATGTAAGTAGGATTCTGAATTATTCCAGCAATTAAAAAAAAAAAGTTGTATTCATGTTATTAGTGCAATTACATTGGTGTTGTTTATTGATTTTTTACTATAGAAAGACTTTTTATAATCACAAAAAGTTATTTAGTACTAACACAACCACATTGGTGTTTAACAATTTTCTACTGTAGAAAGACTTTTTATAATTACAAAAAAATATTTGTTACATACATATTTTATGTTTTAGATGATATTTTTTTGAAAAACAATTAAATCTACTCACAAACAGGTTTTAGTTTAATTCACTTTTAAGAATAGCTGTAAATTAATTGTTCCATGTAGTGATTTTGTGGCAAAATACTGCATTTGTTCAAAAACCTTAGTGTAGTTTCTTCCATTTTTAAAAATTTATTATGTGCTCTGCCATTAGGCCCTACACGGAAAAGGAGGGATTCTCCATGGAGGACTTTTTAAGGTAAACTGACTCATATCCATGTTACACATACAAAAACATATCCATATTACAAATGGAGAAAACCACAAAAAGTCCACACACTTTTAATTGCATATATAAACATTGTTAAATGTTCTTTTTTCATATATAATTATAAAAATTTATTTTATCTCATAGGTATGGTGAAATTGTGAATATTAATTTAGTTAGAGACAAGAAAACGGGGAAAACAAAAGGATTCTGCTTCCTTTGCTATGCAAATCAAAAAAGTACTGTATTGGCAGTTGACAATCTCAATGGGATAAAGGTACAAATATTTTTTTCTCTTATAATTATTTTTGATGTGTTTCTCATTCTTTTGTCTAAAGTTCCTGCTAATTTATTTTCTAGGTTTATCTATCTATTGTTCAGTAGCAAGTAAAACGCATTTTTAATATTTCTTGATTAGCATATAACTTTTGAAAGCTTAAAAATTATAATGAATCCTCTCTGATATTCCCACCTATGGTACCAGGCTGTTTTAATTCTTTGGATAGGCATTGTTCTTGGAGAAAATGGCTGTTAATGTTATTGAGTATCAATTTGCTTAATAATTTATGATATTTCAGGATATTTTAGTCTATTGGGTAAAAATGTTGAAGTGGCTATATCAGTGTATTAATATCCTTACAATAATAAAAGTATAAATTAATCTCATAGTATGCCAACTTGAGTGTAACTATTCAGTTGATTTTAAAATTTTTGCTACTGAAATATATGGGTATGCATACTGCTTGAGCACCTGCTGAAGATTTTGTAAACTAGTCAAGATTCATGAAACAAAAAATATTCAGGTGTTAACTATGTTTAATTTTTTAAAAAATACCTATTTTTAACTGTTTTTCTCAAAATAATATGCGTGTAAAGGTTTTAATTACAAAGTGGGGGAAAAAACTCACTCGTAATTTTGCTGAAATATTAAAAAAAAGCAGTATTTTAAAATATGAAAAACAGTTGTCATTATGCATAATTATGCTGAAACATTTTCTCCAATACTGAAACACACCATAATTCAAGTTTTCATAGCATGGGTTACATACAATAATGTAGATATGCATCAAATTGACCTTAAAACAGCATTTTTGCTTGGAAAATAAAGTGAATATTTGTATATGGAATAATCAGAAGGATTTAAGTAGTTCCAAAAGGAAGAAATAAAATTCATAAATTAAAGAAGTTGTTATGGTCTCGAACAAACACCTAGGGGCTGAAATTAAAAATTGGAAATGTTAAAAAATATTGGATTCGATCAAAGCAAAGCCAATCCATGTCTTTTTGCAAAAGGGAATCATGAAAAAAAAATAATGTCATTGATGGTATTCTAATAAGTGCTAAAGAAGAACCATTGATTTTTCATGTACTCAACATTAAGAAAAAAAAAAAACACTTTGAAATAGCACCCATAGATGGAAGTTAAATATTTCTTAGAAATGAAAATAAATTGAAAAGAAGATAGAAGTCATACTTCAGGAAATTAAAATGAGCCAACTTGTCAAGCAGTTTTTAACTCCACAAAACAGAGCTTATTAATATATGCATGGAAACAAATTATACATTTTCTGATTATCCACATTCTATCAAAAAGTTGTAAACTCATTTGCAAATTAGGAAAGAAATGTTTGTGTACCTTTACATTTGTTACATTAATAAGTCTAGTACTACCTATTTCTTTTGCATTCTTTTTTCATAAGCCATGCATGTTTCTTGCAGTTGTTTTATGCACATTTCTCACCTATCTATCAATAGTTGTGTTTTGGGATAGTCTCAGTTCTTCTCAGAATTTTACTGACATATATTCCTTTGCCCAACAATAGGTGAATGGGTGTTGAAATGAGATACTGCATCTTTAAAGCAGTTTCTGACCATCATTCTAACACTTCACTTGTAATTTTCCCATTTGCATTTCCATAAAATTTGATCATTTAAAAATTACGTTTTCATAGAATATGAATTTTTTTCATTCTCCATTTTTGGGGAAAAGGCCATATTTTTGAAGAATGCAACACTTTCTTTTTCATCAACCGGTAACTCCAGAGTATTATGATTCATTATGACCAAAATAAATATACTCAACGCAAAGAAAAAAGTGTAATTAGAAAAGGACTGCAAAATTTTAAAAGTGCAAATTCATATATATTCAAAACACATATGCTACACACATACCACATAAATACTTTTTGCCAACATGGTGCATTAACTTATCAGTACTTTTTTGTGGTGGGGGTGCAGATAATCAGAAAATCCCCAAATTATTATATTTTAAACAAGAAAGAAAAATCTATCTTCAAATGATAAGTACTGTCAAACTACTGAAACTCTTTTGTATATATTGTCTGTTGCAAGACTAGATATTAATATCTGGTGTTTTAATAGACACACATACTTAGCAGAAGATGTAACTATCCACATAAAAAAAGGCTGGGATTCTGTAAAGTGAATTAGGTATTTAAACACAACAAAAGGTCTTTCTGTACATATTTCTTTGAGTGTATAACCAGTTTAGTTTGTAGTTTACCTAGATGCTGATTAGGGGCAAGAAATCCATGTCAGAAAATTTATATTAACAAGTGTAATTTTTCTGGGCAGCAATTGCATTTCTTAATTTTCAAGAAAATATATGTGTGTTATTCTGTCCTCAGTTAAATATGTTGCATTATCACGAGCTATGCAGGATTATTGCAACTATTGAAACTGCAGAAGGTTTTGATCTACCTCAAACTTTACCTATGAAGTCTTTGAAGATAATCAGTCAACAACAAAAGCTTGTTGAATCTGTAAAATGCAGTTCATACATATTGACATGTTATTTCATCATATATGCAACTTGCATCACAAAAGTATAATAAATGTATGTCATCTTTCAACGGAACAAATGACTAAACCAATTCCTAAAGTGAAATTTCAATTTTCCTGCAATCAGTTGCAGTCAGTTTGAGTTTCCTCTGAAAAACATTGTAGTGTTAGCGGAATTTGTTATTTTACATAACAAAATTCAATGTAGTGTTGTCTAGCGCAGTGTAAAATTGGCAAGCTCAGATGAACTCATGTGCCATTCCAAACTTGCCCTGCAGCATGCACCTTGCCTAAAAGGTTGAACTGATATTGTGTCTAACAAGACTGTTATAATGTTATATTAGTGTTTTAAGCATTCACCTTATTGATTACTTGTATTGTTTCCGGAATTAACCAATTTTGTTATTCATATTCAAGTTGAACAGTTTTCTTAATATTAAACATTGATGTTCTTTCTTACAAGTTATGCTATTCTTTTTTACTTACAGTAAAAGTTACCAATTCTCAGTGCCTTAATAAAACTGCTGTGGATTTGGCCTGTTTATCCTTGGTTTTCAACATTTTTGCAGCTGGGGAAGATTGAACTTTTAACATTCTTTTCTGCAGAATATTTGCAGTACACTATAAGCTTTAAAGAAACACTCTTAGAGACTTTTTTCAACACTTTTAAAGGCGCACAGTGAAAAAAAAAAAGACATTGCAAAAATTACTTCATTTTTGAAGAATAAAGAATGGGAGAATAATGTCACTGGTGCATTGGGGAGTGGGATTGACACCCTTGCTTCAAAATGTTACTTGCTAAAAAATTCAAAAGTTCAAATATGATTGATGCAAACATCTTTGTTTTAAAATCACTTAATATAACAAATACTTTTAAAAAATTCTCAAATTTAATGGGTTACTTGACTTTGATGATCTTTGCTAATTTCAGCAATATTGGGAGGAACAAAACATAATAATTAAATTTTATTATACCACTCCTTGCAAATCGAAGGGGGATTATAGTTCACTCTTAAAGTTTGGCTGTCCATATTAGAGGGAGAGTGGATTTGTAAACATCCCCGAGGAAGAATTTATGACCTCTCTTACACTGCACCACACCGAGTGCCCCATTCCCTTGGCACACAGACTAAATTTATCTATGTGACATTGGACCGAACACACTATGAAAGATATTGACATTGGACCGAACACACTACGAAAACAACTGATGAAGGACTGGTCATCACACTACCCCCTTGGATATCTGATGCCAATACCCACGAGAGAGCATAGCCTACCCTTTTAGATAGTAGGAACTGGGGCTCATGTATCTTATGCTGGCAGAACCGAGACTATCAGGGGCAAAGTATATGACCCCAGGTGGAAATTAAAAAAAAACACAAGTCAATCGTTGGAAAGCCTGTTTTGCAAACACATGATGTGGAAAATAATAATAATGATGTGTTTTAGTCTTGTTCTTGCTAGACCTGGGTGTTATCTTTTATAGAGATCCAGAATTTTTCAGAAATCTTTTCAGTGAACTTCAATTTTAATCCATGATCTGAAGATCGCAATGCTGGTTCTTCATTTAGAATAAAACTGAAAAGTCAAAAGAAGCAAAGGGATTGTTCAGTAAATAAAACAGGCAAATCGACAACTATGTAGTCGGCGTAGATTTTGTAAAATCCCAACCGATTTTGAGGACAAAAGGGGTCCCCCTTCATCAGGAGCAAAAGCAAGAAAGCGAAGGTCAATCATATTTATAACCACAAGTGACCTGTGGAAGAGTCAGTAGTGCCATCTATTGGCAGAAATAGTGAAAAATGAAGGGTTAAGCTTGTAGAATTTTGAAGGCTAGACTGGATTGTAATTGAAATCATTGATTAAACAGGATAAATTTTTGTGAATGTGAAAAGCTTCAAGAAAATCCAATACCCTAATAGAACCAGCTTTCTGGATAATTTTAACAGAACCAAAATCAAAATTGTGATTGAATTTCCAACTATGATTAGCTATTGAAGATTTGTTAATTTCGCCTTTTCAGACATAAGATTCATGTTCTTTTATGTGAAACTTTAATCTTCTTTTCGTTTGGTCAATATAACTTAACCCACACTGACACGATATGCTATAAATTCCCCAAGAATTAAAGTCAGAAATAGAATCTTTTAGAGCTGCACCTTGGATTTTATTTACTGGCGAGAAAACAACTTGGAAAATTAAACTTGTGTAACATCCATGCAATTTTGTAACTGATAGAAGAATGAAATGGAAGCACAACAAGGTTATTAATGTTATTTCTGACATCAGAATGTGTTCTTAGGTGGCACGATGAGAACTTTTGAACAGCTTCATCAATGACTATGGGAGAAAATCCTTGGTCAAGGGCAACAGATCTTAAATAATTGAGTTCCTTAGCAAGAAGAGATTCTGAGGAACAAACTTTGAGAGCTCGAAATACATAATAGTAAAAAGAAGCCATTTTTTGCTTAGCTGGGTGACATGACTTGGCATGGGGAGGTAAACAAATAGAAAAGGGTTTACGGTAAACAGTTGTGCTGAAATTAGATCTATTGCGGATTATAAGAATATCAAGGAAAGGCAGTGTATTATCAGAATCAGTCTCAAAAGTGAACTGCATGGCTGGGTCAATCGAATTTATAACAGATAAAATGTGGGGTAAGTCCTCCTTATCTCCATCAAAAAGAGCGAAAGTGTCATCTACATAGCGAATCCACAGACGAAAAGATAGTTTTTCAAATAATTTGACCTCAAAATAGTGCATGTAAACGTCAGCAAGTACAGGACTGAGGAGATTACCCATAGCTAGTCCTTCAATTTGCTGATAATATTCATTTTTGAAAACAAAGTGAGTTTGTTGTTCACAAAGTGTTTTGATTGTTCAGTGTTTAACAATGGAAAATATTTTTCAAAATTTTCTCTGCTGTTAAATTATTGAAGAAATTATTGTTTCATTTATATCCTGTAATAAAGGAAACATTTATGTTTCTTTCTCTTAGTATCTGTTCCATAGTAAAACTACTTTTTTTTTTTTGCATTGGAAGTACAAATAAGTCTCTGCCTTTTTTTTTATAAAAAATTGGGCATTTATTTTGAAAGAATGGTACATTATGTTTTATTCAAAATATTGTCCATCACTAACCACTACTTTTTCCCATCTTTCTAACAGCATATGGATACCATGTCAGAAGAAGGCTTCTCCTTTTGAGGCTATCCAGAAATCAACCCAATTTTTGGTATCTTCATATGATGTGAAGCGTTGCTCATACAGTCCACATATCGTCAGTCAAAACAGGTAGTAATCAGAAGGAACAGTGTCTGGTGAATACAGCAGAAGTAGCAACTTCTCATTTGAGTGTTTCTGAGCAGGTTTTGACCAGCACTGCAACATGTGGATGAAAGTTATTATGGAGGGGAATAATTTTGTCATGTCCTGAGTAGTAGTGGGTGCATTTTTCTAGTGCTTGGCTTAGTTTCATCAGTTGTGTTTGGTAGAGAGTCCTAGTAATGGTTTTGTTCAGTTTAAGCAACTCATAATACATGATATCAAGTTGAACCCACCATATACACAACATGATTTTTTTTTCTTGAATATTTGGCTTGGCTGTCGATGTTGAAGCATGGCCAGTGTCCCCGGGATTTCTTCTTCGGCTTATTGTAATGGATCCATTTTTCATCACCAATGACTATGTGATGCAAAAAACCCTTTTGTTTATGCCTGGCAAGGAGCATTTCACACGTAAAAAATTGGCTATCACCTTTTGTCAACTTCAGTTCATATAACCCAATTGCCTAGCTTTTGAATCATTCCCAGTGATTTTAAATGAATTGAAATTGCCTGTTGAGGCACTCCTAATGTAAATGCAAGTTCTACTTGTGCTTGGCATGAATCTTTATCCCATAATGCTTCCAATTCCATGTCTTCATGCACTTTCATCCTTTCGCTATGTTCTTTGTCTTCAACATTATATTCACCATTCTTAAACTTTTGAAAGCACTTATGACAATTTTTCTCACTTAAGGCAGCTTCACTACATACTTCTACAAGTAACTGATGCACCTCAGCTACATATTTCTTCAAATTGAAGAAGTAAATCAAAAGTTTCTTCGAATGACGCCCATTCGGCTAAGAACTCAACATTTTCGCACAAAAAAAAGAATATATGATGCTGATACAGAATCGCTAACATTTCAAGGTTATGTTGCTAGCAGATGTCCTTAGGATATGATGCTTTATATCAGACAATTTTAACCATAACTTTCTGGTGGTGCCATTTTTTGTTAAACAGTGGAGACTAATTTATATTCCCAATACATAATTTATCAGTTGACGTAAGAATGTTTTCATTATTTCCTTGCATACTTAAGCTGCGAATATTAAAGTAATCAAAAATATCAGCCAAACACGGCAAATTGTTGGACCAGTTATCATTTTTTCAGATATTTTCCAAAAGTTTTGTGTTTTCCTACTTTCAAAATTCCAGTAGTTTGGGGTAATGTTGGTGTATTGGGCTAATGGGGTGACTCCATATAGTGATTAGTAGCTGACTAGTTTGCATTTTAGTTAGGTTGCATATCACTCACTGCATATAGAACTAAAATACATTTGATATAATTCTGAGAATGTTCTGATAGCAATACTTAACAACTCTGAAGGCAGAGAAATGATTTTATTGTCCTCATTATGTGAGAATCTTGCTACCACCAAGTCTCTTTCTAGTCAGAGTTAAGAACATTCTGAGTTCTTGCCTTGCCTAACAGTCTGTAGACTGATTTAGTCAGCCCTCTTAATTTTTCAGTTTTATTTTACATCTTCTGATTGGTTATATTTGAAAAATATCAGAAGAGCAACAAAATCATTGGTCCATCAGCCTGCCTGAAATCAAAAGGCTTTGGTGATAGGCACAATGCAAATCACTAAAAATCCCTTGACACTGGCCATGAATTATGATTCTTCTAATGTCAAGTGGAGCCATAACTGAATGAATTAGTGCTTCTGCAATGTCAGAGCCTGTCGTCTCACATCTCGTAACAGCCGAATTAGTGTCACCTGTGGGGAACACAACACATGAATTACTTTTCTTTACGTGGTCTGCCGCAAGTTCATTTCTTAGTAGCAATTCGCAGTTTAAAACCTATCCACATGATAGCCACCTCACTTCTGTATGAGGAAGTAAATGTTCGTAATCTGCTTCCATAGATAAACAAAGTTGTTTGAAAATTTGTCTTTTTACAGCAACTCACAGCTTAAAACCTATCCATATGATAGCCACCTCACTTCTGTATGAAGAAGTAAATGTTCATAATGCTGCCATAGATGAACAAAGTTGTTTGAAAATTTGTCTTTTTATTGCTGTTGTTAACTATGGAAATTGTGTGATCCATTACTTTATGTAGTTTCTTATGGTCTTTATGACAAGTAATTCTCAGTCAGAGTTCGTACGGTCCTTAAAAGTCCTTAGGTTTTTTAGAATCGATTTTTGGTCCTTAAAAGTCCTTAATTTCGTCCAAAATCAGTAGAAGGTCCTTAATTTTAATCATCTAAAATTTCGGTCCATTTTTACGACTGCCATTTCAAGTGCAAATTAGCATTTTCGAGGAATATTTTTGGTGATTCATTGACGAATATGGTTATTGTTTGAATTTGTTCCTACTTCTAATATAAATGGTGCGATACTCGAGTTCCTAGGCAAGAAATGAAACATAGGCATTTCGAAATTGTTTCTTTCTTCTAATGAAGAGCTCTTAAACAAACTTTCCTTTTTGGCGATTTGAATTCTTTTATTAAATAGTTCTAAATTTGCTACTTATCAACATTTTGGCGATTTTAAGATCAATTTCAGTACAAAATGTTAGTTCGGAGATCTGTGAATTTTTCAAGACTTTTGTTTAGAACATTCTAGCATTAATAAATTTCGTTAAAATAATGGTAATATATTGAAACTATATTTAAGAAATAACATTGAAATAAAACATGTTTTTTTCCTGTTAAAATATAAAGTGATATTTCTTTTCATTTTGGCAACTTATTACAACATTTTAAATCCGAAAATAAACAAGCTAATAAATGCTGAAAAGCATAATTTTTTAAGGAGTTTTTCCCCATGTAATTGTCTCAGAATATTCAGAACTTTTAGAATGTGCATCCGTTTCCTCTATAAAATTCATTTAATTTTTTTTTTTTCAAATACTTCTGGCTTTTCGCTGCCACGGAATTGGTAGTGGTAATCTTTCTTTCGGATTTTAGACATTGCACTTTGGAAAGTTTAGAAGGATTTGAAGGCAAGATTTATAGATTTAAGATTCTAGAAAATTCCAGAAAAATGTGACAAAATGAAAAATGTTTTCATAGTATTAACTCGTAATGGATGTATTTTCCAGAATGTCTGTGATGAATTGCTTAATCTTTGAAGAATTTTTGGGAGAACAATGAAAACCTAATATTTGAATGTTTTACTTCTGATCCTAGAAATTTTTTTCTTGAGATGATTATCACCCCCTTTTTTTTTTCTTTTCCCGAAGCAGAAGTGTGGAAAATGTCAGTAATGCTTCTAATGTTGGCACATGGACACATTAAAAAGATTATCATATGTATTTTATATATCTCAATGCATGACACGCAGGGCCAGCGTTAGTCATTTTTGTACTTGATGAAGTCTGTGTGGGTCCTAAATTCTGGTCCCGGTGCCTTTCCTAAATTCTAAAAGTTTTGCTGTTTCTATAATTTATTGCTCTGTGCATCACTAAAATTCTAAAAATTCTGCCACACCGGCTCTGACCATGTATCATTTCACATTTACTCTCAGTGTTCATATTATTTAAGGAATAAAATTAGCAGTATATATTTTAAATACATGTGGTTTTTAGAATAACAGAAATCTTTAAATAAATCCAAAAGTTCTGAAATGCAGAGGAAACTTATTGAGAAAAGAAACTGAGTGCATAAAGAGAAAGAAAATTGTTCTTTAAATATATGTACAGTTAGTATTACCTAAATTAGCCATTTGTTTATAATTTCAGCCTGTACTATAGCTTCTCCCTTCTTTTTGTCACCAGAACGCAAAATCATTTAGATAGTATTTAAACTGAGGTTTTTGTATTGTAAGACAGAGAGTGTTTCTGGCTTCTGCTCGCACGCTGCATTAGTTTCTGCCAGCTGTGATAATTTGTAATTAATTAATTCAGCTTTGTGTTATCGTTACCGATATTTGAATCTGTTACGATTATGAGTTACTGAGCCAGCTTAGATTAAAATTAAATTGTGTTGTCTTTGAGTGCTAGTCCACAATTTGAATTTGAATTTGACTCTTCCTGTTTAGTTACATCGCCGCGAGCTGTAGTTCATTCTGCTAACATAAGAACACGCACTTATATTCTAAGTTCTGTTTAAATAAAGAGGTTTAGTCTAACTTTTATCTGACTTTATAGTTACTTTCAGACATGACGATAATTTGCTTCATGCATATCTAGAGTTTTGGACTATTTAACTTTTGCCAAATCATATAAAATCTCATAGGTATAATGTCGAGACATTGACAAGTTAGGAGATGAAGTAGAAACTAATGCGAACATTGATTTGCTTATTGAAACAAATTTCTCATTGTTAGAAAAGGTGCTTAAAGAGAAGGAAATTGATATAAATTAGCCATAATGTCTGGGAGGGCTTCTAATTAAAAAGACGCATAAGTATTTTGTTGAGTATTGTTGCTGCAAAACACAAACGTGTTGCAGCTTTTAATGTATTATTATCCTGATGTTGTTTAAGAATCAGTGTCATAAATTACATGTATTTTAAACTGTGAAATGTTATTAGACTGTGATTTTCATCAATCAAGTTTAAAAAATAAATAAAATTTAATAGTGGCCAGGTAAATCTATAATATCTACTACCTAAGGGTATCTAACTACCTAATTCAATTACTGGTAACTAATTGCTCACCTTTAAAAGTTATCTCTACATCGAGCCTTTCATATAGTCACAAGACACAACACAAAAATGTAAAAATTACTATAAAACGTATTCCTTACAGCTAGTAAGACTTAAATTAATACAAAACAGCTTATCACCTCTGGTGCTTTAGTGGCTTATTGGAACCTTAAAGTATGTTAACTGTATTACAAAATCTCTAGACTGAGCAAGTACTTAATGAAAGGAGACATAAAAGAAAAAAATCAACATAAAGCTAACCATTAGTAAAACGTAAATAAAATGTCACTAATCTTCTTGAAAATATGTCCAACTATTATAAGCATAAAATGTTTAATACTTATTTGACAAATTTTACAAAGATGATTTTATTCTCGAATTTATTTTATAATTATGCTTAATAATAGTGCATCCTACTTATGGATCTGTTTCTTATTAGGTCGGTATAACGAAAGTGAAGTTTAGGCATGGGCTTTAATTGAATTTATGCAGTTCCAATTTGCTGATAGGTCCTTAATTTTTTTCTTTAATGATCCTTAAAAGTCCTTAATAGTACTTAATTCTGATGTGCAGAAATGTGTACGAACCCTGCCAGTGCAAAAAATGGACAAAAAATTATATTTGGATTGACTATGCTGCTAAAATATCAAATCCTTTAACAGATTTTATGATACATGCTACTCCTTCAGTACAAATACTGACATATATATCCTTTATTAATTTTAACATATTCAAGTATGATGTTATTATGTCAAATAAGTCCTAGCTAGTTGCACTTCAGAAGTTCTTTGCAGCATAAAAATTATTATCTTCTGTTTGTAAATAAGATGTACAAAACCTAAGAGATGTGCTTTGCTATATATATATATATATATATATATATATATATATATATATATATATATATATAACAAGTGCTCTTTCAGAGCTGCAAGACATGGCACAAATTTGTCTGTGGAACATGTCATCAGATACTGGAATTTTCAAAATTTCCTTCTTTGCTTCTGCCCCAAACAAAATTGTCACTATTTCACAACAAACAGGTAAAACGAGAGTTTCTGCTACCACATGTTGGCTTTAATTTTATTGCTACTAATTTAACAATTTTGTGCAGTCGTGGTTGAGTTTTATAATTTATTTTTATTATTTTCCTAAATTGTCTTCTTTGTTTACCTTCCTTTTCCAAAAGTCTTTTGAAGTATTCTTTATTTTTTAATTAAGGATTTTTATCTTAAATTGAGAAATGATGCTTTAATTCAGTGCACACCATAGCACTATTGGCAAGTTTCTTTCCCCATCCAATGTAGTGCAATCTGCATTTTCTGGTTCATGTAAATCCAAATTTTAAGTATCCCTCATTATACAAGGGATTGCCATTTTGGATTGATTTCACAATTTTTATCTGTTTTGCACTATCTGAAAATCTTCAGAGCTAGCATTATTCTCATTATTAATATCAAGATCAGATTTCTTTATGATGAACCATAATGTTCAAGAAAAATATTTATGAGGAATACAAATTAATTTCTAATATGGTACAAGATTTATGTAAACTTATTAAATTCAAAATTTTGAATTGATACCATTACTAAAAAGCACTGAAATAAACCACATTTACTGTTCAGAATTTGTTTGTGGAGTGTACAAACAAATCAATCCATAACACTAAAACTGAGAATGAACTTGCTTACCAGTGGCAAGAAGGATCTATGTGTTTGGTGTAAGTGCATGGCACTGTTAACTCTAAGTTCAAAATCAATTCTTGTTCATCATGTCATTTTTTTAACAGATTTTTTATTAAGCCCATTTACTTTTGTTTTCGTGTTTCCCTGTGCCCAACACTTTCATTCTGATGATCAATCTGATTCTCCTCCTAGATATCAACTAATGACCCTTCTCGTGACAGTCATTATGATATGACTTGCTTGTAGTTTAGTTTTTCTGTGTCACTCGGTCTTATATATGACATCATTTTCATAGTAGTTAGTTTGTATTAAGTTTTTGATACCACATATATCTCTAAAGTTTGTCATTCATGTTTGTTGATTGCAGTCCCATGAAAAAGTTATTTTAAATTGTGTTGATTTTTCTTTTGCAATAATTTTTAAACGTGTTTGACTTTTCATGGGCTTCACACAGTGTTCTGGGAGCCACGGGTGGAGACCCATGGCTATGAATCATAAAAGTTGCAGCAACGTAGAGGTAGCGCACATGTCTCTGGAAATGTTAGAAGCATTAAAATAACAAAACAATGAATATCTTAAATTTATTTCTTTCAAAAATTTAATAGTTTGATATACGACATAAAACTGAATTTTTTATTGTGCATGTCCTTTATTATTAAATTTAAATTTCTTAAATTGTAGCTATGTGGACGTACCATACGAGTGGATCATGTCGCAAACTATAAACCTCCAAAAGAAAATGAGCAAGATGATGAACTTACAAAATTGCTAAAATCAGAAGGCTGTGCTCCTAAACTTATCAAGCAAGAACCAACAGATAATAGCACAGGAGAAAAACATAAGAAGAAAAAATCAAAGAAAGGTATATAAAAATATTCATTGTTTGTGCTTTTTTCTTTTGATTTGTGCAAAGAAGAAAAGCAAGTTTTTTATGCTGAACTAATACTTGAATATTGCTAAAAATGTAATAAAATTTTATCTATCAAAAATTATAAATATTTGAATACTAACTAGCTGATTTGTATAAATTGGACATCATTAATGGGAATTATGAGGGCCATCCAGAAAATAAAAAGAAATTTGGTTATACAAACTGAAAAACAGTACTTATTGGAAAAAAAGATTCCTGTTACATAGCTGTAGTTTCCTTCACTTCTCTACGTAGTCACCACCTTCATTTAAACCTTGTGTCTGTTCGTGAGCTTCAAAATTCCCATATTATACTCTTCTGCCACCAGATCTGCAGACTGCAGTGAATAACAGAATCTCGCAAGACAGGTATGTAACTCCCTGTTTTTCTAGACATTTCTCATTCTTTTCTTGGTGAAACTGTATTGCAACAATTCGACTGTAACAAAATTTTTTATCATGGGTTGGTTCCACGCCAACTGAGTGACTAACAAAAAACTTAGAGAATGGACTCAGCTTTGATATTTTTTATTTTTGACACAATCTCACACAGATGGAGGCTTCCTTCTTGATCGTATGGTGACTGCTGATGAGACCTGGATGTCACACATCACCTACTTAGTGGCATCATCCTCATCACCCCCAAAATCGAAAAAATTCAAACAGACTCTCTCAACACAAAAGGTGATGGCAGCTGTCTTTTGGGATTGTAAAATTGTTCTTTTGGTGAATTTCATGCCAAAAGACACTATGATCAATGCAAATCATTATTGTGAAGCTCTGAGAAATCTCCGGCAAGCCATCCAAAACAGGAGACAAATAATGCTTTCTGGAGGAACTGTGCTTCTTCGTAGCAATGCCTACCCTTGCACTGCTGCTGCAATGCAAGAATTGTTGGATCAATTCGAGTGGGAAATTTTTTATCATCTATTTTATAGTCCAGACAATGCTCATATTGATTTCTACCTTTTCCCTAATCAGAAAAAGTTTCTGGGCAGTAAATGTTTTGGAAATGATGGAAGAGTTGAAGAATGCAGTAACTAACATGCTATAATAATGAACTGGTGGCAGAAGAATGTGCGCTGGGGATTATGAAGCTCTTGACCAGATACGACAAATGTTTAAATGTAGAAGGTGATTGAAGGTGAAGGAAGCTCCAAGTACGAGGATAAGGTGAAAAGTTCTTGGCCTGACAATGAAAGACTGCAACTTCCAGTTAAAAAAATGATTTTATTTTTCTACATAATCTCCCTTGACTTCAACAGGCTTGGTGTAGCATTTCTCCAACATCAGTATTCCTTCCTGGAAGTGAGAGTCTGGAAGGTTGTGAAAATATTCATCTATGACTGTCTCAACTTCTGCATTGGATGCAGAGTCCTTCCAGAAACAAATTTCTTCAAGTTTGGGGACAGATGGAAGTTTGAGGGTGCCAAATCAGGAGAATAGAGGGGGATGGCGGAGCAAATTGTACCCCAAATTCCACAGTTTTCCCATCGCCAATGCACCCTTGTGCACAGGTGTGTTGTTCTGGTGAAAGATGATTTTTTTGCCAAGTCTCTTGTGAATTTTGGCATCCAGTGGGTCAAGAAGGTTGGAGTAATATTCACCTGTAATTGTTCTCTCTTTTGCAAGGTAATCAATTAACAGGATCCCTTTTGCATCCCAAAACACACTGGCCATGACCTTTCCAGCAGATGCATTGACTTCGCTTTCTTTGGCGCTGAACCACCAGCTTCCACCCACTGCTTGGTTTGTTGTTTCATTTCTGACGTGTAGTGATGGACCCATGTCTCATCCATGGTGACAGATCACCTTATAAAATCAGTAGCATCCCTGTTGAATCAAAGATTGCAGCGAAAATTGTTTGCACATTTGCTTTTGATCGGCATTCAGCAAATGCGGCACCCATCTTGCAGAGAGCTTTCACATCCCTAATTCTTTATGCAAGGCATTTCACACCCTTTCTTCCAATATCTTCACAGCTTTAGCTATCTCCCACACCTTCACTCGCCTATTATCTAGCACAATATTGTGCATTTTTTCGATGGTTTTCGGTGTGTTTGTAGTTTTGGGTCATCTTCGAGAGATGTGCAACCATGTTTAAATTCAGCTGCCCACTTTTTGATGGTTGATATGGAAAGAGCAGAGTCCCCGTAAACTTTAAATAAACTTTGGATGAATTTGCTTAGAGCTTAATCTATCCAAAACAAAGAATTGACACCTGCAACCGGCTGGAAACATAAATGTTTCGTGATTGAAGCGCCATCTCTAGCTCAGGCCGAAAACTTTCCCTTACCCTCGTATGTAACAGAATTGTTTTTTCTAGTAAATATTGTGTTTTTCATTTTGTATAACTTAACATACTGTATTTTTCGAATGACCCTCGTACACTAGCTATAATTTCTTTCAAATGAAATTCTGAGTTTATCGTGCCTTTGAAAATTTTCCTTTGAATTTTTTCTGAAATGCAAATGATTTTTCATGCAGAAAATTATTGCTAAAAGTATTTTTTTTTTCATGTGAACATTGTTATTAAAGGTGATGCGTAAAAATTTTCAAGCTCATTAATTTTATCATTTTGCCTCAAATTCATTTTTGAAACAGGTTTATTCATATGAGCTCTTAAGAAGTGAATGCTGAAAATTTTTACACATTACCAGTTTATGTATGTGATGGATGTATGAGAAAGTACCCAAGCACAGAATAGAAAAAAGTGGTACTTAACATATCAACACAACTATATAGGCACAATTTGTCCATTCGCTTACAGGTGAAATAGTAAAATTTACTTATTGGAGGATAGCTGGTGATTTTCGTGGCATTTTTTAATAAGATTCTCCTCAAACTATTGATATTTGTCATAAGTCAGCAAGCGTCATCAACATATCGAAATAAAAAAAAACTTTGATAATTTAAAATACGAATTTCAGCTATTAAATAACGATTACATGATGCATTACAAAAAAAAAAAATTTGTGAAATTCTTCTCTAATAGTTGTTTTTCTCCCCATGTATACAGTGATTTGTTTTCATTTGAGACATGCATCAGAGAATTGTACAAACTCCCCATCGTGCATAGCCATCTACCAAATGATCTGATCATTGTTCTGGTTCTGATTTTGTGGCAAAATACTGTATTCCTGCAGAAATGTTGCTGCAATTTCTTTCATTGCTGACAAATTCCACAAACATATATTTTAAGATAAAATATGTCACAATCTTCTGTAAAAATCATTGGAACTTGGAATACAATAAAAAGAATACATACGAAAATGAGGAAATTGCGTGACTGAAGAGCTGTTATGAGCATGGATGCTTTAAGAATGGTTGCCTGAGTTTGGCATATTCTGAAAATTTGGTGACACTTCATCTGAAATGGTTTTAAGTACCAAATAAGTTTACTTTTGTTCAATATAATCTCCTCCCACATTCATTCCTTTCCGCTTTCCATCCTTTTTCATTCTACTGTTGAGTAGTTATCATCCACCCTAACTGACAAATGCTGCCATTCATGTAGCATGGCATATTGCCAGTTCTTAAAGGTATTGTTATTTCTAAAATGTAAAAAATCCTGTCATTTATCTGTCAGATTTAAATTATAAATTTTTTAAACATAAAACCTATGTACCTACTTCAATAATTTAGTGTAATTTTTTTAATAGTGTAATTGGTGTAATTCAAAATGCATCTAATTCAGTGGATCTCAGACTGTGATACGCATACCCACAGTGGCACATGTCAAAGAAGTCCCATGAAGAGATTCAAGGAAAATTTGCGGCAGAAAATTTTTGAAGCAAATGGTAGATTTTTTGTCTTGAATATGTGACAGACCTTTTTTTCACCTTCACAGTAAACTATTGTTATATTTTAAAATTAGAACAGCAAAGGATTAATGAATATCTCTTTCCAGCAAGAAAAAAAAGACATTCAACTTCATGGTAGCTTTAATATTAAATCATCAGAATATAATTGTAACATTATGCCCTCCCCCCCAAAAAAAATTTAATTATGTGCATACATGCCCACCAGTGGTCATCTGGGTCACAGCTAAGTGACTGTTCACCAATAGTTGAGCAGCTGAAGCCACAAATTTGCTTAGTTGAATATCTCTCTAGTTCTCCCATATGATAGTCCTATGTCTAAATGGGCTTTTTTTTATATGGAGGGTTTACACATGCATACACACATGTTTCATTAACAGAATTTTTTTTAATACAATGTGTTACATATTCAGAAATAGAGCAATAATTTATACATTTTCCAACACCAAGTTTGCTAGATTTTGCTTTGCTGTCACTCTAATGGCCAATTCGTAAACAAATACTGGTAACTTGACTGGATTTCAAATTCTGCTGAAAAAGCTGGCTGTATGGGTGTTTTTATGGTTCTTCTGATGTGTAATATGAATAAAGGCCAGTTTCCTTTTGAAAATGAAGACATCTGTTCCTTTAGGCAAATAGCATTCACATAAATTGCAGTGTACAACTAAACAAAGAAGCAAAATTTCTATATATATGAAGGTTTTAAAAAGGGGGGGACAACAAATCTAGCTACATTTCCCAGTAAATAAGACCTGACCTTATATTGATTTTTGCTGCAAAAAACATGCTAGGGCTTATTTTCAGGGGATACCTATTTTTCATGCACAGTCTTTAACATTTGTTCGTGTTCAAAAAATGTTTACTTCAGGTTCAAGAAGTACATTTATTCATGTCCGAGACGCATTCAAAAATGAAGAATATCATTTATTCTAATTCAGTCATTTAGCCTTATCTGGAAAGTTGTCATAAAGGTCCAAATCAAGATTTCCAGCATAAATTTTTTGCAACTTCATTCCATTGACCATTGGGCCTAGCCTCTCATGTTGAGCAATAGAACTCTCCTTGTCCATGTGGTCTGCTTGTAGGGCATTGGAAACACTGTTATTTTATGGCATACATTCTTTACCGAAGTAATGACTGCTTGTAGCGTAGGCTTCACAAAATTTCCTCATTGATTCCTCTCTATTGTGTTTTAAGTGTGGCCCTTTGATTTCCATGTGTAAATGGTTTATTGCAGTATCAAGAATTTGGAGATATGCAATCATTCCTGCAGGTATCATTATTTGATTAATTTTTCTTTCTGCAAGGAAGTTCATGGTTTTAGCACAGTGATTGCTGGCAGAATCCCATACTAGCATACCTCTTTGACCACACAGTAAAACAGTGGTAGAAATAAATCAAAATAATCTTATTGCTACGTGCATGCACCAAGCATTTTCAGCCTTAAGAACATAAATACCTGAGACATGTTCGACTTCCCCTTTTTTGCTCATAGAGATAATTAGAGAAGGATTTCTTTCCATTGAGACAAATTATGAAAATACGTGCAATGCGTGCACTCTTATAACCAGTGGAGAAAATGTATATCGCAGAGGCACCACTCTGATCAATAGTAATTTGAGACTCATGGCCCACAAACACTGCAATTTTCACCCATAGCAACCATGTTTGAAAGTTGGTACTGAGAGAAGTTGATGCCATTAACAAAGCACTTGAATGCAAATACACATTTAATCACTTCAATATCTTCCAATTTGAACAGTGTTGTCAATTTTAGAGACAGTTCATACCACTGAAGGAAGCCATCCATTCACTGTTGTGATGGTTTGAATTCATATGGTGATATGTTTAGCTGTATGCAAGGGCAAAAGCTTGAATATCAGCCCTGCAAACAACCATAGACTTTGCTCTTCTGTTAGCAGTCCATTCATATATAATGTGTTCCAATCCAGGAAATGATGGTTGTTGACCAGATCCACACTTTTTGGCTTTTACCTTGTATACCTGTTGACTGTTTACTCTCATTCCATTCTCACCATTCGTAGATCCAACTTCTCCTTGCAGAAAGTTGTTAAAATTTTTATCTATGCAGTCTTCCGTAGTTCCTTTCTTGTACTTGAATTGGTCTTTCTTTTTCTACTCATTTTACCTGAGCATTAAAATTTATTAGTAAATCAAGTGCTAAATATCTGTTGCTTATGCAATGTATTCAACAGTGAAGATTCTAATTTGCCACAACCACGTCCATTTGTTTCAAATGTGCATATATGTTGTGTCTGCACTTGTTCATTTAGCAATAAGGCGCTGATCTGGCTGATCATCTTAACAAGGCCTTATATATAAGCATTATTATATAAGAATACCCTGGAAAATTATCCTAGTGGTTGTTAGTTTTTATTAGGTCTTATTTTCAGTGAAACACGGTACAAAATTGAGGACAGCTGTTAATCAGTAGTATTTTAACTTGTAGCAGTTTTTTCAAAAGATTTTGTAAATGTGTATTATTTTTTGTTTATTGCAGAGAAAAAACACAAAAAGAAAAAGAAGCAAAGTGAAACTGATTCCCCAATCCATATAAAAGTAGAAAAGCGAGATCCATCTTGTGATAGCCCGAATATAAGAACTGAATGTGCTGAGCAAAATCAAAGAAGTGCCAAAGAAATGTATGCTAAGGATCTTAAAAGACTTGAAAAATTACAGCAGGAGAGTGGAAGTGATATAGATGATATGTCTAAATCCAGAAATAAAAGTAAACATAGAGAAGTTAGTTCTAGTAGATATGAAAATTATGAATTTCCATCTAGCACTAAAAGTGATATTCATAGGAACAGGTCTCCAGAGAGGAAAAAATCTGATAAATCTCGCAGTAAGCATCATAGTTCGAAAAATTCAAAATCTTCAAAAGAAAGGACTGGGAAAAATGCTTTTATATTATCTTCAGAAGAAAAATCTGAGACATATAAGAATATCCAGAAGAAAAAAGGTAAAAGAGACTATCACAATGAGCCATCAAGCTCTTCTACAGATTCTGACTCTGGAAGTCAAGATAAATATTCACATAAAAAAGACACAAAGAAACATAAAAGACATGATAGTTCTTCCAGTGCAGAATCTTCTCAAGAGAGACAGTTTCATTTTAGAGATATGAGAGATAATCAACTTCATGAGAAGAAAACATATAAAGCTCATGAAACTGAAAAATACAGCACCAACTCTCATAGGAGGTATGATTATAATAAGCATTATGATAAGGATGATAAATATCACACTAACAAGCACCGACAAAATTCAACAACTAATGAGGTGAATAAAAATGGTGCACTTAGTTGCCATGATAAATACAGAAGCGTAAATAAAAGGACAAACAGAAATGATGATTATGACCAGTATAACCATTCTGTGAACAGAAAAAAACATTGCCATGATCATAATACAAAGAGATAAATATAATAATCATGATGTTAAAAAAACTGAACTTTCTCATATGGTATATATTCATGGACAGAAATAAGCATATAATCATAAATAATGAGATAAGTTTGATATATCATTGCATTTGTGAATAGACTTCTTATCCAGTATTTGTTCATTTGGATGCAAAAATTACTAGTGTTTATATTTTAAGTAATAATAAACTTTAAGATAATGTTTTGTAATAAATATTCTTTTTCTCCAAGATTTTATTATTTTTATTTGATTCTGACATTCACTATTAATAATATGATAATTAAAGAATGATATTTGGATATTTTAAAAGGCAGGATTTCTTATATCTAGTGCTGCTCTCAATAATAATCTTTGCTTGTAACTGCACTCATCTGTAAAGGCATGTACACTCACTTCCAAAAGTTAAGCACGAAGATGTAAAATGCAGAAAAAATCAACAAATACTGCTTTGATTGACACAAAATTCGGTAGGAAAGTAGCATATATATTTATGCATAAAACAAAATCAATAATTATATACAGAAATGAAAATAATATTAAATTTTTGCAAGTTATCAGATAATGACATCCTGGAGACTAAAACAGAATTATGTATAAAGTGAAAATAAACAGCCTAAAATGAAAAAAAAAAGGACATTAATAGGGTATGTGACCCCCTTCATCTGTATACAAAGTTTACACCTTGTGACCATGCTTTCAATTAGGTGGTCAACCACCAGACGTTAATAATGTATGGGATCCCCCCTCATCTGTATACAACGTTTACCCTTGTGACCATGCCTTCAATTAGGTGGTCAACCACCGCAGAATTAAGGAATCGCCATTCTTCTTGTAGAGCAGTTTCCAGCTCAATAAGAGTGGCTGGAGGTGGGAAACGGCCGAGACCATCCCAATCATTTTCAATGGGATTAAGGTCTGGCGAATATGCTGGCCATGCCATACACGCAATCCCTTCACTCTCTAGGTAGTCATCGACGATGTCAGCTCTATGGGGACGTGCATTATCATCCATTAAAACAAAAATAGGGCCAAATGCTGCAGCATACAATCTCACAATGGATTCTAAGATTTCATCTCGATACCGGACAGCCGTCAAAGAACCCCGTTTAAAGATGTGCAGGTCGGAGCGGTATCCTAATGAAATCCCTGCTCACACCATAATGACCATAATATCTTGACTTATCAGTAAACATGACATTGCCGCAGTCAGACGCATTCCAATTGACATATTCCCGGCACCACTGTAATTGTGCCCCTCTTGATTGGACAGATAGAGGAACACAAACTCGAGGTACCCGGACGTACAGTCCACTCACATGTAATCTTCAGTCTACAGTAGCTGCAGATATCGCCTTGCCAATGGATGCTGTAACCATAGATGTCACACGTGTGGAGGTCGCTCTGCGATTACGCTTGGCTACAATAGCAATATATTAATCTTCCACGGGGGTTGTAACCCTTGGGCGACCGGCTACAGCCCTTTGACAACTGTCTGTGTGGTTTGGAATTGTTTCCATAAACGTGAAATTACAGAATGATGAACGCCGAAGAAAAGAGCAACATCTGCGATAGAATGTCCTGCTTCAATGTGCCCCACAGCACGCCAGTGCTCAGAATCTTCCATTCGTCTTCTGGAAGTCACAGAAACACATATGTCTTGAAAATAAATTGTACGAAAGTTTTAAACACCTTCTATCAGCATTTACAATCAACTTCTCTAATCCTTCATAAAGCTGGCTTCTTATACGACTGCCTTTTTTGCATATTTCTTGACATGAAAATGCGATTGGCTGTTATCTAACATATTTGCATACTTCCATCTACCTCTGCAGCGAATTGCATCCTCTTCAATTCTGATTGGCTTCAGGAAATTAGCATTTTCCTCTCCGTGCTTAAATTTTGGAAGTGAGTGTATTTAGTTTATAAAGGCAAATGCCAGTCTACATTAGAGCAGTCTCTATTATGGGACTAGCTCTTTACAAGAAATAAGTTAAGGCTCCAGGGACTGAGCTTTATAGTTCACTGTGTGCCTTCTACTACAAAAATGAGGGAAAAGACAATATTTTATACTGGCCATAGCTATTTCTTTAGATTATAAATATTATGATCATTATTAGTCATCCCAGTCTCAGAAGGGTTAAGCAAAATGTAATAATATATTAGATTTTCCAATATTTCTCCAGAGACTAGGAGCTTTATACACTGGTTATCATAAATTAAGGAAAAATCACGATTACTGAAAAAGTTACATGTAGAATTTTATGAAACTTGCCCACAATATACAACACATAGTAAGGTATCAAATAGCATAAAGAAATTACCAGACAATTATGGTAGTATAGAAATTAGCACATGTATAAAATGAACAAATCCAAGGTGTCAGTTTTCTTTAGGAAAAGTATCTTCAATATGGAATATGATCGCCTCTAGAAGCAATACAGCGATGTGTGATGCTTTCATTATGCGGTCTATCAGTTCCATAGGAAGCGAGAGCCATTGCTCTTGCAAAGCAGTTGCAAGCATGGTCTTGCGTTGTCGTCCTGTAACAGGAAAGCATCACCTATTGCCCCGGCATATGGACGCACATAAGCATCAAGAATGTCATCTGTATAAACCTGAGCATTCAAGGTTCCCCTTGGGAAGACATGGAGGTCTGTGTGTCCACCGAAAGATGCCACCTCAAACACAGACACTGCCTCTTCCGTATGCATCTCTTTCACGGATGATAATGGGTTCCAGGTTCTCTCTATATCAAATAACGACTACTGTGGCTTTCTAGACTAAACCTGGACTCATCCGTAAGGACAACAGCCCTCCTTTGATCAGGCATCCAACGGACATGTTGTCGTGCGCACTGCAAACATTCCCTCCTATGGCATGACATGAGCGGCACGCAAATGGCGCATACAGACCACCTTCGTGAAACCTTCTACGCACAGTTGACATTGACACCAATCTTCCGGTAGCTGCAGCAAGGGAGGATCTAAGAAGAGTCGGAGGAGCGGTTCTATTCCTGCAAGCACATAATGTTAAATATCGGTCATCGGCACTCGTCGTAGCAGTTGGCCGTCCTTGGCTGGACCTCCTACATGCCGAATCTGTGGTTTGAAATTGCCTCCAAAGTCTATGAACCACAGAAGGACTCACATTTAGCCATCTGACCACTTCTGTTTGACTTTGTCCTTCCTCTAGTCTTCCAATGACTCTCCATCGTAGTTCTGCAGGCAAATGATGCCTGGATTTCATTGTTACAAATTGGCTATCCCCGATTTCTGATGCACTATCACAGTGAAATATGTGGGCTTGCTCTCAAAGATGGACTTTTATGCTCCTCGCAGGTGACGTATTCCGAGTGCAGCACCGCTAATTTGCATATTGCAGTTTTACTTAGCTACTCTTACTTGGCAACATATTCAAATTTTACATGGTTTGATTTTTCCTTAATTTATGATAACCAGTGTAGTTCACTCTGAGCTTTCTACTACAAAAATGAGGGGTAAAGACAATATTTTGTACTGGCCATAGCTATTTCCTTAGATTAAAAATATTTGATCATTATTAGCCATCCCAGTCTCAAAAGAGTTAAGCAAAATGTAATAATATATTGGGATTGGAGGAAGATTCTGCTTCAAAATTTTTTTTAGCAGAAATACTCCTTCAGCCTGTACTGTATGGAATTTGAATCGCATACAGTATAGTCTATGCTGTATGAGACCAGTCTATACTGTATGACTCTTACTGTGCTCAATATTAAGTATATGTGGTATTCGATCATGTTGTTGAATATTTGTTTTGACCAAATTTCTCTATATTCAGTTGGCATGTATTCCTTTTGGGTAAAAAGGTGTCCCATATTATGCAGTAATGTGCTCTATTTTAATAGTGTCTTGCATCAGGAGTCCATTTTGTAAATAATCAGCATGAATTTTGTTAGTCATGCTTCATATATTTGTGCAGGTATTTCCAGGAGATTCGAATAAAAAAGAAAAAAAAAATCTGAAAGATTTCAGAATTTAAATTACGTCCAAAGGCGCGTTTTTTCAACGTTTTGTGTGCTACCTTTTTTTATTAAATATCATGTACTACGTACTCAAACCATAAAATTCAGTTCAAAATCAATATCGCAAAATCATTTTAAAATGAACATATCTTTAGAATTTCCGCAAGTCTCGTGCGCTGGAGATAAAAATGTTTTTTTTTTTTTTTTCCCGTACAGTGTTGCCATTGCTCGCTTTGAAATCATTTAGTTTGTTAATCAGAAATTCGTTGAAATGTTACAAAACATGAAATCGATAATAAAGCAAATTTCAAATTCAAAATTAGGGCTTCCAGATGCCCATATTCGCAGTAGGATTACGTCATTCAAAATTCGATGGCTCTAGGTTTTATCACAATGCGAGAAACATGCATACATTTATGCAGATTTTTCATTTTTTAAAATTTAATGCAGAGCGATAACATTTAGTGGCAACAATTTGAAAAGTGAAACGGGCATTCAGAGTGAATCGACGCAAAATCGCAAAACAAAAGTAATAGTCCTTCGGGACTAAAAATGTACTTTAATTGGCAAATAATCATGAATTTTAGATATGTATTTAAAAACACTTGCATGGTCAGCATAAAGATTTTTAGGTAGCTGTTTCAACTTCGTGTCATGCTTGAAAAGTAAATATTGCAGATTAATCATGTGTAGAATTTAAAGTGCCTACCAATGAACCACTCAATAAGACCACTAAACACTGCTAGTCTCCCTCCCCACCGTGTTTCCCGAAGAATGGAAACTGATTTTTACATGCAATCTTGATAAAAGCCATTTTCTCTTAAAAATTTGCACATGAAGGTTGCCCTTTCTCAGACTGATAGAATTGAAATATGCGGTGAAAAGCTTAAATTCTGAAGGAAAATATTTTGATGGAGAATATTTGATAATTTATCAAATTTTTACTGTACTTAGAATTCTTGGTTAACAACTAAGGCAAAGCACAAAAGGGCTAACCTCTAGTATTTAGAATATAAGTCATGCTTTGTGTATAAAACTGAAATTGAGGGAAAATGGATCAAGATTTTTCCCATCTCCAGAATAACTATATTTTTTCAAATCTATAGTATTAATGATTTAATTTTTTTTTTTTTTTTTTGGTAACAAATGCTCCTGGAGAGTATATTTCAGTGATAAATAATACATGTGCATAATAAAAAATCAGCTAAATATCTCCCCTCTGAAATCTGGAATGAACACAAAATATAATAGAACTGAATTAATTTCAGCCAGTTGATAAAGAAACTCAGAGATTCTGCTTGAAAATATTGGCAAAGTAAATAATAGTAAGTATTAAGGAAAATCTTTTGAGAATGTTTTTTCTTTGGTTATTTTGTGTAGTATTTATATATTAATTAAATCAGAATTGCTTCATTAATTATTTAAATAATAATATTGTCCATCAAAATAGTTTTTCCTTGCTTCCTTGTCACCAGAACTGTCTTGCCCTGAATCGGCTTGACAAAGTTTGGTCTCTTTAACTGATTACATAAATGCTTAATAAAACTAAATGAAAATTTCTTTTAAAAAATTTCCATTTCTAACCATTAGTTATTGTGGCTAACTCCAGTTGCTTGTCTTAATCAAAATAAGCTAAGCATTTTATTATGGCAAGGAATGCAAGATTATGTCAACAAATGCCAAAAAATTGTTTGACAAAATATGAATAAACACGGTAATGTGAACTGTTTGTGCAGATGATATTTGCGGTGGTGGGAAACTTTTGTTAAAACCCAATATTTATAGCTTTCAAAGGGATGGGGCTATTAAATGCGTGCAGGATATGCTGTTACAGTGTACAGTCAGTCCAGTTATGGTCAAGGATTCCACAAATACCAATATTTCCAAATATTCTTTTTACAGCCTTACTCTAAGGATAGAGGAATAGTAAAGGCCAAGGTAATAAATATATCAGTCAAAAGGACACCCATCTACACCACACAGACCAAAAGGGATTTAGACTAGGGTTTTACAGATATTCTTATGAAAATATAATTTTGAGGTTTTCAGTAAGCTAGTGAAACTTTAGATTTCATTCTTATTAATGTAGTTTATAATGGCACAAAAATTATGCAACTTCCTGCAAGAAATGTATGAATGAATGTGTTGCTAATTGTAACTAAAATATAAATAAATAACACCCATACATGAATAAATGCTTGCAAATTAAGGTTCTGTATACATAATTCCTTCATTATTTTATATTTTCTTTCCAAAATCAATCATTTGCAGACTCAGAATACAGCAATTCATAATGAGATACTAATATTCCATTATGATCTAATATTAATCTACTTTTATTTGGTAAAATTTAAAACAAGCTTCGGCAGTGTAAAAATTTTAAAAATATTTATAAATGCATACCTAAGTTAATATCTAAAAATTTCCACGTAATTAAGCAATTACCAGAAGTTTTATACATATAATGTACATTGCAAAAGAAGCCATACATTATTTTATTTGATTAGATTGGATCTTTTATTTATAAATTTCACAACAGAATGCACTTTTAACAGGTAATTGACAATACCAACACACTAAAAATAAGACACAAAGAAATACAAATCACAGTTCAATTCTTAAAATATTTATGAAATGCAAGTTACACATTTAATAAAATACAATTAATATTCAGTCCTTAGGAAATTTGACTTCGAGCTATTTGTTCCTTCAGAACCAATATACTCTGACGCTGTTCAGGAGGCAACATTGCAATCTGTTGATCGGACAACTGCAAAACTTGCATTATTAAAGCAGCCTGAATATGGAAGAAAATGAAAACATAAATCATTAGAAATTACCATCTACATCCTAATCAAAGGTGTGTAAGTTTGTAGTTTTTAATATCAAGTTTAAATAACAATTTGAAATCAACTTCAGCTCATAATTAACATTTAATTAACTTCATAATCATTAATTTTAATTTTTAATACTGTTAATGTGTGCTATTTTTTGCCATTATAATAATTTTTTCTGCATATATCCACAATTGGTACAACAGTACCTGATGCCCTAGGCAAAGAAAATTTTAAATGCTTCTGCACACTGTTGATCTATGTGTGATCTCATGTGTATACAATTCTCTTAGGGCCACTACTTTCATAAGCTAACCGGTTATTCCACGAATATAAATAATTATCAGTATTCAACACAAACATAATAAAAGTCTTAAGAATTATAAGTTACATCATATCACTCGAAAACAAACACAAAGCTGTTCACGAAGGTACAAGAGGAATGACACAAATTATTTACACATACTTACAAAAACTTAGCAAATATTCTTCCTGAATGGTTGTAAAGGAAATAAATCTTAAAATTATGTTGTATTGATTCCATTTGAACAGATGAATGTCTGGTCATTATGGTAATACAGTGTATATAGACAGCAAGTAATGAGCATATTATGAAGATAATTATGTATAAGAAGCATATTATGAAGATAATTGTTGGATTTAAGAAATGGGAGGCTACCTATAAATAATAAAACTGAATTCACATATATTAAGTCAAAAAATGAGACGCTACCCATAAATAATAAAACTGAATTCACATATATGTAAGTCTGCATATTAAGAAAACCCAAAAGGAACACAAATTTGGGAACAGAAAAAGCTGCAAGATATGTCTGGCCACAATGTAACTGAAAGCATATCTTTACCACTTCTGAAGTTAACATTCTACAGTCCTCATTCAGCATAAAAAAAAATTATATCTTACGCAAATGATACATTTTCAAAGTCAGGGTTTGCAGATTTTGGGAAAATTGTGTTTTGCTAAATTTTCTTCAATTAAAATAATATCAATAATTCATATTAGCTAATAAAATGTCTCATCAAGGTTCTTCTAATAAATGACAAATTTATTTTTGATTGATTACCTTCTCTTGATCTTGAGGAGCTAATGCAGAAGCTGCAGGTGCAGGGGCAGCAGGAGGGTGGTGTACAGGTTGGGTGGTGCTAGATGATGACACACCAACAGTTGCAGGTGGAGCACTGACTATGCCTGCCCTAGAATTCTGTAAAAGAATAAAATTATTCATCTATACCATTTATTATTAGGCTTCTAATGAATTACTTAAAATTTTTACTATCCAATCTCTTCTAATTTTTTATATATATATTTAGTAAAAAAAATAGTTCAAAAGATGGAGTTAAGGTCAGGGTTACAGGTTATGTTCTTCAGTTAAATCTATATGTACCCCATCTTTCAGAGCAAGTTATGTAGATGCATCAAGGTTCTATCTGATATCCAGGACTTAGAAGAGAAGGGCCAGTTCATCGAGCTTTGCCCCTGAAACAGGAAGTGAGGAGTGATGGCATAATCATGTTGACACTGACTGCAAAGACGCAATTTGCAGCAGAGAAATAAAGGTTTTAAATTTGGAAAAAAAAACTGTGCGTGAAAAAAAGCTTGACAGAAGATGTCATTACTGTAAGCATTTCTAACATTTAAAAAGTTTACAGTACAAAGTTCGAGATCCAGATGTCCAATATCCGGAATGATCTAAAATCCAAACCTCAAAGACACAAACTTTTTTTTTTTTTCATGCGCGTTTGATACTTCCTTCCATAATAAAACACGTGGAGAGTCCCCATTCTTAATTTCACTTAGGCATTAAATAAAATACCTCGTTTTTTAAGAAATAAATTATTTAAGCATAAATTTGTAAGATTAATAATTTGGCTTGGCATACATCTCAAACCCAAACATTCTACATAAGAACATCCATTCCATTTACCTCTATATTTATACTTATCATAGCCTGCATGGATTTGCAGGCCAGTTGTCTTTCTGTAAGGCATCCTGGAGGTAAAATTAATCTAAGAAGGTGTCACATTGACAGAATGCGAGTTGTTAAAAGAAGGTGGCGCTTTGCCACTAAGGTAAAATTTTTCGTCGTGGGGTGGTGTGATATATGAGTTACATATAGTATGCAGGTACAAGACAATATTAAGTGGTGAAAAATAAAAACATAATTTTCAAAGTATTGAGTATTATACCTTGGTTAAATAATATATTTACATATTATTTAATTAAGACAAAAATACCATACACATAGAGTTACCACTGTAAAACAGTTTTTAACAGGTTTTAAGAGATTAATCCTCTTCATTGATTATAATATGCATTGACTTACTCATCTCCTTTAAAGTGCTCGCTTTAAAAAAAATCAATTCTGTTCATTATTTTCTGTAATGCCATTTGAAAGTTTTTATAATACTCTAAAATTAAAGTTATTATGAATATCAGAAATTGTATTTGCAGGAAGTGACACTAATATTTTTCAAAAAGAGATCAGAGGTATCTATATTTCACAGTTATCTAATTAGTAAAGTTTGTTTTTCATTTTTCAGTTCACTTTCCCATTTCAAAAGAAAATCAGTTAAAGTACGAGTAGTACTTATCATCCATGAGTTCTTGTTCCTATGGTAAGTTAGAGGTAAATTCTTGACTCCTTTTAAACATCGAGAATTTCTGCTTCTGTCCAGATCCATATTGCATGTTAAACCTGTGACTGGCATGGGGTTTCACTAAGAAAGCCCAAATTTCTTAAAACTACCATGAGAAAGACATCCTTTTTTTAATGCCAAAATGCCCTTGGTATTTTATACCTGAATTTACGTACTTTTAATGTATTGCTTTACTTTTTCGAGCATACTTCAAGATGCATGTATATATATGTTCTTACAAACATCACAAAAAATATTCTAGGCCGTATATATACAGCTTTGCCGGTCAGAGGGTCAATAACATAGTAACTCATTTCTTCAGTTTCTTAACCAAGCTGCTGTTTCATTTTTAATGCAAGTTCTGATAATGTTTTGTAACACAGTTCACTTTTGTCTGAATTATAAATTCCTTGTGGTTTGTATTCATTTAGCAGTCTAAGTCTTTTGTCCAGCTGCAAAATTATTTGCCTTCTTCTCACCATGCAAGTTCTGATGAACACTGATGGAGTTCTCTTTTTTCAATTTCTGAGCCATCTGTAAGTTGATATAAAATTCTCTCCTAGCATTTAGTAAATTAGTCAAAAAAACTCCTAAAATAGGAATACTTTTTTAGTTTTGCAGCTTAAAACCATTCCAGAAAAGCAATTTCAATATTGCTTGATTTTCTTTTCAGCACTTTCTTGAGTCATTTGTATCTTTTATTAGTTTTTCAGTGGTTAGAACTCCTTGTTTAAGTAAACTGCACAGTGCTGTTTTGGAAATTTTGTGTTTAAATGTAGTTTGTGGCTGCAGTTACCAAGAACTGTTGGTATGCAGTGATGAAAGCCACCAATAGGGCAATAGAAGATGTAATCTGGATGCACCATGGAAGAGTCAGCTGAGTGAAACGCTTTTCCTTTCTTCTCACTCCTTCATGTTAACATGAAAGTAACTCCTTCATGTTAAAACTCTCTTGTAATGACCAATTACTGAATGCTCTCTTGATATATATTATGGAAATTCTAATGAATCTTATTAAATTATTATTATGTGTAAAATATGTGTGTTTGCTTGCAATTTTTGTGTAAAACCTCCTTATAGATTATTTAAAAACTATAACAATGCTAGGTACTACTGAAAAGACAAGCTAAGAAATTGTTCTTTTCCTTACTTTGGTAATTTGTTGTAGAAATATTTTACAACAAGAACATCAAATCTTTTAATAATTTATCGTCTTCTTTTGGGTGCAAGTTTTTTGCTTGGCATTTTCGACATGTTAGAATTTACTACAGTTATCACTTCCTTTCCAATCAAAGACTTTAATATATAGTAATGCTAAGAAGCATTTCATGGATATTTTTATAACTCTCTGTGAACATAACAGGTCTATCCCAAAGGGAAGACACTGAATATGGAAACTTTAAATGGCGAGACATAGAAGTTGCATTTCCATCAGCTGGCATTAAAGAAGGAACCTTCACTTATTTACAGCATCTCTACAGGACAGTTTAAGAAAAGGAAATGCTGCCCCTCTGAAGTCCAGTGCAGAAAAAGAACTCTGAAAACAGTGTCTCACAGGTACAGGGACCACATGGACAGAAAAAATGTTTGGTCAAATCCGTTTTATTGAAGTATTATGTACCAGAATGATAAAGACATGGTCCACAATACTTTAAATGAATAAGCTACTAAAAGCATTGACAGGTACAAGATATTCGGCACTGAAGAATTATTCTTTTGCTAATCTGAATTTAATAAGCAGTTGAGATGAGTTTAATAAACAGAATTTTTTTTATTGATTAGTATGCATTTACTTTGGTTCCTATACATTTGAACATAATAAGCAGCTGAGTTTATTCACCAGTGAGATTTGTAAGTTGTGGGTAGTATATTGTTATCATTTAAATATCATGGATGCTTCTAGCAGCATTGCTTATACAATTTTCAAACCTCCCTTGGCTGAAATGTTTGGAAGATGGTTCCCACAGTAATAGCTTAGAATGTTGAAGAACATTTATGTCAAATTTGGTAACAATATAGGCACTTTCTCTAGCATTTATATGCTGCTTAAACATTTATGAATATTTCTTATAGTTTTCAAGCATCTCTTGACTGCAGAAGTAGTTGGGATACAGAGGTCCCCACAATATTTTTTCTAAGATGCGGAAAAAGATATTTACGCTCAATTTGCTTCAGAAACATTGAACAGTTAGGATGTTTTTCCCCCCCCTAACATTCATATAAATTTTGACTTAACAAGTACATTCCTTTCTTCCTACATAAGAAATATGGGAGGAAAACATATCATAGTGGAATCTCAATTAACCATTAGTCTTGTGTCATGATGGACAATTAAAAATTCCTGTTACCATCATAAAATGCAGCAGTCATTAACAAAGATCCAACATAAGACACTGTGTACTGGAAATGCATTGCATAATGATTTGAAAATTGAACACATTTAAACTACTTAGTTTACTTATAATTGTATTTAATCAAAATATATTTAAAATAAATGCAATTGCCTGTAGATATAATATAGCAAATATTAAATAATTAATATTTCTCTTGTATGCTTAAATTTTCAATACACAGTAATAAGCAAGTTCATATGACAATATTAAATAAAATCATAATTTTAATGAAACACAAAGAAACTTGATATGTGAAATATAGCCTTTTTTGGCTTTGATGAAGAAAATTATGATTTGTAAACCTATTGTCTTTTATTTTCAACTCTTCTTTCATGAATGACCAAAAATTGAGGTTAGATATCATAGATACATATTTGAAGCATCTAAAAATCCTTCAAAAATTTTTTTTGCATTTGCAGCATGGTACAAGACCTTGTTTAAATAAAAAAAAAAAAAAAACTATTTCCATCAGGCAATAGTTTTGTCAGAGCTGGAACAATTTTGTTCTGTACAAGAATAGAAAAGCAAATCCAAATCCCCTTACATATTTCAAAATGTGGTTCATGTGCTCCAGGGAGATATTTTCTCCAGTGTGTTCCTTGTGTACAATGAATGCCAACTCATAGAAATAAAATAAGTCTCCTCAGAAAAAGAACATTTTCTAAATTTCCATGCTGAATAATTTTTTGCCGTCAACAATTTTGTTCTGTACAAGAATAGAAAAGCAAATCCAAATCCCCTTACATATTTCAAAATGTGGTTCATGTGCTCCAGGGAGATATTTTCTCCAGTGTGTTCCTTGTGTACAATGAATGCCAACTCATAGAAATAAAATAAGTCTCCTCAGAAAAAGAACATTTTCTAAATTTCCATGCTGAATAATTTTTTGCCGTCATCAACCTTCTCACCCCTCTCCACCATTTGGTTTGTAGAAAATTGCTTTTCATGAAATCAAACAGCTTTATGGTCAACTTAGAAACTGTAGCTAAATTCAAGATGCAAACAAGGACACCAAAATGAGCCAGTTATTTTTCATAGATCCAAACTGATAAGCCAGGCATTCTCTTTTGATTTCTTTATCAAGATAAAATCATCTCAACTGGTAGTCTTATTTTTTTTTGCTAAACTTTTAAATTTTGGGGAAGTCAATGATATATAGTATTTTTGTCAAATTTAAGAATTTTGGTCACAGATGCATCCTGGCTATGTTTTTATGAATCATAAATTATGCTGACTAATGTAATAATTGTACTTCTCTGTTTTGGAATGATATCAATTATAACAAATAAATAAGTATAATCAGTAGTAAATAAAAGTTTAACTATGGAAACTTAACAAAAATGCTTGACAAAACCAAAATATATCAATATTTTTAAAAATTTCAACATAAAATTACCTCAATATATGACAAGGGGAAAAAATTGAGCTCAAGCAGTTTAAAGAATCATATAAAAAAAAAGCAGACATTAACTATGTAGCAAAAGACAGTTTGGGATTCATTTGAAATATTGCATTTTCAGAAACGCATAATGTTAGGCAAACTATGGAGTTACAATGAAACCAGTTTTCAAATTTAGTCTGGATTTTGACCAATACTATGCTAACACATATCTAGGTTACAATTACTTGTATCTGGTGGTGATAGGAGGAATTTCTATTACATATCTATTTTTCTTAGTGTCATGAAAATTTTCCTGAAAAATAATGGATAATCAAGGTTCTGCTGCATAAAATTTAGTACTCTTCTTATATACTGCTTTCACCCAATAATAGGTTTTCAAATGATTTCCAAGAATTGAAAGCTTTTTGGCTAATTACATCAGCAGAATGTTCTGGACTTTTATCCCTTCTACAGCTTAGAAGTTAGCTTTAAAGTTATGTTTTTGCAAAAATTAACCACACATCATATTTAGGGGCTTCTTAAAATGGTTAGCTATCACTCTTAAAATTTTTGAAGGATAAAATTGTAGAAGTATGTGCTTGAATTGTAGAACTAACAGCTTTCAAAGAGTAAAACTGCGGGTTAAAAAAAAAAGTCTTCAAAAGCTACCACTGTCTTACTTGAACAAATGAAAGCAGCTACAAGTACTGCATGTATACCTCTTCAACATACACATATAAAGCAACCTGAAATTTTGCTTATAATGCACTATTCAGCCTCTGCCCTGCTGAAAAAAGCTCTTTTGAAACATAAACCTACCATGATTAATGTAATATGGAAAAAAGATTCTTATGCATGAAATGCCCTTCAGTGATGTATGAAATGCGCTTCAGTGATGTAAAATCTTTTCAACAGTATATATAATTTACTGCCATTCAAGCAACTTTCTGTGTATATGCAATGATCTGAACTGAATGGCATGACATCATTATCTATGAATGACACTGCTGTTTTTTGATATTTAAATGGAAGGTAAATTTTCTCTGATTAGTAAAATGACAATTTACAATGAAAAGGGATCTTTAAAAATTAAACTTCTTACTCCGAAATTTATATGAATTTTACTGTATGATTTTTAAAATATCATTCAAAATGACATTATGGAAAAATAATTGACAAATGATGAGAACATCTTACCACGCTTGCGGCGCTCAGAGCTTTGCGGGGATCTTCTACTCGAGCAGAAGCAGCCACACGTCCTTCAAAAGCCGTTCTTGGGTCAGAATTGGCCCCAGTTCTCATTCTGTCAAATGAAGAACCTCGACTGCCAGCACTATCTGAACCCTGCATGTTTCTAAATCTTGGGTCAAATGGCCGATTATTGGATAAAGTCCTATAATCCTGATCACCATGAGATTGTCTAATTTCTTTGTCACCACTCAAAATTGGTAGTTGACGCATGTCTCTGTCACCAAGAGGTAGCTGTCTCATATCTCTGTCACCCATAATACGCATATCTAAAGACGAAACAAAAAAACTAAATATTTATGTACATTGTGCCAATAAAGCACATTAAAAAAAATCAAGTTATAGGATTTTATATAACTGCATTCAAAATGTTAAAAAATTAGTTATTACAATATCCATGGTCATTATGTGACTAAAAATAAAATTCAATGAGTGCTAAGAATGACAAATTTTAAATTATAACTCACAAAGGAATTTAATCCATGGTCATTATGTGACTGATAATTATGAGAGCGATAAGAATGACAAATTTTAAATCATAATTCTTAAGGAAATTTAATGAACTGTATATAATCATTATTACTACATTCACCATTTCCATTCTAAGATTTCTATAATTCCTTAAAATATTACCATGCTGTATATTTCTTTCATAGACACCCTAAAATTTTACTTTTAGTCGTATATGACCAAGAAAGTTGTAATAGTTAAAAATTTACTCTTTTAATTATCAATTAGTGCATCAAAGATAAAACAACTAATTTAAAAGATTTTCAGCCCAAAAGGGACACTCGAAATGGCATTTAGCGTTGAATCACTATTAATGGTGCCACTTTTCAAACTGTTGTCACCAAATATTATCGCCCTGTATTATATTTAAAGAAATTAAATAATAAAGAATCTGCATGAATGTATACATGTTTCTTGCTTTGTAAAAAAACAACAGTACCTAGAGCCATTAAATTTTGAATTTGTTTCATTATCTAACAATATTTTGTAAAACTTTAACGAACATCTGATTAACAAGCTCAAATGATTTCAAAGCAACCAGTGTATGGGAAAAAAAACATTTTTATCTCCAGAACACAAGACTGTCCATCAGAAATTTTGAAGATACGCTGTTTTTAAATATATTTTGTGATTTTGATGTTCAACTGAATTTATGTGGCTTAAGTGTGAAGAATATAATATTTAATTAATTAATTTAGCACACAAAACGTTAATAATATAGAGTAAAGGAAAAACGTTTTGCAAGCCATCTTACTAAGAAAACTGTGCATTAATATGAAAAACTGAGAAAAGACTAAAAAAGATAGAAAAATGTATACCAACACATAACACTTCATTGGAAATTCTAAAGAGATAATGCTTTTAAATTTTTTGTAATTTTGCCATTCAATTGTGTATGGCAAAAGTGTGAAGAAAACGATGCTTAGTAATAAAGCTAAAAAGACAAAAAAAGGGGGTTAGTAGGAGTGAGTGTAACAGCAGACTGGTAGACTTTAAACACAGCAAGAACATAAAAAAAACTTAACAAAACCTATTTGGGGTACCATTAAAATTTGAAACCTTTCAGATTTTTTTTTTTAACATACATTTTATTTTGCATTTTTTAGCCCAAAGAGTGAGGAAAGCTAATATAGAAAGTCATAATCGCGACATTTGAGCAAAGGAAAATTATTGCTATTAATCAGCAAAGAAGAGAAACATTAGATGTCACCTTTCTGTTAAAGTTTTCTAATTTATCTAGGGATGTAAGATCAGATTTGCTTAAATTTCTGTTTGATTTCAAAATCCATTTTCATCGTCATTTAAAATTTTAGGATTGCTAACTATAATAAATAAAATCTTTGATTTAAAAGTCTATTACTATTAGAACCATGCAATAACTACAAAAATTAAATGATTGGGAGGGGAGAATGCAAAATCAATCACCACATTATGTTAGATATTCCAAAAAATCTTCATTTGAAAGTTTACTTCTTAATTAATTTAATAGAGTAAAGATTGAAATTCTGCAATGATTAGTTATGAGATTATGTGAGAAAAATTCAACACTTAAAAAATTATATCAAATTTTTCAAATGTTTCTGTAAAATATTGCAGAGCAGCTGCAAACATATACATGTGCAAAATTTCAGGAAGATCAGTTTGCAAGATGTGACCCACGCAAAGAAACGTGGAAAACCAAGTTAAATCAAACCATGCAATGATGAAAAAATGGAATGCAAACAGATTTCCAAACTAAACCTTGAAAGGGTACAATACTCATTACACAGAATAATTATTCTACTGCATATGAACCTACTGTTTAGGAAAAATGTATTTTCGATCACATACAGCTTTAAAGCATTTTAATGAATCAAATAAATTGTTTATGTATTAATACACACAGTATTTTTAAGAGTTAAAATGAGCATGCTTTAAAAGTAGTTTTTTAACTGAACATACACAGTTATTGTTTTACACTTTCAAAATGTATGCCCCATTATCAAATATAGTGATTTATACGTTACTCTTCCTAAGCAATTAAAGCAACCTTTGCCACTGTTTTTCAAGCCCCTCATTACAGTTTTATTGGGTGTTTAAGGTGCTTTGAGAAGAGTTTTAAACTTGAAGAGTAAAGGTCACACAAACCAAGTCAAGGCTGTGCCCTAAGTAAGGAAGCACTGTGGCACTGTAATATTTTTTTAGCCAAAAACTTCTTCATATGCAATGATGTGAAACTTGGTGGTGTGGGGGGAAAAATATATATTTGCAATTTCATAACAATCATATACAACTCTTTTCCATAAACACTTTTGAGTACCTGTCAGTACAAATACTTCTTAACAATCACTAAAGAATTTATGCACATCTACATTTCCAACTGCAATGCAATTGCAGGAAAAATAAGTGTAGAAAGTGCTATAGTGCAAAATGTGTTATCTATATAAAAGTTAGTACACTTGCATTTCTTTATTTGCAATTGCAAGCAGTAATGTTTGAGAGAAAAATTAGTGTCAGTTTCTGAAAATATTACTGCAAATTTTCCTTCCTGACAATTTTTATCTAAAAAATTGTGAAAAACATTATTTGAGTGTGTATGATTGTAGTCAAGTAATGGGATGTCCCAAGGTGGGGCAAAGTGCTATTCAAGTTGCCAGAACATTAGGCATGGCAAACAATATTACCTTGTTTTTCAAGGAGGCTACTAAGGGAGAAAATGCTTGCAAAAGCATGTTAAATACAGAAGGACCACAATACCCGAAGAGGATACATATTATTATGAATTTTGAACGTACATGATTTTAGTGCAATTGTACATGAAACTGTTGTATTCGTTTTGTATAATGTAACATGAAAATCTAAAGAAGTGAACCTTTCAAGAAAAGTAAAAATACAGGGGCATGTCTATTTAACATCGAGTAAATGGTTGCCTCGTTATTTTGGTGAGAAATCGCCAAAATTTGACCAACTTGGTGACATTTTGGTCCAGTCCCTGTATCACCATAACAGATATAGTAATTGATGCTCTGAGCATCTGGAACCATGATTTAGATCTCCTATGCCTTCCAGTGATTTTGAGAAACAGAAAATATTAAAAATATCTCAGCAGCCATGTATAACTAATATAAGACTGGAGATAGCATCTGCTCTCGGCTGTTGGTATGAGTGCTAGTTCCAAGCGACTTCAGAGTATTGAAAGCTTCGCCTTTTCGATGCACTTTGCATTGCCTGGTGTTTAATGTTCTTTGTAGTTAAGTGTGCTTACTGATTGCACTCTGTGATACTGTTAACACATGTACAATTATTTCTGTGGTAAGTTCCAGCACTCTGAAGTCTTTCTTTTAATAAATAAATTTTATCAACCTATCATCGGACCTGTGTGTATTCAACCTATTGTGAACCCATATGCATGCAATAATGTTACCTTAGAGATATAAAAGTACACAAAAACTACTCTTTCCAGATGGCTGCAGATATTACCATTGCTACTGGCACTCATGTATCTGCAAGAATTATTTCTTGGCAAATAACATTGGCTTATGTGCATGGAAGCCTGCTGCATGCACTCCAGTTCTAATACCACCATTGTCAGGAAAGATTACATTTTTGTATGGAATATATTTATAGGAGCCAACGGCAGTGGCCAAAGTCATGTTCTCTGATGAATCTTGCTTCATCATCAAGTGATTCTGGACATCAGTTAGTGTGGAGAAAATCAAGAACTCGTTACCATCCTAGAATGTCAGGAATATTGACCCCTATGGTTTAAGAGTAATTGTGGTGGTAAGTATCATGTGCAATGACAGAACCCCCTTTAAAATCTTTGATAAAAGTTCAACAACATCACAATAGTGCTGCACTGAAATTCTTTTGAGTCATAGTTATCTTTCCAATAGTATAGCCTGTCCAGACCTTCCATTTCTGAATGCCATATCAGCCTGCATAGGACAGCTGAAGTCAGAGGAAGACATTGAGAATATGACATGGCCTGCATATTTCTGAACCTAAATCCCATATACCATGATTGAGATGCATTAGACAGACATATTGCTCAAAGACATAAAATTTCACCAAACTGTACAGGAACTCAAAATCATCCTCAGCAATGAATGAGATAAAATTTCAAAAGCTCTCCTCAACATTTCAGTGGATAGCATGCGTAGCAATTGTCAAATATGCATCAGTGTCAGAAGAAATTAGCACTCCAACTGATGTGTTCATATCTTTCATTATTTAAGGTAGGAAGAAGCATTTTTCACAACTTTTGAAAATACTTGTAAAAATCATCTTTTTTCTTTTGCTTATCTTGTTTTTGCCATGTGGTGATATTTGTACAATTTTGTATTATAATGATACTTTAAATATATCACAATAGCAACACTTTACTCTATTACAATATGTGTCAGGTATCATTTCTTTAAATAATGTTTATCGTAAGTTACAACAAAAAGCAACTCTGTGCCTTAATAATTGTCAAGCAGAAGAGTGAACTACAATTCTTTAACACATGGAGAAAAGAACTATGAGTTCATAAAGTATTACCAGGTACAAAACAGGTAAATTTTCTGCAAGAATAGTGAAGCTTACGGTACCTTTATTTACTTTCTTTTTGAAAGGGAGATTTTTCATTTATTAAGCATTATTTAAAACATGAATACTTCATTATTTAAGAAGATTGGTTATTATTTTTTCAATTACCCTGATATTTTAATTTCCCATAATATTTTAGGTAAACAGGAACCCTGTCTAGAAGCTGGAAAAAGGCCTCAGCTCTACCCATGCTTAATGCTCTCCCATCCATCCATGAACATAATCCCCTAAAAATTGGGCCAAATCAGAATTACCATAAACTGCCAAGCACCTCAGAATTAGATTTCAGATTTTACATAAAACTTTTAACACACAATGTTAATAAATTTTTAGACTAAACTGAAGGTTACCTGCATACGTAAGTTCCCCTCCACCTGCCTCAGATTCTTTTTAACTTAAACTTATAATGTTCTGCCACATATGAATAATGGATACATACATTGAACATTATCTTATTTTCCCATGCTTTAATTTAGACATCTTTTTCAGTTTGCAAAATTTAGTTTTAAGATTCTTCTGCAAGCCTTGATATAAATTTCTGAGTCATTTCTATCAAACCATCTTTCTAAAAATTTTGCACATATAGTGATCACAGCCCAGTACTTTTTCTTCTTTCTTAAAATACTTTTTCCTTAAAACTTGAAACAGTTTTCTTATGCATAGCCCCTACATACTTATGAAATTAATCATTACAGAATTTAAATGATCTTATAGACATCAAAACTAAAGTTTTTTTCAGAACTACCAATTCATTAGTCAGTTACTTATTTTACCAATTCTTGGCGACCAGTAGATAAACTAATAAATGTGACTGCCTAGAATTTATATATTTTTAGAACAAAATGGTGAAAAAGAAATCTAAATGAGTTAAATGTAATCATACACCATTTGATACACCTTGAGCGAAAGGCAACATCATGTACTTTATTGCCATTCTCATAAAATAATTTTCATGCTTTCAGTCATAAAACATTTAATCTACATAGTTTTAATCAAATGTAGCAAAACCTAAGATATTACAGTTTTGTCTATAACAATATTTTTATATATCTGAAAATAAAATTGTGGGGCAACATTGCGATGTTAACAAAATTTCAAGAAACAATAAAAGTGACTGCACAGAAATGACAGAAGTATTTAATTAAAACCATGTATATTAAAAGACTTAATTATATTTTATGGTTCACAAAGGAATTTTAATTTCTACAGCTTAGAAAAAAATTATGTTCTAAGCATCAGCATCCAGTAAAGGTTAAATTAGAAATTCAAATATACAAACCTCTATCTGCAAATGGAGAAGGCATAGGAGGAACTGCAGAAGCAGCCATAACAGGCACCCTGTCACCATGTAATGGAGGTCTTAATGGAGGATTAGCTGGAGCTCTGGGTGCAGAAGCAGCTGAACTTGACAATTGGGTAGCAGCTGGTGAAACTGTTATATAAAAGTAATGTACACATTTTACCAGCACTACCCACCATAAATATAAGAAAATTTTGTTATTGTTACTCTGATGTGTGATGTTATACGACAATTTAGAAGATAACTAATTAAAGGTGCTGCAAGGAATAGAAAAACAGCTCTCAAAATTGGCAATTTACCAAGTCAAATTCAGGATTAATATATTAAATATGGGCAGATTGCATTTGTTTCTGAAGTTAAAAAAGTAAAATACTTACATGCTGGAAATGCAGGAGGAGTTTCATTTACTGGAGGAACCATCTACAGAAATGGAAGTTAAAACAGCAAAATCAATATCAGTAATTCCCATGTGTTATTACACAGTACATTTACAAAGTTTTAAGACTAAAATTTTTCAATCAGTCCAAATGGATCTGTTAAATATCTACTGTTGGCAAAGATTTTCTCAGTCTTTAAAATATCCATCTATGTAAAGCAGTTTCAGTAGCTATACTAAATATGGAATACATCAAATATGTGAAGAGGCTATTTGTATAGGAAGAATATCTTCATAGAAAATGTTTTAGGAAAAACTGGTTCATATTCATATTATACAAGAAAAATCATGAAAATTCCCATACAACCAGCCTGTTCACAAGATTTGAACCTGAACTAGTTTCAATGGAACAGTATGAAACAAATAGTATGAATGAATAATATGAAAAATATTCCAACAGTTATCTGCTATAATAACATCTAGAAATTTTATGAACATTTTACTGGATAT
The DNA here is from genome assembly GCA_000611955.2 of Stegodyphus mimosarum. NCBI lineage: Eukaryota > Metazoa > Arthropoda > Arachnida > Araneae > Eresidae > Stegodyphus > Stegodyphus mimosarum. Next base: position 67,113 of record KK121537.1, read on the forward strand.
AAAGAAAGAAAATATGTAGAAAGCTAAACAATGGTCATTACAATATGTAGAACTTTTAGGAACAAACCAAAAAATATCCAGCTTTAGACAGAATATGTGGAAACGATTAATGAGTGATACCCTAAGAACATTTATTATATTGTATGAATATTCCAAATGAGATACAGAATTAGAAACAATGCCTTTAGAAAACTAAACTGAGAAAATATAAAATATATCAAAATTTTATGAACATACTGTGGGACATTAAAATATCAGAAAGAAAGTACATAGAAAACTATTTATTTATTAAGTTATTTTGTCAAGTTTTAAATAAATTCAGTAAAGTCTATAAAGATACAATGTGCATGTAATGCAGAAATAGAAAACACCTAACATGAAATGCTTATATAGTCAGTCTACAGAGGTTAGCGTCAGACTTTGGTAGATTGAAATGTGGTTCGTTACTATTATTATGGTCCCCAATACTTATATGGCAGTCTACAGATTTAAATGTACTAGCCTTGCTTGATGTTACTTAAATGGCAAAGTCTACAGAGGTTAGTGTCAAAATTCAGTAGATTGAAATGTGGTTCATTCTTATTATTTATGGCCCCCATTACTTAAATGGCACCAAGATTATCAGTGAATTGCCAGCATGTGTCATAAGCTACTGCCAGATGGGTGACAGTTCTTAGCATTTTTCTCACCTCTTAGTAAATCAAAAATGTTAATACTTTTGAAAAAAAAAAAAAAAAAAAAGTATATTTTTAAAAAAAAAAAAAAAAAAAAAACTAGGGCAGAAATATAATAAAAATGCATGGCCTATTCACAGCTTTTCTTATGATGGGCAGAATATAAGTGACTGTGGTAAGTTCCGCTGGCCATTTAGCAGTGCGATATATAATGGCAATTTATTAATAATCTTGGCACCAATTAAATAACAGGGATTTATGTAATAAGCATCTACTAAAGTTCACACAAACTTCAGTAGTTAATACAATTTATTATCAATACTAAAGTTGATACTTAAGCCAGCTACTAAAGTTAATACAAACTTTAGTAGACTGATTACGACAAAATACAATTATAAATTCTTAAACAAACTCCAATTAGATAAACTAAGCTTTTTTATAATGGAGATTTGAGGTCTGATAAATTTGTGCTTCAGCCAACATGATCTGATCAAAACCCAAAATACAAAATTTAGCTATGCTTCTGATGAAGGTTAGGTTATTTAAATATGGAAAGCACACAGTGGGGGCCAAATCTGATGAATAATCCATACGACTAATAAGATATTTATATTTAGTAATAATATTTTACACAATTGATCGAAAGAATACAGAACAATTTATAAGTAGCTGCTCCAAATGATTATTGACCAATGCAGGCTTTGATTTATCTGTAACTAATGACAAAAAATTACAAGCATTTATTTCATTAGGGTGTGATTCAGTGAAAGTTAAAAAGAGCCACTGATCAGAAAATGCAGAATATCAATCGAAAGAGTGAAAGCCAGTAGCCCTGAAGATGGGTTTGATTACACAGAATTAGCTACACATCATGTAGAGTTTGTGGAAAAAAGGATTGCTGATTACAATAGAAACAAAAGACAATGAAAATTTAATTTATTGGTGTAATTAGAAAAATTATTTTATGTGAAGCAAGTTGTTAGTTTGTTTTTAGTTTTACCTCAAGTGAGGATATTTAAGTTATTAAGCATAGCTAAGAAACTTTTTTATGTTAATGAATTCATCTACTTTATAAGAATTTATTCTTGTGTCTAAACACTCTTATGTTAACTTAATTCAAGAGATATTAATTAAATTTATGTAATTAGAAAATTTGGGTGCCGGTTCATTTAAAAAATGATAGCAATCAGTATACACATTTATGCATTTTTTTTAAAAGTTAAAAACTAAGTATTTTTTTCCTTTTTTTTATTTTTTTTTATTTTAGCACCTTGAAAATATTGTACACGAATAAAATATGTTAAAAATTAATGTGTTGTAAAGGGGAAAAAAAAATTATTGCCATCACGTGTCACAAACGCAAAAGCTCTGTAATAAAAAAGAAAATTATTTAGATGTTCAGTTCCCCATTAAATGCATTTAAAGTTTAAATGAAGTTCAAGTGTTAGTTATATAATATGGTATAAGATGTGAAGTCTAGCATGTCAAAAAATTTTAACCCATGAAGGAATTCATTTAGGAGGTATCAGCGTTACAAACTTGTTCACCCAGCACACAGCCAGAGAACAAAGTTGAAAAAGATGTTAAGGGAATTAAAAGTGAATTGCTAAAGATGATTTAAAAATTCTAGTACTTTAAATTCAAAATATAATTATTAATTAATATATATATATTTAAAATTACATTACTTAATTCAAAATATAATTCTGCTAAAATATTTTTCCTTTAAGCATCTGAAAAGAGGTATGAGACAAAGTAAAAGGTCTTGAGTGAAACTTTTGTTGGAAGAGTTGATGAATGTTAACAGTCTTAGAAATAATGTCAAGTTAACTGAGATTTTGTAATAGGCTGACTTTAGTGTTTAGGTCAGAATTTTTACCCAACATCACAAAAAACTTTGTTTTCAAATAGTTTAAATTCTGGTGGAGACAACTATAAGATATTTTATGTTAATTAATCCATTTTTATGACTTGGATCTTTACTATAACTTTTTCCCATGATGAGTTAAAGAGCATTTAAGTCAACTGTTTTAAATGTTTCAGATACAGAGCTTTAGGAAATGTCTCTCACAGTTTTCCTATTACCCAGCTCTGCCAGTTAATGTTCTGATATTAGCCATTTGTTAGCCAAAGGTATATTAGGCCATTAAAGTTTGAGCCACCTGAGTTAGGCCAAATTGTGTAGTCTCAGATCATTTTAGATTGCAATTTCAATTTTCTATTTCATACCCATAAGTCATGGAGTCTGATTGTATGTACAAGTTCAGAGCATTCTCCCCGGAATTCCAATTGTGATGGTAGCTTAACAGTAAGGCCCCAGTGATGCCTAATATGCCTACATAGAGCACAAATACTAGCTTTACTTCTATCTGTACCTATATTGGACAAATTAAGACTTCAGTTAAATTCACGTTTAATAAAAAAAAAAGGTTTATTTAACACCTTCATGGGATTCTGTCATATTTACAATCAAAGAGTGGAAATTGCTTGGCAGTTTAATATGGTCTGAATGACATTTTAGCTACTATTGCACTGTTAAGATCTTATAACTCAGGAGTATAACTCAAGGGAGGATTCATAGCTTCAGGGGCCATGCAGTTAGCCTTTTATATACCTATTAAGCATTTAGTTCAAATTTATGAATATAAAAAACTAGCTTTATTCAAGGTTTGGTATTTATCAGCATTTTCTATACTTTTTTTCCTTATATTATGAAACACATTAAAAAACCACCTAAATCTAAATAAATGTGTATATGTACTTTTTGAGTTTGGGAAAGAAAGGGGAGGAAATGAGCTTCTAACAATGGTGAAAGGAGAAAGGAGTGCATGGGTCAAAATAGGCTAAGAACCATGCCATAACTCTTTCAGATAAGCATGATACCCCACGATTACCAAAGTTACACAGAACAGCATTTTACTGAATTTTTTTTCTACGCAGTTGTATTGTAGTATAATACTGTATTCTTTAAACTTATTTTCTTCATTCTAAATGAGCTGGGGGAAGGGAATTATCATACTTTACTGTACAACTTATCTCAATTTAAATGTTGATTTGTATTTTATTGCTACATGTATTTTATTTATTTTTGTTGAGTTAATTCTATCCACTAGATTGTTTCATGGCTAATGGACAATAAACTCTGATTGATAAAACTGTGATAGACGATTTTCCATTACATAGTGCCTCTTACTTGCATAGTTAAGTTTTTATTGTACATTGCTTCTTATTTGCATAAAATAATAAACAAAAACAAAATTATAAAGGTAAGCCATCTTAGAAAATATCTGCATAACTTTTGTAAGTCATTTGCTAATGAGAAGTATGAAATCTGAATGCAGTACTTAAAATTATCATACCCTCCTGATTCCACTTTAATATCAGTGTGTGAAAGAACTAAACATTATTAATGATCACTGCATAATATATCTGACAATTTTTTCAGTGAAATGTACAATTCAGAAAGCTAAAATTCCAAATTTGATTCAGAAATCATTGCTATTATTTATTATAATAATTTATTATATTTATAAATCATTATCATTTCATAAATTTTATGCTATTTCCTTAATATTTTTCATAAATATTCTTTCTAGTTAATATACTATGGGAAAAATAAAATCTCCTTTTGAGAACTTTCAGCCTACAGGCCTATATATTAATAACCAGACCACTAGCCACTTGTTGTGAAAGAAGGAATTAAGTACGATGAATGTTACTTTAGTTTTGATCTTCTCTCTTCATTTTGAGAGGTATGTGCTCTCTTTTAGTTCCACTTTAAGGTCCTTTATAATTAGGCAATATCTGACTAAAATTATAGGTCATGTGATCCCCTTTTCAGCCTAAGCATTCTTTGGTTAAAAAAAGGGGGAAAAACTAATATGGAAGGCATGACAGAACACATATAAAACACATAAGATTTTAAGCTGTATAGCTATATTTTTGCAAATAAACATAATGCTTCATAAAACTGACAAATACTTGTTAACAAGCATAATCTTCTTTTCTTTTCCTTTTTTTTTTTTTTTTTTTTAAATTTTTTTTATTTTTTTTACAATTTATTCTATTAATATTACTCCACATGATCACATTAAAAGAATTACATTCAGAAATTACTTACATATTTTACAGAATATTTGTATATGAAATGAATACTTCACTTCCAGATTATTTGGGGAAAAGTAATTATGAAAAATTTAAAAGGGGGAAGAGAGAGAAAACATATATTTACTTGTGGGACTGTTTCAGTAGGAATTTTACTTTCTGGAGCCAAACTAGTTGGAACCTGAACACTGAGTGGTCTGTTCAGAATTTGCTAAAATGGAAATATACAAATATGATCTTTCAGTAAATTTTAGCATTCAAAGATACTTTTAGAACATAATAAACATTAAAATTTGATGCTAACACAGCTTAGGTAGAATTATTCAAAATTATGATTGTATTGTTATTTTAATATAGTTGTGCTAATAAAGAAATTAGATTATTAATGTTACATTATTCTGCATGTTGTTCTATGCCACTGCATAATATATGCAAGCTGTTTCTCTGCCATGGAATTAACCATGAATCATCAAGATGGTACCACAGCAAATTTTAATATCAGTGTGGAAATGGGAAGATCCATCATAACAGATATCAGCATAGTGTCATGTCTCATCTCCGTTCACATCATAAATGATGACCTCTAGCCACCAAAACAAAGAAAACAATATAATAATGAAATCCAAATTGTTATCAAGTATCACTCCTTCTCCAGTCAGAGACACTGGGCACATTTCTTCATTGACCCCAAGTAAACATGATTTAACTAACTCATCATCCAAATGTAGTTCCCTTCCATGGCTAATAAATGAACTATTCATAAGCTCACCTTAGTTACTACTTCAATATCAATTTTCACTCTCATAAATAAATTGCACTGTAATGAAGCATTTCATTTTCAACTTTCCAATTTCAGCGTTTATTCATTTTGTGTGAATTTTGAATATTGTATCGAATGCTTAGTTTAGTAATAATGGCATATCTTGTACTCTTTTTTCACAGCTACTACATCATTACATAATAAACATAATAATATTTCACTTGATGATATGACAAAATATTCACACTCTATTCTGCTTTCAAACCACAACATTCGAAATCCACCTTTCTCTTCATAGCTGGTCTTGACAGTGACATGGACATGGTGGGTAATAATAAATAAAATAAAATGTAATGAACAAAATCTCACACAGCATCAACAGTCAGTAAGTACCAACAGATGAGTGCTGTTAAAGCAAAATAGACAGAACTGGCAACAATAGTTCTATGACAAAGGCAGACAACAAAATACAAATACACGACACCAGTAGTACCATATGTGGTTATAATTTATAGCTTTTCAACGCGGTTATTGAAGTTGCATTACAGTACGATTTTACTCACTGAAAAGTTTAATACAAAATTAAGCCACAGGCTGAATTTGGCCGTCAGGCCATATTTTGCCTACCTCTCATCAAACTAAATAAAGAATGATCTAAGTTCAGCTGGAATGATTGGCAAAGATCAGATTCATCTTTGCCGAGATTTCATAATCAGATCAGATGCTGCCTACAAAACAAGTCGACTTTTATCAGATTGAAATGCATTTTTTAAAAACCTCATACAATTTTAAATTCAGGCTTTTGATATTCAAGTTGGTAATAAATAATAATTGTTCTTTATAATTTTAGAGTGGAAATTTTTGCTATTGATTTGGCTTTTCTACTATGAATTCCATTTTCTTATATGCTCAACTATCTAAACTTTTCATGTATGCGGAATGTGGCATTTCCCAAGCTTTCCGGATAGTTGAGCTTTTACTGTACTTATTTCAAAGACAATTAGAGTTTTGCCTACAACTGTATTCTCTTTATTTTTAAACTACACTTTGGTACTCATCCATACAATGTGTGTTGCTATTATAAAACAGAAGTTTCAAAACATTACACAGAGTGTCAACAAAGTTTTAGGTTTAAAAATCATAATAAATCAATACTTGAAGAAAACAACTATCATTTAGTTAGCTAAAGATGAAGATTAGAAACCAGTTTTTCACAAAAGCTTCATTAGCGCAGAGGTAACACACTGAGAAGAAAATATAACTTATAGTAGAGGTTCCAGGTTTGAGCCTTGTTTTTTTTTCCTCCTTTGATGATACTGCAAATTCATCAAATTTTTTATCATCCACCTTTCATTTCTTTGTACAAGGACTCTACTTTGCATTTATTTTTCAATGATTATAAACATGATTTTTGCCTTTGAAGTGGCACTTTGTGCATAATCCTTCTTACAACAACAGCCTTTTGTTACAATTCACAAGACTATCAGTGTAAAAGCCATTTTAGCTGACACCTAACTAACAAAATCAATATTGGCATAAGGTTGCTTTTTTATCTAATTTTAAAATTTTAATGAGTTCTTAGTTTTAAACAACTGGTGACCAATAAGGAATCAATTTAGACCAAATTCATTGACCAATTTAGGAAAGCTATTATTTACGCAGAAAGTGAGTCTCCCAGTATGTGACATTTAAATTAAGGTAAAATTCAACTTTAGATTAAAGCAGGACAGCAGGTTAAGATGTGATTCACTGAAGTAGGAACGTTGCAAGTGCCACAGATAGGCTCATTATCTCCCTTCAAGAGATACTGATGTGTCAGCCTGCAGTGGCCAATTCGTAGGCGAGTCAACAGTACATCCTCCTTTCGATTCCCTTTTGATTCCCAATACTCCAGATTGGGTTTTACCTGCCTTAATTTGTTCAGAGTCTGGCATTCCCAGAGTTCTTGCCACCTGGACAAGATCTTTGTTCTGATGTACTTCTGTATGTCTGTAAAAGGGACATCATTATCGAAGGGAGTATCAGCAGATTTTGCAGCGATATCAGCGAGTTCATTGCCTTTGATGCCAGCATGTCAAGGCACCCAGCAGTACATTACAGAATATCCTGCATTTCTCAAATGGAGGTGAGCCTTTAAAATTTCCAAGATCATAGGGTGGTCAGTGTTTGCATTAATTGATTCAAGGGCGCTCAGTGAGTCAGAGTAGATGATGAATTTTCTGCTGTTCTGCTTGGAGATAAAGATTAAGGATTTTAAAATGGCAAATGTTTCTGCAGTAAAGACAGATGCAGCCTTACGAAGTTTACTACTCCCGATTACTTTATCACAAGCAAAAGCTGCCCCGACATGATCGTGATTCTTTGAGCCATCAGTGAAAATTGCTTTATAGTTAGAATAGCTGCTTCTATGGTCCAGGAAAATTTGTTGGTATTGGACGTCGTTGGTACTGCTCTTCTTAAGTTCTCCAAAGATGTTGAGTAGGTGAATATTCACTTCTTGCCAGGGAGCAATACCGAAAAAGGTAGAACTTTTGGGAATCAGATCTTTTAGGTTGAATTCTTCAATGAGTGAGTGAATGCGGAGATCAAAAGGAGGGATACATGAAGGGCGTGCATGGTAGTTACGCCAGTACTGATCAGATGTCATGAATCGTGCAGGATGTTCGGCATGCGACATTATTTTATAGTGAAGATCTATGGACAACTGCTTGCGTCTGAATTTCAGAGATGGTTCAAAACAGATGACGTATAAACTTTGTACTGGAGATGTTCTGAAAGCTCCGCAGCAAATCCGTAGCGCTTGGTGATGGACTGGATCTAATTTCAGTAGCGCAGAAGGTCTTGCTGATCCATAGATAACACAGCCATAGTCAAGTTTGGAACGGATTAAAGCTCTATAAATGCGGAGCATAGAACAACGTTCTGCTCCCCATGAAGTATTGGCCAGGACTTTCAGAATGTTGAGAGCTTTAGCACATTTTTTCTTTAGATTTAAGATATGTGGAAGGAAGTTGAGCTTTCTGTCAAAGATAACACCCAAGAATTTTGCTTCTGGCTCAACGCGGATCGGAGAGCCGTCAAGATGCAGCTCTGGATCAGGATGTAGATTTCTTTTGCGGCAGAAGTGCACGCAGACGGTCTTCTGGTTGGAAAATTTGAACCCATTGCTGTTGGACCACTTTACAATTCTGTTAACAGCAATTTGGAGTTGTCTCTCAATGTATCTCATATCTTGACCGTGACAGTAGATCATCAGGTCATCAACATATAGGGAACCACGCACTGTGGGAGGAAGTTCTTTTAAAATGGAATTAATTTTTAGGCTGAAAAGAGTAACACTAAGCACTGAACCTTGGGGTACACCTTCTTGTTGTATAAAGGTTTGAGAAAGCACCGGGCCAATCTTGACCTGGAAAGAGCGGTGTTTCAGAAAGTTTTGAATAAAGATAGGTAAGTTACCTCTCAACCCTGTGCTGTGGAGGTCATGAAGAATTCCATGCCGCCAAGTTCTGTCATATGCCTTCTCCATGTCGAAAAAGATTGAAACCAGATGGTTTCTTTTTACAAATGCATTGCGTATTGCAGTTTCTAAAAACAGGACATTGTCCAGTGGAGATCTTCCCTTACGGAAACCACTTTGGTGGGGCGATAGGCAGTGGTTAGTCTCCAAATAGTAGGTGAGACGGTGATTTACCATTTTTTCCATGATTTTACAAAGGCAACTAGTGAGGGCAATGGGGCGGTAATTTAAAGGATTTTTCGGATCTTTGCCGGGTTTTGCTATAGGGATTACAAAGGCCCTGCACCAGGCGGTAGGATAAAGTTGTTCCTTCCATATCTTATTATACAGAGCGAGAAGGACCAGTAGAGATTCATAGGACAGATGCTTTATCATCAAATAACTTATGCCATCAGGGCCAGGGCAGGTCTTATCAGTGCGAGATATTACACTTCTTAATTCAAACATGGTGAGATCTTTATTATAGGATTGTGCATTAGGATGGGAGAAGTCGATTTGGGTCTTTTCCAAGCGCGTCTTTGTGGGCAGAAATTCTTTTGAGTAATTGTTACTGTCAGATACAGCAGCAAAAGTATCACCTAAAGCATCGGCGATTTCTTCTCTAGTGCTTATCAACTTTCCATCTTTTTCTAGAGCAGAGAGGGGATAATCATTGTAAAGTCCAGATGCTTTGCGGACTCTTTCCCAAACCTGTTTGCTAGACATTGAGGAGGTAATAGTAGACACGTAGGCTGCCCATGATTTTCTCTGACTTTGCCGTCTCACTTTCCTAGCATTCGCCTTAGCTTTTTTAAAGGCCAGAAGGTTTGCCAGTGTTGGGTATCGGCGAAAGATACGCCAGGCTTTCTTTTGCTCTCTCATAGTTTTATGGCAATCACTGTTCCACCAGGGTTTAGGGAACTTTGGGAACTTTGTCGAGGACTTTGGAATACAAAGTTCAGCTGCTTGTACAATAGTATGGGAGATCATTTTTACTGCTGTATTAATGTCCACATCATTGACCATTTCTTCTGTCAGCACAGCGCAAGAGACAAAAAGATCCCAATCAGCTTTATCATAAAGTAAGCGGGGTTGTCTTGAGATCACAGACTTTCCTGCGATATTTACAATCACTGGGAAATGGTCACTATCGTAAAGATTCTCCCCTACACTGAAGGAGCAAAGGGGGAGTAGAGATGGAGAACAGAACATCAGATCAATTGCATGAAATGTTCCAGTCGGCTGATGAAAGTAGGTGTATTCTCCATTATTAAGCAGACAAATAGAATGATCCTCCATTAACTGTTCGATCTGCTGGCCCCTTGAATTAGTGTCTCTGCTTCCCCATAAGGTACTATGTGCACTGAAGTCACCTAAAAGCAGAAAAGCGAGCTACAAGCTGCTCTGTTATACTGTCTAGATCTCGCTGATCTATATGCTCATGTGGGGGTAAATAGATAGTGCATACGGAGATTGAAAAACGTAAATTAATCTGAATCCCCACAGCTTGAAGGGAGGTCATCAAAGGAAGAACAGTGTACGGGTGATTGTGGGAGATGGTAAGGCCCACACCACCATAGGCATGATCCCCAGATGGGTTGTCCCTTCTTACTGTGGTGTATCTCCGTATCTTAGCATGACTGCTTGGTTTTAACAAGGTCTCTTGAAGTGCAAAGCAGGCAGGTTGGTAGATGTTGATTATATCCTTGATATTATCCAGGTTTTGATGGAAACCCCGGCAATTCCACGAAATAAATGTACCCATTATGGATGCCTGTTTTGGTGGTGTTGTTTTCTTGATTTTCGAGGCAAAAGGTGTTTCGGGAGGGATAACCCTTCTTCAACATCCATTTAATCTGAGTCATCTATGCATCCTGAACTCATGCTTGCAATAGAACTTTGACTGGGGGTCCTGGGTTTTTGCTTATTTTTCTCCTTGATATCATCTCTTTGTTTGTTCTGTTGGACATCCCATTTTCCCTTGGACGTAGTCACCGGTGCACTAGTTTCAGCATCAGGTTTTTTCCCTGATTTTTGGTTTCTAGGATCTACTGTCACTGCTAGTTCTTTTTTCTGTGCGGTAACTGTAGTTTGCGTTGATATTGATCTGAATGATTTAGTTGCAGATGCGTAAGATTTATTAAGTCTTGGCTTGTTAGAGAGAACAAGTCTTCTAGCTTCTGCAAATGATATCTTTTGTGTAACTTTAATGTTTTGAATTTGTTTTTCTGTCTGCCATTTCGGACATGATCTTGAAAAAGCTGGGTGCTCGCCTTTACAATTTATACATAAGGGGGCAGCAGAGCAGCCTTCACTGGCATGTCCTACGATGGAACATCGAGCACACGTGAGGCTGCCGCGACAAGAGGTCTTTCCATGTCCAAAGCGCTGACATTGGAAGCAACGCATTGGATTCGGTATATACGGCCTGACTGAACAGTTTAGGTATCCAGCTTTGATGTTTTTCGGCAAGTTAGGAGACTTGAAAGTAAGTATGACATGTTTAGTGGGAATGAGTTGACCGTCTTTCCGTATTTTGATCCTACGAGCACCGCACACGTTTTGATCTGCCAACTCTTTAACGAATTCCTCTTCAGTTACTGATAGTAAGTCTATTTCAGAGATTACTCCTCGGGACGAGTTCAGAGTATTATGTGGTTTAACTTCAATGTTTGCTTGTCCTAATTTGGTTAGTTTCAAAAGATTTTCAGATTGTTTTCCGGACGCAGTTTCAATCAAAAGGTCTCCAGATCGAAGTCTCTTAATATTTTTCAGTTCTCCTACAGAAGACAAAAGATGTTTGTTTATTACAAAGGGTGACATTTTTTTCAATTCTTCGGAGCTGGTAATAATTAAGAAACGTGGACAAGATAGATCTGATACAGTGCTTTCTATGTCACTTCTTAGTCTTTTGGTCACAGTCGGAGTATCGGATACATTGTTGGAGCAAGAAGGTATCATAGCATTCATATTGAAATGGAAAAAGATTCGGGTCCGACCGCCCCACCCACCATGGAGCCCAACAAGGGGACGCAGATTTCTACGCCAGGGCTAGCCGGACCTATACGCAGACTGAAGTCCCACAGTCGGCTTTCCCGAAAGCGGGTACTCCCGAGAGCTTGTCCCCAAGCCACTGACACTAAGGACTAGTGACCAGCCGGTTGACACCTGTGAGGACGACAAAGTGCCTCCCGTTTAACTGAAGCGGAGGCCAAAGCAGTGTGTTGGGGACAGTACCTCGCCCCTCAACTACCAGGACCCTCTTTTCCAGTGACACGGGTCTCCACGCACGGCAAACACGTGGGCAGTTTTCTCGTCACTCAAGAACCAGAGACAAGGGCTGTTCCAGTCTCTCATAACGAGCCCCAACCTCCGAAGAGGAGAACCACAAGGGAGAAAGAAAGGAAGAAAGCTTCAGCTCAGAGCAGAGGAGACGGAAAAAAGGATAGATCACTGGGGCTCCAGGATTGTGACACCCGTCTCACCAAGAAGATGATCCCCTGAAGGGCTAGGGCACCTCGGGATTGCCACACCCGTACTCACAAAAGTGAGCCCCTGCGGGGCTAAATTAATATGTGAATGACTAACTGAAGTAATTATACTTACATTTAAGGATTAAAAATATATACACAAGGCAGAAAATATGTTTCGATATTTTTAAATGTCTTTTCATTATTATTATTATTTTAGAAACTGCTTACTTTTTTCAGGTGTGATATTTTGTAACCCTATAAATCCTATACACATTAGAAAATATAATTTTTATTATATTAATTAAACTAATTTTATTAAGGGAAATATATACATAAGATGAAATACTCACTCTCTGAAACCGAAATATGCAATTAAGATGTTTTATTTAGCATTCTACAATTGCATAAATAGAATTCCCCCCCCCCAAATGGCGGGCCATCAGCCGACTTCTCGGCTTGGCCATTACTAAGGCCAGAAGTGGTGGTCACTTTATTATGAAGGCACCTAATAGATAGGCCACCTTTGCCTCCTATGAAAGGATGGACAGTTACAACCATGCCTTCTCCGGGATTCGAACCCAGGCCCTTTGGTATTGCAGTCGGCTCCAGAACATATTAGATCAACATTCCTTTTCTGGGATATCCTTTTCCTATCCTCCAAACAATCTCTTTCTGGAATATTCCAAAGAAAACGAGTTTTGTGCTTTGGGATTGATAGTTCAACTAAGGCTAGAAATTCACCTAATTGATGAGGTATCATGCGAAAGTAATTAAAAAAAAATTTCAATGCTATTGAACTACATCTCCTTGCTGCAGTTGTCTGTCAAACACAAGTCAAACCCACCACCTTCTATTTGTACATAAAGAATGAAATACAATAAGTTCAGATTTAGCAGAAATGAGATTCATTTTTATTTAAAAATAAAAATTTACAAAGCGTAAAATACCACATAAAATACATATTTTCCCTTTGTTTATCAAATGAAAAGCCACCTAGTGTGCACTTATGATAACGATTAAAGAAAAAGTGTCCACTCTGCCATGAATGACATACACAGAAAGTGCTTTATTTTCCACATTTCTGCTTTTCAGGCCACTAGGCCAATGTGAATTCAGCCTTATCCTTTTCTTGCCAATACGCTAATGTAAGATGGATGTATCAAATGCATAGCATACATATACTTATTTGAAAAATCACAGACTTCCTGCTGTAAGCATACTGTGCTTTACAAAATTAAAAGTATGAAAGTAATCACTGTCATTAGTTAAGTGTTTAGCAGCTTCACTGGAATTAACAGAAAAAGTTAAAAAAAAGTAGATAAAGTTTTTGTTGGAATATTCCAGAAAGAGATCGTTTGGAGGATAGGAAAAGGATATCCCAGAAAAGGAATCCTTAAAACTTCACAGAGTGCAGTATATGCTGAAAAGGCAACAGGTGGGTATGCAAGTAAATACAATATTCAGTTTTGTTTTGCAGTAGCATATTGCAATATAAGAATACAAGAAATCTCATGAGCATTGAAACAACAAAAAGCTGTGATTAAACTCCCCTAATTATATAAAATAATCCTTTTAAATTTTAAAAGGTGCATATTAATGATCAAAGAAATCAATTACTGTTATCTTACCAAAGACACCTCTGGATCAACAATTCGCATAATAACTTGAGCTTGTAGTAGAGCATATGCCAACTGAGGATTTTGCAGCAACAAATTTCGTGCTTCTGTTGGATTGTTCTCAATACACATCTAAGGTTGAAACACATTACATATATATTAAGTGGCAATCTAAAAATTTTGAGTTTACAATTTAATTCCTAATTAAAAAATATTTTTAAAAAAATCACATAAATATTCTGTCTCTCTCCTTAAAGAAAATATCTACAATGACCAAAATCATACAACTAAAACTTTACTTTAGAATAAAATTCAGTTCAAAAATAATTTCAATTTAAAATCGTGGACTTTTTTTCTGCATTTCTTCTTTGAATATAAAATACTGTAAAAGAAAATATATTAAAGTTTGGATAAAACTTGGAAGAAAAAATGAGACAGAATATTGCAATCTGCATAAAATGAGAAAATTTCAAAAATGTCATTTAGTTTTATTCTGGAGGCAGGCAGCAATATACAGAAGCAGATCTAGAACTTTTAAAGCAATATATTTCAGGATATTCAAAACATACTTACTTTATGATTCTTGAAACCTAAAATAACACTTTTGACAAAACAGTAATTTTTACACTGATTCATACCCTTATGTTAATGAGCAATAATTATAATATCAAAGACAAATTATATGATATTAATACATCTTTTTAAATGATTTAGGGGAGCAGAACACATTTATATTAACTTTTTGTTGTCATATGTCTACTCTCAGCCACCAAAGCATTTTTACCCTTACAGTAGTACTGATCTCAGCCACCAAACCTTTTTTTATCATTCCAGTCATATTTCTGCTCTCAACTATCATAAATCAGGCACACAATTTTTCAATATTTTAATCTCCTTCCAAACTTTAAGTTCTAAATTAGTACATATGTTGAGGCAATGCATGATAGTATAAATCTGTTTAGTCAGCATTATAAATGTTTTCAGGATAGTACTTCATGGATAATTTAGGTCATTCATTCTGTATAAAGTAGATCAGCATCTTTTTATTCCTCATGAATGCACTAGTAAATAATGTTTGTCTTTTTTTCCCATCTACTAAACCAGTCATCTGTGCTACAAAATCCTCTTTTTTAAAAATTTTGATGGCTAATCTTTTTAGCTTTCTTCTGCATCAATAGAATCGCTGACTATCACATACTTTTCATGACATAAGTCTTCAGTGAATTAATGGAATCTTAGTCCTTTTTTAACACTGCAGTTTTTTTCCTTATGCATTTGTTTCACATTTCCATTTTGATTTGCGAATAATATCCTCATGATTCTACAAAATCTTGCTTAAGACAGATTAAGAAATATTTTATTATAAGTTGGAACTGACTTGCACATTCTATTGACTCACTTTTTAAAGTCTGTCATTAACAGTTTAACACGTTGACTTTATCCCTTAAATCATTACACCTTTTGGGAGATCGCATGATGAAAATGGTTAAATAGAATAAAATAATGCTTGTTTTTAAACAAAAAATTTGTAAAAACCGTAAAGCTCAAAACAAGCACAGAGATGTTATGGAGCGAAAGCTGCTTGGTGACTTAACCCCTCACTTGGCGATATGTTTATGTTATTTGGCAATTTCTACATTTTATTTCAACCTTATTAAGTGCGTATTTGCCAGCCCTGGACACTAAAAAATCAGGAGATTTTTCTCAACAATAAAAAGGTTTTTTTTAAATGATAAAAATATATTTTTAATAATGAATTTAAATAATTACTAATTAATATCTGAAAGTTCAGTTACTAAATTTCTAAATTTAAACAGTTTAAATACTTACATGTAAAAAAAAGACACTATTATTTGCATCTTTCAACCAAAAAATAGTACTTTATTCAGTTTTCATATAAATGCTATGAATAGTAGCAGCTTTTGCTTTCATTAAGAAAGAAATTTCACAATTTTGTTCATAGTAATTAGCATGTGGGCCTGCTTTTGCTAATAAACGTTTTTCTAATGTGTCATTACTAATATTAGATCTAAATTTAATCTTTGTTTTCAGAACAACACTAAAAATTCTCTTGCTCACTGCATTATTATAGAGAATTGCCAGGATGGACAACATTATTCTAGACAGTTCACTATACTTTAAAATTCCATCAGCACCTTTCAGTTTTCCAGTTAAACTCCACTGGGTGTCAATTCTAGATGGTTTTATAACAATGTTAAAAATAAAATCATCTTGTGATCAGATGACCGTGGTTTGTTGTCGCCTGAATTCTTTCCCCACAGGCTTTGCGATAAATGTTTTATGTAAACAAATCTTTAAATTTCTATGTAACACAGCTGCAAAAATATTTGATCCATCTGGACTTATCTTGTTTCCGTAAATTGTTCTTTACAAGAGTTGTAGCAGTTATATGTAGAATGGGATGAGGTGTTTTCCGGGGAAATTAAAGAAAATGGTGTAATGAAATTAAAGAACTTCAAAGTTTGAAGACTCCTCGACATTATTTTCTAACAAAAATCTGACGGGGAAAGAAGATTTACAGATCCATATATTCTCTGATGTTTCATTAAAAGCTTTTGGAGCAGTGGCATACTTTAGGTAAAAGACAAAGCATTTTAAAACTATCTTCATAGTTTCCAAATCATGAGTTGTGCCAGTTAAAAAGGTGATGTTGCCCCGACTAGAATCAATGGGTGGAGTAACTGCAGCAGGATTTGCCAAATATTGTAAGAATCTTTCCAAAAATTTAGAAAAGATTATTCTATAGTGATTCAACAATTGTACTACAATGGATGAAAGGCATGGCATCGAAGTGGAAGCAATTTGTTTCAAACAGAGTATTAGAAATTCAAGAAACTACAGATCCCAGTTCATGGAGACATTGCATAGGTAAAGATAATCTTGAGGACTTCTTAACAAAAGGATTAAGTAGTAAAGATTTGCTAACTTAATAGTGGCAGGGCCCAAAATGGTTATTGTACCTGGAGAATACTTGGCCTCAGCCGAAGAGATTTGAATATTACTCAATAGACCAGGAGATTGAAGCTGAATATAAAGCTCCTGCTATAACTAGCTCCACAATTGTTTCCAAATAGATAATTGACATTAATAGGTTTAGTTGCCTATGCAAACTACTGATGGTGACTTATTCAGTATTATGGTTTGTGGATGTTCTTAGGAGGAAAACTAGTATAATGTGTCTTCTTACAACTGACAAATACAATCGTGCTGAACAGTTTTGGGTAAAAGCTGTTCAAAGAGGCATTTTCTCACAGGAAATTAATTGGTTGAAGCATGGAAAGCCTTTGTCAAAAGACTCTTAAGTTGTTATGCTTAAACCCATTTTTAGATTATGAAGATGAATTGTGAGTGACAGGAAGGCTTGAGAAAACTCCTTTATCTACAGATGAAAAACACCCTATTATACTACAGTCAAAATCTAAACTCACTGAATTATTGATTTGGGAATCCCATAATAAAATATTTCATTCCAGCGTACCTCACACGCTGGTGCAAGTGAGAGAAGAATACTAGGTGCTAAAGACCAGACAAGTTATAAAATCTCTTCTAAGTAAATGTGTTACTTGCAAAAGATTCAGCATTTCTCCAGAAGACCAGACGGTTGCTCCATTACCAGCTCCTCAATGGAACAATCAGACCCATTTACAGTAATAGGGATCGACTATGCTAGTCCATTATTTGTGAAAGATAGTAAAAACAAACAATACATTCCATTGATAACCTGTGCTGTTACAAAAAAAATGTTCATTTGGAACTAGTAATATGACAGCAGATGCATTTTCCCTTGCTTTCCGACATTTTGTATCTCAAAGAGGCTTGTGTTCTGTGATCTTTTCTGACAATGCATGTACTTTCAAATGGACTTGCACATCTCATTGCATGATGTCTCTCAGCACATGATTCAGTAATGAATCATCCAAAACTAAAACATTTTTATGCTGCTAATGGAATTAAGTGGGAGTATATTGTGGAAAAAGCAGCCTGGTGGGGAGGCTTTTATGAACACATGGTGCATTCCGTGAAAGTTGCTCTGCAAAGACCCTTGGAAAGTCGTCTCTGACCGGTGAGCAAATGCAAACTGTTCTTATCGAAACTGAAAGGATGATTCACTCTCGGTCAATTTCCTATGTTGGAAGTGACTTAGATGAACCAAATGCTTTAACTGCAGCACATTTCCTTTTAGGAAAAAGAATATCATCGTTGATTTCTGGCAGATTTCACTTTGATTAAAATTTTTCATCCAGGAAGTTTTTGATAAAGACCTATAATTATCCCAAAAAATTAATGAATTCTTTTTGGTCCAGGTGAAAAAAAGAGTACCTGTTGAATTTAAGATCTGCCCATTTGAAATTGGTAATGAATAATGCTCCCAAATTTAATTATATAGTTTTAGTTAAGGAGGATCATTTACCCTGAAATTTTTGGAGATTGGGGAGAATCTTTGAGTTATTTCCTGGAAAAGATGTCAAGGTGAGGGCTTGCAAGGTTAAAAACCAAGTCATCAGTTAGCAGACTTCGTGTACAACTTTTGTGCAATTTAGAACTTCAGAACTAAAGTTTTTATCTTCAGTGTTAATTTACAAATATGCATGGTGAGAATATCTTTTTATGGCTGTTTATTATTTTTTGAATTATTCTGTTAAAATTTGTAACTCCAGTAGCTTCCATGCACAAATTTAATAATTTAAAATGTTCTTAAGTTCATAGAGTCATGGTATGCTCCCTTAGGACCACTGAATAATCTTCTAAAAAAATCTGAATATTGTTTTTTGAATTTGGATAATGTAATATTTAAATTGCCAAATGTCCCATTTAAATTCTCAATTATTCAAATGAGGTTATATTTTTTTCTCCTGTCTGGAACTCAAGTGTTTTTGTAGCATGAATCTATACTGTTTATATACAAGTCTGATGAACCCCCTGTGGTTAATGGGAGGGGGAGTTGTTAAAAATAAAATCATCATGTGATCAGACAACTGTGGTTTGGTGTTGCCTGAATTTTTTCCCAGCAGGCCTTACGATAAACGCTTATGTAAACAAGAGGATTAACTAGTAAAGATTTGCTAACTTCAAAAAAATGCTGGGCCAAAATGGTTATAATACCTGGAGAATACTTGGCCTCAGCTGAAGAAATTTGAATATTGCTCATTAGATCAGGAGATTGAAACTGAATATAAAGCTCTTGCTATAATTAGCTCCGCAGCTGTTTCCAAACAGATAATTGACTGGTATAATGGATAATTGATAACTGGTATAATGAATCCTCTTACCACTCTTAATTAATTAATTCTAGTATTAGAGTTTGTTGATGTTCTTAGGAGGAAAACTGGTATAATGGATCCTCTTACCACTTAATTAATTAATCTTTACAATTCTATGTAATGGATCGAGTTTGATGACTAAATGAAGTAAAACTGGAAATCTATTCAAAAAATATCTTATAATAGAAAAAGATGCATTTGAGCAGAAATATAAGCAGTTTATACATGCAAACATGTAAATATATGCAAGCATGTAAAATATACGCAAGCATTTAAAATATATGCAAGCATGTAAAATCACTTCATCGTTGACTGAAAATTTATAAACTATGTAATCACATACTTGGTAGAAGTAGCTTTTAAAGTGGAAATAAAACTTATTTTTGCCTTCCCCTGACAGTTCTTCCACCACTTTGTTAGTTACAGCCTCTATTACCAAATGTTTATCTTTCTTCTGATTTTTTATTTCACCATAAATCACATCATACATAGAATTAGAAATTGCAAAACATGAACTGGAATTCTGCTTTGTAGAACTGTGGTAAGAACATTGAATGATGACAAAATGAATTATACAAAAAAGCAAAAAGATTTGTTAAGATTCGAAGAGAAAAACATAAATATTCTTTCTTCACAAAATACAGTAAATGGAAAATGTTTTTCTTTTAGAGCAATTTTTCTATTTTGAGCTAAATTTGTACCATCTTTACACTTTTATTTTGTAGTATTATTTTGAGAACTGCCACTTAAATTGGTCACTGGAGCAAAAATTACTTTATTCTTCTCAAACTATTTTTAGCAATGAAAGTAGTAACTACATCTCCATTTAAGTTAGGTATTTTATAACTTTCAATACAGCCTTTAAGTTTAACTCTAGAAGTATTTATTTCTTCTTCAAAAAATTCAAGAAGTAGGTTCCAAAGGTCAAGGATTCAATATCAAAAATGTATTCATCCACACTTATTGGTAAAGAAGCTGTCCCTTCTTCAGCTACTAAATTTTCCTTTTTTAAGATACCTGTAACACCAGTCTTCAAGCCTACCATTACTGGTGCATTATCAGCACCATGTGCTAAGCAGTTATCCAGAGGAACTGCATTGTTTTTCAAAGTTTTCGTAATTAGCTGTGTTAAATTAAAGCGTGTTAAAAGTTCTTTGAAAATGGGGACAGAAAGTAAAGTACACTTAATTTCTGGGGACATTGAATTAAAAAAGAAACAACATTTGGATACAGTTTTGAATTGGTATTATTGCTTCCACCCACAGAAAGGAAAAAAGGAATTGTTGTAATGCAATCAATAACTAAGATTTACTTTTTATACCCATTTCTTTAATAATTGCAGCCATTTTGGTCCTTGCACTTGAATATTTATTGTTTAGCTGCAGCATGATCTGATGCATTCAGTGGCAGGTTATGCTCCAGTAAAAAGGCAAAGAATAGGCATTCTGTGTTAATAACTTTTTAGTCCTTTGTTTCCACAGAAATTTTTTTCTTTTTTTTCAACAAAATTCATGTTGTCCTTGTGTTTTTGTGTAGGCACATGTTTGGGAATGTCAGCCCTTCCCCCATAAGAAATCGAAAAACTGCAATGACAAACAGTATACATCATAAATGTATACATTTCCTTGAGTAAACAGTATACACATTATACATTTCCTTGAGGAAATAATAGAATGAAAGTCATCTGTGTATGATTTTTGAAAAGTACATGAATATTTTAACTTTTTTACAGACATAACTAAAACAAAAGACCATAATTTCTTATACTATTTTTCGAAAACATGTGCACTCACACCGCTCAACGACAAGATGAACGAAAATAACAACCTCAATCTTGCTTTGTGCTCTTAGTCAATATATATATATATATATAAATATATGGCACTGGATGCTAATGGGAGAAATGGAACATGACATTTTTGAACACATGCTCTCACTCACAAAGCAGAAGCATTCCATAATTTTGCATTGGTGAAACAATTTTGGCTTTATTCTATATGTAACTAGGATAAAAAAAAAAAAAAAAAAAAAAAAAAATTTTTAATGCAAATAATGAAGTATTAAGCTAAGCCACATAAAAGTCGTGAGAAATTTTACGAATAAGAGAACGTTTGGAGAAATATACTGTAAATCCAGTTGGCGGGAGAATGGTCAGAAATCGGAAGTCTTCTGCCTAAATTGGGAGAGTTAATAACTCTGTAAGCATTTTGGTCATTCATTATGTGACTTTCTTCAGTTTAAAATATTCATTCTATAAAGTTTTGATAACATAACTGACTTACTGATCACAATACGAGATGTATTTCTGTTGATTTCATATACACATGGGCAGGAGGACTTAGCATTTTGATAACAATATCCAAATCATCACATTAAGTGGCACTTACTGACATGAAATATTAAAATTTCATATTCATAGAATCCTTCCATAAACAACATTGAAACTATTATTAAACTCTCTACCTTACTTCAACAAACTAGATCTAGATCGATATTTAAGGAAATAAAACTTGAACACAGCTTTTGAGAATAACATATGTATTTGTGTTAAATAAATATATAACCTTTATAACTTGTAAAGACACCCATAACTTTTTAAATGAACACAATTTTTTTAAAAAAGTAAAATTTTCAACATTACTCACATTTTTATAATTGTTCAATGTAAGATAAAAACCGTAAATATGAAATATATTCATTTCAATTCAAATAATGGCAATATTCTAGATATCATAATGATTAATAAGCATACATTATAAACAGTTATGAAAAGAAATTAAGTTCTTACTAGCAAAAAAAAAACTGGTCACTTTAAGAAATAAAATTAATTACCTTCATTTGCTTCATTAGTTCAAACATTTGTTCAGCTGGAAGACTGGCTACAGCTTTAGAGATCTCTTCTGGAGCTTTCTCTGAAGTTGCATCAGTAGAAGTCTATTATAAAGCACCGTTTAAATGTTATTTTCCATTTTTCAACAAAACTGAGTATTTGATATACTGCTTTGCCACAGCTGATTTTAAACTTATGGCAATTAAAAAAAAAAGATGAAGGGAACTGACTTTCATTAACAAAGTACTGCTTTGTGTTTTACTAAAGCAAAACTCTAAATATATATTAAATGTGGTTCACAACCAATCCAGATATTTAGGAAAACAGCATATAAAGTATTTAATGAACACAATAACTGAACAATAGCACAGTAATTGAGATCGGATATTATCAAAATCTGAACAATAAGTTTAAAAATGAAATAATTATCATAAAATACAACAATTTTACTTTTTAAGTTATTATACTTCTTCAGTATTGTTATTGTAACACCTTTTCACACCACTATTTTTATAATAATGTTTAATTACATTCATTTATTTCACTGCCTTACTTTAGTTTCCTTATTATCCATCATAACTGTTTGCACATTATTTAGTTCACTGCTTTGCATATTAAATAAAAATATTGTTAACAAATGTCCAGGCGCGCAAAGCAGGTTTAGGGTTGCCAGAAAAATGCAAGGGGAGGCAGGATTGCCACATTTGACGAGAAATCATCCATTTGGCGACATTTGGTGACAAGATTGGCGATATGCTATAGACACATGAAGAACCTTCTGGAATGACTTCTTCCTGGTTTAGCCTAGAATGTTCTCGAACACAAGCCAAAAGCTATATAAACCCTGCTGGTACGCGGAGAGGGAGTCAGTGCGAAATCAGTGTGGAGTCTATAGAGTTGATAGACAGTCAGTGTCTCGTAGTCTAATGCCAAGTTGGTCTTCAAGTGCATCAAGAGAATCTCTTAGTGTATCGCGAGTTAGTGCATTGTCGTGTTTTATCTTAAGAGTGTGTTGAGCCCTGAGAACGACCGAACCCAGTCAGGAGCTGTACTCTAGTGTATCGTCGAATGCATCGTGAATTCTAGTGTGGAGAGTCTCCGAGCCGTACTCTGGTGCTTTGCCGTGGTGTTTTTGTGTATGCATATGTTTGAGAACATTGACGCTTCCACCATGCGAAATCGGAAACTCGCAATGACAAACAGTACACATCGCAAATGTATTACATTTCCTTAAGGAAATAATAGAAGGAAAATCATCTGTCTATGATTTTTGAAAAGTACATGAGTATTTTACCTTCTTCCCAGACACAACTAACACAAAAGATGGTGATTTCTCAAACTTATTTCTCGAAAGCATGTGCATTCACACCAGTCAATGACAAGATGAATGAAATAACAGCCTTGATCCTGGTTTGCGCTCGATGCTGATTGGAGAACCAGAACATAACGTTTTCAAACACATATGATCTCGCTAACAAAACAGAAGTGCGACATAATTTCTCACAAAATGCATTTGGTTTTCTTTTAGACGTAATCTAGAGAAAAACCAAGTGACGCCCAGAATCACTTTTTTTGGAATATGTATGAATAAAAAATAATGCAATTAGGAAGGAAAAAGCACTTTTGCTGATCAAAATTAGAGCTCTGAAAAGTATTAAAATTTGATACTGTGAATACTTCAAAATTAGAAATAAAAAAGAAGCCACTGATAAAGAATTGGTTAAAATGAAAGAGAAAACAGAAATTTTGGAGATAAGAATTACTAAAATGCTATTGTGTCTATTCAATGTTCTAAGTATGGAAATGAATTTAATCAATTTGATTTTGTGAAAATTCTTTTACTGTAGTTACCAAATTTTAATTTTTCTGGTAAATATACCAAACAGAGAAATTTTACATAACAACTCAAGAATATTATTGTTATTACCACTCTTTTAATAGATGTTTTATGACTTAAAAGTTGCATTAATAAATGAAGCAAAATATCTTGAAACTGCTGATATTTTCAGTTCTGTATTCAACACTTTTCAAGATACATATGGAAATTAAAAATATCTAATTGAGAAACATAAAATTAGTAACAAATTTATATAATTCAACAACTGAATTAACAAGAGCTTAAAATATACAATATGTAAGAGCTTCACCTGTTTTAAAATAAGAGAAAAAAAATTAACTACTAACTAATTTTAAATACTATATAGAAAATTGAAACACAAGCAACCTCAACATAAAGCACATACATAACTTGAACTCAGCATTAATGCTATATTTGATGAATTAATTAAAATGTTTGGAGAAAAATATCAGCCATTAGGTAACATTAACCATTTATTCCTGGCAAATTAAAATATCCATTAGGAAAAAAAAATAATTTAAAATCTCTGATGGTTAAAAAACTGATAGTATTCCGAAACACAATCGCCCACTTAAAAAATGTGCACTTCTTGAAATTAACCCAAACCAAAGTTACGAAATATTTAAATAAAATAAGTTGTTTTGAACTATCTCAGTAAGGAAAATTTAATTGCTAAATATGATTCCAAGTTTAAATGTGCTGAAAGACAAAAATCATAACTAATAAATTCATCAACAGCACAGCAATAATCAGAAAAAAATGAAACCCAAGTCAAGAAATTAGATCATGCTCGTAAAAGTGAATCAAGCTGTCTTTTGACAGCAGGGGGGGGGGAATTTCTTTTTTAGCCACTAATAGTACAGAATGATTCAAAAGTCTGATATATCAAACTTATGAAAACTAAGGAAAATTCAGAATGGATATTGTTCAATGGATTGAATCGTTATAATGGACGACATCCCTATACTGTTACAAACAATATGTCACTTGAAATTTTATTTGCACTTAATGCTGTTACCTTTAAGTACCATCTGCTCTGCTTCGTTTAAGATGAAGGAATTTTTTAAAAGCACAACAAATTTCTATGAATGAGCAGTCAGTTTGTAGTAATATAAGTCTGGTAATGAGTAAGTGCTGCACTTACTCATTACCAGACATCTTGGTAATTCTATCAACATGTTAGCTTTAGGATTAGTTCTTAGTTATTATTGTATCAACTCTTTAGTTAGATAAATAATCTTATATTAAGAGGTCTTGAATGTTTCAATCATTGAACGTAAACATTTCTTTATGCACATGACTTCAGTTGCCCACTGGATGAACTATTAGGCCATGGCTGTCAAATTTTGAAATGTTAGCTGAAATTTGATGTTATTCAAATAAGTGTCAAATTATGCTGAGAAAAATGAATCTCAAAATTCAATAGTTTAACTGAGCCTTTCCTTTTCTAAATTTCTTTTCTAGCTTTCTAATACACGCAGATTCAAATTTTAAAATTATTCTTAAACTTGTTTTTCACTAAACACAGATTTAAAATTTTCCTTTATTTAAAAACTATTTTTTCTTTTTTTAAGATTAGTTCAACAATTAGTTAAAAATTCAATATATTATTTTATTTAAAAATATTTACTCAGATTAAAAAGTTTCCTTCTGAAATAATTGCTATTGATAAAACGTGGATTAAAAACTTTGAACAACTGAAATCACTGTCAATTCAGTGGATTACTCCATCCTCTCTGAGCCACAAAAGATTTCAACATACACACACATAGTTGAAGCAAAAGATAATCTGCCTACAATTATCAAAACATTATCATGACAGATTGAGTTTCATATAAAAAAAGTGCACATGCAGTATTTTACAGTGACCGGGTGCAAAGATTTTGTTATAAACATCCATATAAATGATTGATTTGCTCAGGGAAGGGCAGTTAATACTGTTGCATGTGTACAGGTTCATAATAGATTCAATGCACACAGGTCCGATAATAGGTTGATAAAACTTATTTCAACAAAAGAAACCTTCAGAGTTCTGGAACATTCCAAAAAAATAGTCGTACTACTCTTCACAGTATCACAGAGCACAAAGAGTAGTTATACTTCGAACTACTACATGTTATTGTTTTTTGTATTTTTTTAATAACGGAAGTTGTAAAAAATTATTTGCATATCATATTTTAACATGTTACACAAAAAATTGAATCCATCAAAATTTTGTTTAGATATTGTACATCATTAAATGACGTATAAATGTACATCAATTTCATTCTGTATATCATATATATGAGTACATGAGAGCCAAAGAGTTAATGAAAAAAATTGCAGCAAATATAATGCTTACTTCTCCTTGTTCAGTCACCAATCCTTGTAAACCTAAAATTCCATAAATTAAGCTTAATCAGAAGTCATTCCAAAAAATGAAAATATAAAATACAGATATATCAGCATATCTTATCAAGCATTTCATTAAAAAACTTACATAGAACTAAGAAACATTGCAGTAATTTTTAATAAACAGAAACAAACACATTTAGGACCCCAAAACATAAATATCATTTATGATGAAAGCAATAAGATAAACATATCTCTTGTGCATCAGTTTATTGTTATCCATTTTTAAACAGTGTATTTCTCACATTTATTATGAGTTTTTAAGAAGATTTATTTTTATTCTACCCTATTTCCTTTTCCACAGCAGAATTTCAAGTTCACTGTAGAACAATATACGAGGGGTATTTATTAAGAAAAGGCCGTTTGAAAATTAAAACCAAATGAAAGAAAATTTTCAAGGACCAAATTTATTTTCAGTTTCTACATATGTTTCTGTATTTTCAACTTAGTCTCCAAGTTTGTTAAAACACTTATCATACCTTAGAACTAGATTTTAAATACTCTCTTCATAGAAACTTGCTGCCTGCTCCTATAACGAAGAGGCCGAGGCCATTTTCCCATCTTCATCATCGTTGTAGCGGTTGTTGCCAAGATGATGTTTGAAATAGCAGAAAAGATTAAAATTGCTTGGCACAGGATCTGGGCTGTAGGGGGGTTCAAAACTTCCAAGCCAAAAGAGTCCAATAAAGCTTGGTTCTGAGCTGTGATGTGAGGCCTTGCATTGTCAAGAAATAGCAAAATTCCCTCTGCCATACTGGGTCTTTTATTTTGAATCGCTCTGCGTAACTTTCGCAGGGTTTGCCCATAGGCTACCGCATTTATGGTGGTTCCACATTGCATGAAGTTGAACAACAAAATACCATGGCTATCTTGAAACATGGACGCCATGATCTTGCACTGGGACAAAGTCTATTTTGCCTTGATCCTTACAGAAGAGTGGGTGTCTTCTTTCTTTACTCCGTTGCTTTTATTTGGGCATGTGACATGAGAAACCTACGTTTCGTCTCCTGTTACGATCTGACTGAACATGGCATCATCTTCTTCATTACAAAGAGTAAAAAAAATTCAGCTAACACTCAAATTGCTTGTTTTTGTGGTCATCTGTTAGGAGTTTATGGACCCAACGGGAACACAGTTTCTTAAACCTTAACTTTTCAGAAGCAATCTTGTATAGCATTGACCTAGACACTTCAGGAAATTCATTTGAAAGAGTACTTATGGTGAAGGGTCGGTTTTCAAGAATTTTCTCTTCAACTGAAGCCACCATATCATTTGTGAACACAGACGGGCAATCAGAGCGGGACTCATCAAGGATATTGTCGCTGGCAGCTTTGAAGTCTCTGACCCACTTACACACTTTGCCTTCACTCATTGCAGTAGCTCCGGGTAAACTTAACAAATCTGCTGGTGAATGTCTGCAACAGACAGGTTTCTTGTCGACAAAAAACATATCACTGACTATACATTGCACAGGCCAGGTGATTCGATAATTTTGAACATTTTAAAGACACAAAGCAGACCATACAGGTTACGTACACAGCTGCAACTAAGCACAGTTATTTCGAAGGAATGCTGGGGCACAATGCAAGCATTAATTGCAGCACGCGCTATCTATTAGTGTATACAGCAAAATGGCTCTTACTTAAAAAACACAGTATGTATATGTGACATTGACGTGAATAAGAGTTGAAAATGAGCATAAAGATAGGTATTTAATATAATTTATAACTACCTTATTTCTTTGAGAGTAGTAATATTTAATCTATATTGAAATAAGCTTATCCACCAGAAATTGGTGATCCAGTACAAACATTTTAACAATTATAAACAATAATATCATCCAAGACAAATGGTATTACTTGCTAAAGAAAGCTTCATGTTATCAGTTTATATTTAAGTATTATTAATGTTACTGTTTTTTTACACAGCTGATTTTCTTGAATCTAAATTTTTTGTTTATTCTTTTTTTTTTCTCTTTTCCTTTTTGTGGTAAATTAAAAAGTAAACCTTATATTTGAAAGTCTCTTAGAATAAAAGAATTCCAGCATTTTCTTCATTTATATGTATTTATACTTAAATTAATAAAATAAAAATTCAAATAAAATTTAGTAAAAGAATTGCTTGAAAGTAAACTTATATTTTTGTTATGAGTTTTCAAATTTAAAACCAATCTCAAATTCACATAAACTGCACTGTCACAAACTTTTTTAAGTCCTCTGAAAATTATCTGTAATTCACAAATATTTATACTCATATGATTTACTAATGAAATTATTTCTAAAAATGAAACCATCCAGTAAACTTACTCTCCATTTCTTCTTTACTCTTCTCACTAGAGGCAATATGGACTCGCAAAGGACTGTTTCGCAAAAGATACCCATCAAGGTTACGTACAGCACTTTGAGCCATTTCTTTGTCTTTATATTCACAAAATCCATACACTTTTGGCTTATTACTATCATTGTCAGTAAAAATTCTAAAAAGAAAATATGAAAAATTATCTGAAAATATTCCAATATAGATCAAATAAAAACAAGAAAAATCAGAATGCTAAAACCACAATATTAATTTTAAGCACAGCTGGCAAAGAATACTAACAGCGAGTCACGATTGCCAGAAGCTCTCTCATTAAAAAAAATCAAAAAACTATCAGCTTCAATATACACAAAGTTAACTTGCATTCATGTGAGGAATACAGAAAGCAGAAGTTATCATACAGATCAAAATCATAATAACTGTTAATTAACTTAAAATAGTCTACAGTTTTTATAATTGTTCCTTTAATTTTTTCTGCAGATTAGTTCCACATATTTTGAAAAATATTTATACGATCACTATTAAAAAAATTTCCTTTAAAAAAGTGTTCATCAAAAACATCACTACAGAAATCTCAGTTAAATGAACATTTATACTTTAACAATCAATTACACATAAAGTTTGTTCATAGTGTTACGAAAAATTCGGCGGTTGCGCCTGTATGTAAGCTTTCCGGCATAGCACTAGGGTTGCCATAAAATAGTGTATGGTAGGGTTGCCAGATTGGCGACTTTATCGCCCATTTGGCGACCAAATTGGCGATATCCCATGTCCAATCGGGAAGCTTCTAGAATAACTTCCTGTCGAGATATTTCTCGAAACCTGTCGAACTTAAAGAAAAGCTATATAAACCCTTGTGTTTCTGAGAGCAGTTAGTGGCGAAGAGATTGTGAAGTATTGTGAAGTCAGTTGCGAGCAGTGTGATTAGTTGTGAGAATAGCTGCTACGCGAGAGTTTTGTGAACGGAAAGCAATCGAAATAGTGCTTTGCCGTGAAGCTATCTTTACAGCATAGCTTGACAGTGTATTGGTGATTGTTCCACGGTGTTTATTAGAAGTTTAGTGTTGCCGTGAAGCCACCTTTACAGTTACAGCCTCAAGCTGTGTTGCTGATTGTTTCAGCGTATTTATTGTAGATTTTCGACGCTTTTAATGGTAATTTTGGAACTGTGCTGTAAATAGTGATTCTTGTAAATAAATTGTGCTTTTTATTGTTCTGCATCGTGTTTTCATCGGATACTCTCAAATCTACGAACCCGTATAGCGCAACAA
>KK121537.1:99759-120050 GCA_000611955.2 Stegodyphus mimosarum
AGGGTTGCCAGATTGGCGACTTTATCGCCCATTTGGCGACCAAATTGGCGATATCCCATGGTCCAATCGGGAAGCTTCTAGAATAACTTCCTGTCGAGATATTTCTCGAAACGTGTCGAACTTAAAGAAAAGCTATATAAACCCTTGCGTTTCTGAGAGCAGTTAGTGGCGAAGAGATTGTGAAGTATTGTGAAGTCAGTTGCGAGCAGTGTGATTAGTTGTGAGAATAGCTGCTACGCGAGAGTTTTGTGAACGGAAAGCAATCGAAATAGTGCTTTGCCGTGAAGCTATCTTTACAGCATAGCTTGACAGTGTATTGGTGATTGTTCCACGGTGTTTATTAGAAGTTTAGTGTTGCCGTGAAGCCACCTTTACAGTTACAGCCTCAAGCTGTGTTGCTGATTGTTTCAGCGTATTTATTGTAGATTTTCGACGCTTTTAATGGTAATTTTGGAACTGTGCTGTAAATAGTGATTCTTGTAAATAAATTGTGCTTTTTATTGTTCTGCATCGTGTTCTCATCGGATACTCTCAAATCTACGAACCCGTATAGCGCAAAAATAGGTTTTAAAAGATATTAAAAGAACTATACATTAAAAGATGCAGAACATTTATAACACTACAAATAATTTCATTATTTTAACCTGAAATTCTTCTGGAAGTTTTTGCTTATTTATTTCCTTCCCATAAATCCCTAAATATATTTCCTTCTTAAAGCTCATTTACTCCAATAAATAAATCAATGTTCTTACTAGTTTCTAAACCATCCCCCTAAATTGCCTTATATTCATCAAATACCCATTTGAGCTTTTTTTACTTTATGTAACCAATTTTTGCCACTATATATTTTTTTTTACTTTTTGAATTTCCAAATTTAATTAAAAGGTTTTGTTGTCCTAAAAATTGCTGGTATCTAGAACATTGCCAATCACTGCAAAAGTATTCTAAAAAAAATTAACTTTGACATGTGCAGTCCTTTACTGATATTACCAAATGGAAATAGATATTTAATTACAGTTATTTGTTTACCTTCAAAATATTTGGATGCTATACCTGTTCCTAATATTGGCACAACATCAATAATTGAAGTCATGTTACAAATATTTAGTAGAATGAGTTTCTCAAAAGAAATACTAACTGATCAAGGTACTTCCTTTATGAGCAATCTAGCCACTGAATTTGTAGAAAAATTTGGAATAAAAGTAACTAGAAATTCAATACAGCATCTGAAAAACAACCCTGTTGAAAGATTTCACTGAACAGCCAAACGAATTTTACAAGTCTTATGCATTGAAGCAGCCATTGAGTGGGAGAAGTAAGTTCCCGCAGCTCTATTTGCTTTAAGAATAATAATACGCAAGAGTATGGGATTCACACCTTCAAAATTAGTATTTGAACAAAAGCTTAGAACACCTGTAATATTATTATGTGAACAATGGATGAATCCTGAAGATGAAAGAAATAGTTGTTGAATACATTTTCCAACTGACAAATCGGTTAAAAAGATGTCAAGAGCTGCCTACAGATAATATGCTGGAAAATGCAAGAAATACGAAAAATGTGGTATGAACTAGAGAATTCTCTGAAGGAGATTTAGTATTAGTTGTAACAACGAGTAAACCAAATAGACTAGCAGTTGAATGGAAATGTCCTGGGCAGGTTGAGAAGAAATTATCCAACATGAATTATGTTGCGAGTTTCGAAAGGCAAAATGATCATAACCAAATCCACCATGTTAACATGTTAAAACCTTATCATAAATGAGTAGAATCGGTTAACCTCATCAACATAGAAGATAAATCTGAAACAGATGACATGGAGTAGAAATCTCCAACAATTGACTCGGAACCATCATTGTTCAATTTTGAATAAATTAAAGAAAACAGTTCTTTGAATGATAATCCAAATGAACAACAAATTCAAGAATTGCATGACCTGTTATTGAAATTTTCAAAGATCTCTAACAAGCCTGAAAAAATGCATTTAATAATGCATTATATTCAACTGACAGAAAACACACCAATCCACTGTAAACTATACAAAATTTCTTCTATACAAACAGATTTATTTAAAACAGAAATTGATAAAATGATTCAACATAATATAATTGAAATAGGAGATTTAGATTACATTTCTAACATGATTTTAGTGAACGCAGCAGGAAGAGATCCTAGACCTTGCATCGATTATAGAAAAGTTGACTAAAACACAATTCTTTCCCTTGCCTAATATCAAACGAGTGGAAACTGTAGCAGCCATAAAATATACAATTATTTAGGATTTAACAAAGTGATACTGGCAAATACTGTTAACAATAATGCCCTGAGATTAGCCACTTTTGTTACAAGTCTTGACACATTTAGACAACTACGGATGCCTTTCAGAGTTAAAAATGCACTATTGTCATTTAGCAAAATGAAGGCCAGAACTCTTCATGGTTGTGAACACTTTGCTGTTCCGTATTTAGATAATGTGGCAATTTTTTCAAACGCATGAGAACATCTACATCATCTGAATGCCGTTTTGACAAAAATAAAGGACATTGGTTTAACTATTAAGCCTATAAAGTGTAAATTTGCTCAAGATAAAGTTTCTGAGAAATATTGCAGGTCATAGTATCAGAATGCCACATGAAGTCAGAGTAAAAGCTATTCTTGATTTTCCTGTGCCATCCATAAAAAGTGAAGAAAGAGCATTTTTCGGATTAGTGGGATATTATAATCATTCCATTCCCATGTTCTCATCTATAGCAGCCCCTTTAACAGAAACTTAAAGAAAGAGAAAGTAAATTGGACAGAAGAATGCACAAAAGTATTTGAAGATCTAAAGGGAAAAACTGTTGCAAAAGCATATACTACATACGCCTTATTTCAATAAGGAGTTTATTTTGCAAACTGATGCTTCGACCTCTGGTATGGATGTTATTTTAGCTCTCAAAGATGAATGAGACAATGAATATCCAGTATTATACCTCAGTAGGAAGTTTAGAGAAACTGAAAAAAGATACTCTACCACAGAAAAGGAATGTGCCACCATTATATTTGCAGTAAAGAAATTGCAATGTTATTCAGATAGACATACTAAATTTCTCAACATGACCAATCATAATCCCTTAGTTTGGCTAAAAAATAATGTGAGTCTAAATCCGTGACTTATGAGATGAGCACTAGTATTACAACCCTATCATTACACTGTCATTCGTGAAAGTGGTAAAAACTATAAAAACACAGATGCATTAAGTTGTTATCCTTGGCCTGATTTTTAGACAGAAAATTATTTTATTCTTTCCTCTCTGACTGTATGTTATTATGTTATATGCTATATTTCAATTATGTATATAATTGTGTTGTTTTGAAAGAAAAAATTATAAACTTTATAAAAATATCAAAGTTTGTCTGGAGGGGGGAGAGGTTGTAACAATTCCTTATTTA
The DNA here is from genome assembly GCA_000611955.2 of Stegodyphus mimosarum. Lineage (NCBI taxonomy): Eukaryota > Metazoa > Arthropoda > Arachnida > Araneae > Eresidae > Stegodyphus > Stegodyphus mimosarum. The sequence goes on from KK121537.1 coordinate 103,191, forward strand.
ACAAATATGTATATTTATTGTCCTTGACAATGGAGTGGCAAAGGCATACTTTTGTATTGTGTAACCTTCGGTGAGCAACATTAAAACATGTTTGAAAAATTATTCTGGAAGATACCTTTTTGTACATGAGTGTAAAATTTATCAAGAAAGAAAATAAGTAATACAAATACAAGGCCCTGCATTCACCATGCAAGAAAGATATCACTAAGATCATTCATGTTAGAGATCACTGTTTTTGACTCAATCAGTTTAGCAATCAAGCTACGGCACCAAAGTTCACAAGTTCTATACTAAGCATAGCAGCATCAGTCAAGAACAATGACCTTCAGAGGCACCCTCTATTGGCAAACATCGACATTAATATTTAGCCAAGTAGCCTAGCAGCAACTAATTCAAAACAACAATTATACATGGCACCACAAGATGGGCAAGGTCTAAAAACAATGTGCAATGACAATACCACGCAATGCTTCTACATTAGGGCATTCATATTTGAGGTCATCCACTGTGACATTGGTGCACTAGTTGGCAGACTCCATTGTAGTGACTGGTGCTGGTTACATTTTGTTTAAGTTGCATATTAACTGCATGTGGATTTAAAACACATTTATTATAAACCTGAAAGAACTTCTATTAACAATGCAATAACAATTTGTAACCAGTATTAAATGCATAGAAGCAATTACTTAGAAAGCGAGTACAGTTACTGTCCTTATTATGTGAGGATCTTTCTACTGGCAAGCATCTCTAAGTTTTACAGCATTCTATGTACTTGTTCTGTCTGAGACATTTCTCAAACTGAATTACTCACACTTTTTTATTTTTTGGAGACTTAAGAGAGAAATGCGCACATGAATTTTTATCTTTGTGTGGTCTGCCACATATATAAGGAGAAAGATACACTATTATTATTTAATATACTTTTTAAATCAAAAATATTTTTAATATATAATTTTTTATGCAGTAAATGAAATATAGAATAGTATAACTCAAGAACACAAGAAAACAAAATAAATAAAAAAATAGAAATAATGCAAAATTAGAATCAAAGTCAAGAAAGAGACTGAATATTTTTGAGTGAAGTGCTTTAAGAATAAACCAGTTTTATGTCAAGTAATAAAAAATTGCATCAGTACTTCAACAGCAGCCATATTGCATTAAATAAATCAAATTTTTGTGTAATTAGAAAATTCGGTTTTGTTTCTAAAAACTTGTTTATATTTGTAATATTAAATATAACAACAACAAAATATAATAAAACGTGAATCTAATAAACCATTTTTTTCAAAACTTCTGCTTATATTTTTATCTGACTTAAATTATTTATAAATTATGAATATGTTGCATAATGTACATTACAAAGAAAAATTTAAAACTGTTGATTCAAGGAAAAGGTTGGGAATCCCTGATCTAAAGTTAACCTTTAATTCAAAAGCTTCACCTTCAAGTTCTGAAAAGAAATTTACTTTTTTTAACAATATTTAAAGCATGAAAATTCCTGTTAAATTGTAGGAAACCAAAATAAAAATGCAAAAGATAAATAAAAGAAACTTTATAACCTAATAAAAGATGATTTTCACTTCACTAGTTTCAGGAATAAATGAAAACTACATCAGATAAAAATTTCCACTAGTTTTATTTCATTTCTGTCTTTAGTGGAACTCTAAATATTCCAGAAAATAGTTTCAAACTAGAAAACGGAAATTACGATATGCAAAAACGAATTACCTTTGAGAAATGGCAACAATTCGCAGAATTTTCAACTAGCCTACCCAGTAGTCCATTATAAGAGGAAGGCAATCTGTTATGCAATGTAACATGATATAAGAAATGAAAATAATAAATTATAAGTGTTTCCAATGGCAATGCATGACTTAACTCTAAAATAATTACTCATTTTAACTGGATAAGATGGATTAATGTCTGATAGCCTTGAAATCAACAGAATTTTATTCAAAATCTACGTTAAACTAAGGTTATTCTTTTTCCTAATTTTAAATACTTACTTTACATTAATAAGTGGTCCAATTTCAGAACATATCTCTTTTAGCTGGTCTTCTGTTGTGTCTAATGGAAGATTACCAACTATTTAAAAAAAAAAATACTCATAAATATCAGAATTTAGATATAACTACATTATAGAAAATTCTATGCATTATTTTCCACAACAAAGAATCACACAAGTAGGAAAGCAGGTTGAAAATAGTCATAACATCAATTTGTAAATGAAATCAAATTAACAGTGATGATGCAATATTTTTAGCTACAAAAGTGCTTGTTGTTAATTCAAATATAATTAATCATTATTATTAGTCTAAAGGGCCTTGCAACTGAAGGACTAGTGTTTTCATTTTGTGATGTTGCATCGGTGCACTCTGAATGCCCGTTTCACTTTTCAAACTGTTGCCAACAAATATTATCGCCCTGTATTATATTTAAAGAAATTAAATAATGAAGAATCTGCATAAATGCATGTACGTTTCTTGTATTGTGATAAAATGATGGTACCTAGAGCCATCCAGTTTTGAATGACGTAATCCTACTGCGAATATGGGCATCTGGAAGCCCAAATTTGGAATTTGTTTTATTATCGATTTCATATTTTGTAAAACTTTAAAGAATTTTTTATTAACAAACTCAAAGATTTCAAAGCAAGCAATGACAACATTGTACAGAGAAAACATTTTTATCTCCAGTACGTGAAACCGTGTATCAGAAATTTTAAAGATACTCAATTTAACATTTCTCTTGAACTGAATTTCATGGTTTAAGTGCAAAGAACATGATATTTAATAATGAAAGGTAACACACAAAATATTTAAAAAAAGCCCCTTTGGACATTAATTTAAAATCTGAAACCTTTCAGTTTTTTTTTTTTATATGACTTTTGTCTTTTTCTTCTTGAAATAATCTATAATTGTATTCTTCTGTTTTGCAATATTAAGAGCAAACTTTTATCATATTAGAAACAAAATACAACTGCTATGCAGTGTGCAATTAAAAACATTCCACTGGTACTAAAATCTAATCATGCGTCAATAGTAGCAAAATTCAGAGATTAGGTAATCTCATAATGTAAGAATGAAGGACTCTAAAATAACTAAACATAACAATTAGTAATTTAACTTGTACTCAGATACACTAACATACAAGAGCAGGAAAGAAAATTACTAAAACAGACTTTGTTTAAATGCATAGAATTGTACTTCATGCATGATGCTTATAATCCATGGTAATAATTATGCAACTGTCATTACAGTTGCATTTATCCTCCTTTTAATATTAACAGTCTGTTATGCTTTTTATAACAGAGTAACACAGAATAATCACATTAAATACTTACCATAAAATTTTCATATATGCATGTCATAATACAATGCATATTCATAAGAATAATTTCAAATAATTTAGTACAGAACATAATCATTTAAATAAGGTATTCTGTACATACACCCACTTCTTCCTTGCATGTTCTGATTTTGTGGACCACTAGAACTAATATTAGACATTGTAGGTATTGACAGGTCATGAAGGCCATTATTTATATTGTCTGCCCACCAGAACAGAATTGGCCATGTCTATATCATGTGGTGTCGGTCAATCGCAGCATCTCCGGGACTAATGATGCATGCTTCTGTAACAGTGCTTCTCAAACCTTTTTTAATCCCATGCACCCCTTTCATCATTGCTAGATGTTCCTCCCCCTTCCTTTTTCCAAAACTCGAAAAATAAAAATACATTTCTTTAAGTTTACATTATTTTTTAATGCATTTTATAAATTAAAGAAGAAAAAAAAATAGAAAATGCTAATGAATACCAGAACTTGAATGAAAGTAGTTTTTTTACATTCATAGACCAAAATTAAATACTTAATCGATAAATAAAAAGCTTACTGCATTCCCCACCCCTGAAACTATATAATTCCCCCCCCCCTTGGCTGAGAACCCCTGCTCTGTAACAATGGATTTCAGTATTTAATTATTTCATTATTTATTTCCTCCAAAAGTTAAGAAACAGTGTGTTTCTCACACCTCATGACTACAAAAATGTCAGAAGCATTTAAATTCCCAGTTTATGTGAATGATAGTAATGAAGCTTAAAAAATATATGCAAAAACAATAGCTAACACTTTTATTTGATAGAAATCAATGCTTATAGAAAAAATGGAAAATCTGTATGTTTTGTTCACGAGTGTTGATCTTCAGTTGTTATTAGCAATTTTGTTGACAATATCCAAGACAGTATATCAATGTCCAGGAGAAGTCGTTTGCCCGATTCGTTGAGGTAGCGGGTGATTGGAGGGATGGAAATATTAATGTCACAAGCAGATGCTGCTAGACTTCTTAATGTATCTTGTAGTGCGATCCTATGACTAAGGAATCAATTTGAATCTCAGGATTCCATCTCTAGAAGACATATTCCAGGTACGCCAAGAGTTACAACACCTGTGGAAGACCGTTATTTAGCTCCTTCAGTATGGAGGAGGAGCAAAATTACTGTGCCTCAGCTCACAGCAGGTCATTTAGTGGCAACAGGAACAAGAATATCAGCTACTACAGTACACAGACACCAGCAAAATACAGTTCTGTATGCAAGATGACCAGCTGTTTGTATCCTCTTGACCCAAGGACATAGAGGTGCCAGTTTATGTTGGACAAGAGAACATGTCTCCTGCGCCAGTCAACAATGGGCATCTGTTCTCTTCACAGAGGAGTCCAGTTTCAGACTGGTGAATGATTGTCATTCAGATTGTCAGCTGCTCTGCAGAAACAACACATCAGATACAACCATTCCCACATTGCAGAAAGACAGTTACACAGGTGGTCGAATAATTGTTAGGGCTGGGATCTCTCTCGATGGTCACACTGACCTGAATGTTTTCCATAGTGGAACTTTGACTAGTGTGAGATATTGAGGAGAGATCCTTGATCAATATGTCCACCCATACACAACTGCTTTTAGTCCTGGATTTCTTCTTAGGGACTACAATGAGAAACTGCATGAAGCTCGGCTTGCTGAAGAATATTTTGAGGGTCATGCTATGGATGTCGGATGGAATGGTCAGCTCAATCCCCAGACCTGAATCCGATAGAAAATCTTTGGGACTACCTTGGGAGACAGGCTCCTCCTCTAAGATCCAAAATCGTTAGATGAGTTTGAACAAGGATTACTACATGTCTAGTCATTGCTTCCCATTTTACTGACCAACAACTTAATTGGCAGCATAGAATGTCGCAGCCAACAATATAGTGCAGCTAAGATGCAGTATAATGCATGCGTGTTTTTACAGTTTTCCCCATGTGTAACATGAATACCATGAAGTTTCTTTTAAAAAACCCTTCATGAAAACATTCCTCCCCTTACACAGATAGCCCTCATATGCATTTTCATATTCAAATACACCAAATCTTCATATTTTTAATTAAAATTATCATAATTCATAATTTCACAAAGTGCTTCATAAATTGATCCTAGATGATATTATGAGGGTCTAACTGATGCAATTTTGCTTTCCCATGGAGTTCATAATCATTAGTTCAGTATCAAATTGGCTACAGATTTCAAAAGAATTTCCAAAAATCTCAGTGAAGAAAAGAATGCTATGGTCTTCTTTGACATGAATTTGAGGATGACCCACTATTAAAAATTATTTTTATGTAAATTTTATTTCTTTTTTATTGGCAACCAGATTTAGAACAGTACTTTCTCTAAAACAATCATCTCCATCTGCAGATGACATTAGCATATTCTGTGAAGGTCTTAAACAGTTTATGTTCAATAATGATACTTATTATGTTGTGAAAAACCTGTTCACTGTTAAGACAATCAAAATTTACAAAAAAAAAGTGCTACTTATTTGTTTGCGTATTAAACATTTCTTCCAATGTAAGATGTTTAAGTTGCTTTCTCTTTAATTTTAGAGATAGACATAATTTCTTGTTCAATAACAAAATTTAATTTTTAAGTCCTATAATTTCTGTGTTGTGAATTCCCACTAAATTATACATCGAAATTGTTTCATTCTCACCAACCACTTTTGTTCATTACTCGTAGATAAATTTTCGGTAAATAGAACCATATGACAGATTTTGCTGTCCGTTAGTTTATTGATGATTTGGGCATTCTCAGTGCAATGAAAAACGGTACTTACATATTATCCTACCGAACATGAAACTTAGTGGAGATCCCCTAAAATTGCGCCAATTTTTCCCGCAGAATTAAAAAAGAAATGAGATTACTTTATTTAGTAAACAATCAATATTCAACCTGCCTCATAAAAAGGGCTTTCTTTTATTTCTACAATTTTGTTAAACCTACCGATGTTACCAGATGCCTTGTTCCGAATGAAACTTTTGATTGGTTAGGTTAGGTTAGGTTATTCAGTTACGCCAAAGCACATGAGGGCTATCTACTTAAAGGGAGGGATGCCTTCGTGGAGGACTTTCTAAGGGAAACTGGCTCGTATACACGTTACACATGGGGAAAACCACAAAAACGCCCATGCAGGCAGCCCGTTCGCGGGATTCGAACCTCGGACCGAACTACCAGTGTTCAGTGTCTTTACCACTCGGCGGCTGGTGGGCAAACTTTTGATTGGTAATTGTACCAATCTATCACTGTTTTGCAAGGCTATATTCAGTTAGCCATTATGTCCATTAATACACTTTTTCAGGCAGAATCCCAAAATGAAAATAATATACTGCTTTGAAAATAATCTACTGCTTGCCATTCTGTAGAAGACAGGTCCCAAATTGGAATATTTTTTCTTTTCCAAGATGCAAAGGGAAAATATAACAAAAATAATAAATTTATGTTCTTGTTCATAAAACAAAACAGGCTTAGTGAGAATCAGTTGAAGTTACATTAAATAAAAGTGGGATATAATAAGGATGTTATTAAGTCACACTTGTCATCTGGTGCTAAATTGCATTGCTTGGTGGGATAATGCAAATACCTGAAAAACTTCTGTTTTAACATCTTTATTTATTACCATTTCTATATATTTCTTCACAATTACTTGCATTAATTGGAAAATTTTGCCTCTCTCTCTCTTTTTTTTAAGGTATCTGAAAACCTTCAGATTCATGGAGGGGTATCATGATAAAGGTTTGCTAGCCTCCACTATACACTACTGCTGATGTATCATGAGACTAGCAACTAAAGGCATGTTGCTCCGCTAAATTTTGTCTCACTTCCATCACGTGGGTAATGTCAAGCCTGAATTATATTAGTTTAGTTATTTATTATACTTATGTCTCTTTCATGCACATGATTAAGTCTCGTTAGAGTCCTGAATAAATTAATTCCCTCATATTCTTAAGGCTTATCCAGGGCCAGCACTATCCTCATGTGTCCTAAATTCTGCTCCCAAGCCCCTCACTAAATTCTAAAAATTTTGCCTTCCATAAATTTTGCATCCTAGTGCCTTTCCTAAAATCTAAATATTTTTCCAACCCTTAATTTTATTACTCTGCACTCCTCTAAATTCTGAAAATTGTGCTTTCTCTAAATTCTGCCACCCCCAACATCAGCAATGATGTTGGCCCGAGCTAATCGGAATAACAAATTGGTTACTTTCAATTTAAACAGCACTAAATGTACTATTTTGGCCTATGAGTATCATTTACAAAATCTACTTTTCGCATATGGAAAGAATTTTTTTAAAACTTCTCAACACACTCAACACTTCGCAACAAAGTTAGCTAAAACCTGTAATCATTGCCAAGAGTAACTTCAACATAATTGCTTTCATCCAATTAATATTATTGAAAAATTCTTTAGAGTCCTTTCTCAGACTGCCATGGGGGGATGAAAGCGGAAAACAATAAATAATAATTTGGCAGATTAGAGTCAGGAATGTAAATTATCCTGCAGGTGTAAAATCAACAACGTTTCAATATAGAATGTTTCTGTTTGAAGCATATGCCAAGCAAGATAAATTATTTAACAAAAACATATTTAACCCAATAAATGAATGTTTCTTCAGTATGGAGATATTTTATTTAGTGCCAAAGTGAAATTAAGAATTGGGGCTCTTCACATTTTATTCTGCAAAAATATCAAATGCGTAAATTTAAAGTATATCCCCTTCCCCACCCCCAAAAAAAGGTTTGGTGGTGGTTTAGAAGTCCTAATTTTAGATCATTCCGGATACTGGATATCTGGATTTGGGACTTTGTACTGCAATGTGTTATATTTTTACTTCCTTGTATGAAGTAAAGTACTGCAATCATGAAAAATTTCAGTTATCAGATATTGTAAACAAAAATATCCATTTTGTGCATTCCCAAATCTTTCATTGTGCAATGTCTGTACATACTGACAAAGCATTCTTTATTCTAAAATGGATATCATCACGATGCTTGTACATACATATCTTGCATAAATCAAAAATGATTAGCCACAGAACATTGAAATTTTGTATAAAAGATTGCTAAAACAACTAATTGTGCACTTTCCTTTTTCATTGCAGTTGGAAATATCAAAAAAGTGTGTGTGTGTCTACCCATCCCCCTTACCTGGCCTTTATTTTCACAATTGCTGATCATACTTATGTACTTCCATTTACAGAAGAGTTTAAAATGACAAAAATGTTCATGTTTGGCAATGTCAAAATAAAAAAAAAAAAGAAAGAGAAATTAATTTGGGACAAATAACTAAACCCAGCTTTTAATGTGGTCTCCTGGTTGCTATACTTGGAAAAGTTTTATCCTCATTTTGAAAAAATAAAATTACAAGAAGTTTGATGCCCATAGAACAAAAACTGACCAGGATATTTAATTTCAAAATTTGCAGTTTTTGATGCCATTTTTAACTTGCCTTGAGAGATTGATTAATTAAATTAGAATAATTTTAAGAAGTAAGTATAAATGGAAGCACAAGAAAAAATATGAATAATTTAATAGGCTATACAAGAAAGTTGTGATATCCACATCAGATTTTTTTTATTTTTGTGCTCATTTTTGACCATTATTTCCTCTTCAAAATGTTGATAACTTTTAACTTTCTATCAATTTGAAAATAAGTATTTCTAATGCTTACTTTCAGATTCATGATAAGTTAAAAGATTACAAAGATTATGGAAGTTACTGATATTAGATTAAAAGATTATGAAGTAGCTAACGGTATTAAGAAGATTTTTTTTCTTCATACCATTATATAAAGGAATATACGATTTATATAATTCAAAATATCAATATCATTAAGATCTCTTCATAATATCATTCATTCTTTTGCACTCTTAATTATTAATTTTTCCTCTTCATAGTTAACTATCAATTGAAAGAGAAGCAAACTTTGTGCTCAGAGCATTGAACAAGAGAAGTTTTGCATTCTGAGCAAACCAGAGAAGTTTTGCATACTGAACAGAAGTGTAAAAATGGTCACCTAAAGAAATTGTTTCTAGGGAAGCAAAGTATTTAGAGATATAAAAATGCCGTACAGAAAAAAAAGAGCTGGTTTCAAGATTCCTTTTCTTACTTCTTTGTATTTCATATACTGCAGGGATGAAGAATTAATTTTCAAAAAATTGTGCAACATACAGTTAAATATAGATGAAAAGACAGTAATTGATTGGAATAAATACATGAAAGAAGTCTTCTGCATGTTTTTGATGAAACACTCAAAATTGTTGGACCTGGAAAATTTGTCAAAACTGACAGAAGTCTATTATTCAAATCAGAGAACAATGTAGGCAGAATTTTACCACTTTGGAAGGAATTTTCTGGAAAATGAAAAAATGTTTCCTTGTTGAAATTCCAGACAGAGGTATCAAAACTCTCACAGAAATGAAAAACGATCATATAAATGAACGAAATACTGTAATTCTGATTGCTGACATGCTTTTCAACTTTTCATCGTGAATAATATAAATAATAAGTTTACTCTTGCAGAGAACCCATTGACTACAGTACATGTTTTGTTGTGAGGTTCATCAACAGCAATGGTTTTAGTGACACATGGTTAACCCTTTGATGTGTGGCAGTCGCAGCCTGAATCCACCAATTTTCGAATATTTTTCTCCTCTTCTTTCTGAAATTTTTGAGTGAAAAATGATTATCACGATTGATTACTGATCTTTTACCTCTAAACAACACAAAATGACAGCAGAATCGTACATTTTTTAGGTCTTAGTACTTCAAATCGGATGCCTTTTAAAAGACAAAATAACTTTCTTTTATTAATATAAACAACTTTAAATTTCAAAAGTTATTCATCGTACATCATTATATCTATTATAAACAATAAAAAAATAGAAATAATTAAACTGCATATATAAGAAACATATATGTATACTTATCACATTTGCTTTGTGGTTTCAGGGCACAACCACTGAACCACTACAGCATTGTGTCACAATGCTTACAATCCTCTAAAGGCTCAGTGGTTGTGCCTTAAAACCAGTGCTCTTCACAATGGTATTTGCTGCTTTTCAAATAGGAATGTAGATAAGGAGCTTTGAAACCCTAGTATTATTTTATTACTAAACAACACATGCACTTGCCCAGTGAAAAAGTCTTCTTTCATTTCCAGAGAATTTTCTCTGAGCTCAGCATGTTTGCTTCCGATGCTAGCAACACGATTTTATAATTTTTTTGTATGGTTTAAATACAATGTAAATATACTTTGCTATCACTAAAAATAGAAATCTCGTAAAAGTTTTATTTAAATTTAATGTATTTTATAAATATTTGGGACAAAATATGAATAGAAAACAAAATATCCATATCAAAGCCAAAAAGAGCCCTCTCCCCATTAACATAAAAAATCACAAATTTCATGTGCCAGACAAAAAGATTAAATAACGCTGGACATATTCCAGTAAAATGCAAATCCCGGTGGTACATTTTGTAGTACAAGCGAGAAACCTCATAGAACAAGATATATGTGCGAAACTTGCAATGTAGGCCTAATGCATGTACACAAAAACCAAAACATGCTTTCACAAAAAAAAAATTTTTTTCTTTGACTTTAAAAAAAAACTTAATTTTTTTTAATTCCTACTGTACTGTTTTTTTTTACCCATTTATCTGGACATCCTTATTATGTCGGTTCTTATGTTTTCACTGCTATAAAAAAATTGCATAAATGTTTCTTTTTTAATTTTCTTTTTAATTACTTTGTAAAATAATGTGAAAAATTTATATATAATGCAATTCTTAAATACAGTTTTTTTTAATTAACAAATTTTGTCATTTACTGTAATTGTGCACGGAAAAAGGTAAGTTTTTTCCCCTACTACCTCAGTAAGTTTCAAAGTCCTAAACATGCGCTGGTTTCACAGTGCGACCACAACCCATAGATCAATGGGCAAGAGCAGATTTTTTTTCTAATTCCTATATTATTTGTCTCTAGGATCATATTGTTCAATTTCTAAAGTTTTTTAGTTAAAAAATTATAAAAATAATATCATGTGCTTCAAAGGGTTAAGTTAAGAACTAAAACATGATATAAAGCATATATAACACAAAGTAAGCATTTTAAACATGATATTTAGTGCATAGCACGATATTAAGCATATATTAGTTAAATTCTCCTAAAAATTACCTGATTTAAAGATATTAAGCACATGTAAATCAAATTTAGCTTGCTAAACATGATAATTAATACTGCTGAATTAAGCATGATATTAAACATAAGTAGTGATTTAACATGATATTTAATATAATTAATACAATTCATGTTGATAGAAAACCATGATATTGAGCATACTTTGTATATCCAAGATCTGGCATAAATATGCAAGAAAATCCAACAAGTTTGGGATGCAGTCAAATGGTAAAACAAACAACAAAGAGAAATAACTCGCCAAAACTTGGATTCATATTTAGGATAACTTATGATGGTGCAATATAAGACATTCTCCAAAGGTAAATAAACATTATTTCATGTAAAGTGTAAATAAATGATACTAATTGTTAAATGTATGCTATTTATTACATTCTTATATTGTGGATTTTCATTTTATGAAAAGTTGCCATAGTGTTTTCTAATACTTGCCATATCAATGCAGTAACCACTTTGGTACTGAAGTACAGTTTTATTCACCTTAAATATCCACGGGAAAACCATATGTAAATAAGTAACTTATTCACAGTTTAACATTAAAAGCAAAAATATATGTCTCAGATTTTTAACCATAATCAACCTAGTAAAGCTCTTCCATTTTTAACAAAATAAACTTCAGACAAAATATTAGCTGGACACCCCCAAACTAATTATTCAAATTAATCTCAATGTTCAGATTCCCTCCCCGTGCCTTGCGTTTTCACTGACATTAACAAGAAGATTTCCAGTATTTCTATGAAAATAATTTTACACGTGCATTTTCCGTACAAATTGCAGTTCCAAGAGAAATCAATTTAAAATAATTCTTCAAGTAATAGCAGCTTAGTTCTTAAGTAAGTCTATTCTAAGTAATACTGAACTACGAGAAATTCTATCATTCGCAATTAGCATTATGCGCTGTTGATATTACAAAAATATTCACTTAATAGGGAATTTTTTTTTAATTTTCCATATCATTTTCTATCAAGAAAAAAGGCATGCTCTCTACGTAATAACTGCATATATCTTTCTTCAACACGACAGGTTTTTTTTTTTTTTAATAGCAAACACAAATGCTCGCCTAATGTAAAAAATGTATTAGTTCACACACAACTCATAAAAAATTAAAACTGTTACAAATACTTACTAAACACTGAGCGCATTGACCTTGCTACAGTATTATATAACGTTTCCCCCATAGAGGACATTATTTTATTAAGAATTCCAAAAGTTTAAGCACAACAAACTGATGCCCGAAATCACATTTGCTGCACTCTAACACCGAGTCTATAAAGTCTTGTATTGCATCTGCTAAGTCTTTTTGCACCAATGTAGGTGCGAAGGACAAGTATATTTCGTATTTCAGGAGAGTAAAAAGGAATCTCGTAAATTTTGTGTGAGTTCAAACGGCCAGAAAGAAAAGTCGGGCAAAATAAAATAAAAATAAATGGCCCAAATGTAAGAGAGAGAGAGAAAGAAAAAAAAGGGGACTATAGAAAGAAAAGGAAAAGAAGCAGAAAATTTTCCTAAAATACGATTGTAATTAAATTTTTTATTAGTTAAACATAAAATTCATTTATTAATTTAGCCCTCATAATTTATTAAAGCACTAGTTTAACAAATTAAGGAACACTGTATTTATATTAGCACATAATTCTAAATATGAGAACTGAAAGAGATCCTAGTAACAAAGATAACAGTCTACTGCATTTATCTATTTATCTAAGCCCAAGATCCCTGTTTTCCCTCTCAAGAAATTTCTGAGCAAGAAACACATTCTGAGTACATTCATGGTTAGTATTAACAGACTAATTTTTTATATGATATTTGTTTTAATTTAGCAGTGGAAGGAATTTTTTAATTAAATTCTATTATAATTAATGCCATTTAATTCTAAATAATAAGTATTATAAATATCTATGTATTTTTCCCATTTTTAGTAAAAGATGTCTAGAAAGCCAGGATTAAATACAAATGAAGCATTAAAAATTATTTTTGAGGACGATTCTGAATTATCTACAGCTGAACAAGATATACTGAAATGGGAATCTGATGAGTTTTTTGATGACCCACTTTATTTGCCTCCAAAAAAGGAGAAACGCAGTTTTTAGAAGATGGTATGATTCAAGAAGTAACCAACAATGTAAAAGAAAGTGAAACTAAGAAGGACAGTAAAAAAAAACAGGCATTCGATCTTCATATGATGACTCAAACTTAATAATACAGAAAGTATCTGCATTAATTACAATGAATGGCTCAGAAGTAGCTGGTAAGAATGATTTTAAGGCGGTTTGTTGACAAATGTCAGCCTATTCTTTCAACATAGGCAAATTTAGCGGTCTATTATTACATAAAAGAAATGCAGTGAAGCACTGCAAAAGTCTTCTGATACATAGAATACATCCTTAAAGTTCTGCTGAGTTAAAAAAATTGCATACTTTATCATATTATTAATAAATATTTGCCGAATATCACTTTTGTTTTTTAGCGCTTTTTCGATTAGTATCAGAGTAATTGGAAACACAAAAATTCCGGCAAGAAATATTGTCCACATTCAATCTGGTCCTACCTCAATTGCTCGTTCTTCTTATCAACCAATAGACTGCTTTCAGCTATTTTTCTCTGAAGGCATTTTAAACATTTTTTTGAAATATACAAATGAAGAATTTGAAAGGCAACTGTAGGAGACAGCTTCATTAGGACAGATTACGCAACAGCCGGGCGGCGCCAACAGGAGTGCCTCTCGGGATAGGACTATTTTTATTATTACTTTTTTTCTTTAACTGTAAAAGAGACGGAGAAATTGTTATGTAAGAGAGTAGTAGTGTAACGTTTCGCTAGTGATGAGATATCTGTATTAAAATTTTGATTTAAAGTAATCCCTGCTGTGATTATTTCTTTTGAACCTGCACGTTGTAACCCAGAGAGTTGCAACATAGTATTTCTGGCGTCCGCTACTTTTATTTTCTGCTAAAATATGGATATCAAAGCTTTGAAAGCGAAACGAAAGTCGCTGCGAACAGCATTCACGGTTTGCTGCAACGCAATTACTCAGAAGATCGAAACTGAAACCTTAAAAAGTGACGAAGTCAGTACATTGCTTAAACAAATTCAAGATAAATTCGCACGTTTAGAAACAACTCAAGAAGAAGTTTCGAATTTGCTGCTAAGCGATGATACCCTTCAAGAAGAATATTCCAAAGATTTTTCTGAAGCGGAGGAATACCGAGATAAATTCTGCTCAGTTTGTTCGCTATTGGAAGCTGTAGAGAAAACAGATTCCTCTACGGAAGAAACAGCAAGTGAACAAAAAAGGAAATTCAAGCTTCAGAAGCTAGAATTGAGGAAATTTAGCGGAGATCCGAAAGACTTTCTTGCCTTTTGGTCCCAGTTTGAAAAAATTCATAAAGATAATGCTATTGTGGATGAAGATAAATTTCAATATCTGTTACAGTGTGTGGTAGCAGATTCTAAAGCAGCAAGATTGGTAACAAGTTTTCCACCAACTAAAGAAAATTATCCAAAGGTGATTGCGCAACTTAAGGAAAGCTTCGGCAGAGATGAACTTTTGGTTTAGATTTATGTAAGGGATATACTTTCCATAGTAATGAAGAATGCTGCTGGTCGAATTAAAGGAGATTTAGCAGAATTTTATGATTTACTTGAGAGCAAACTCATGGCACTCGAAAGTCTGGGTAGAACTAAAGAAAAATTTGCTGAATTTTTAGAGCCACTTGTTGAATCCTGCTTACCAGAGACTGTTCTTCGTGCATGGGAAAGAAGTCGTTCGATGGAAGATAACACGCCACACCAAGATAGTGCGCGTTCCCTGGATAAACTTTTATCCTTTCTTCGCAACGAAGTGCAAAGTGAGGAGATGATTAAGCTCGCTCGTACCGGACTGGGAGCTTCACGTTCTGTACATTCGCGTCCACATTCTAATGATCCGGATTGCTCTACAGCTGCTGCTCTGGTAAATGTTCAAGATAATACAGGTAGGAGAAATTTATGTTGTATTTTTTGTGAGAAATCCCATCAGTCTGCCGAATGTTTTTCTGCTAGAAAAATGTCTTTGGAGGATAAACGAAAACGTTTGGCTCAAAAGCACGCTTGTTTTCGTTGCCTACGCGTTGGACATAGTTCGCGGGCATGCAGAAGTAAAGTAAAATGTTTAAGTTGTGATAAATTTCACTATACCATTATGTGCTCTACTAAAGAACCTGTAAAGTCAATTGAAACTGAAAGTACTGTTATTTCAAGTAATGTGTTGTCTAATCAGTCAACTGTTAACGAAAATGTCTATCTGCAAACGCTTGTTTTGAAAATTGTATTTGAGGGTAAACAGCTTAAAGTTCGTACGATTTTGGACAGTGGTTCACAAAAGTCTTATCTTTCAGACAGAGTCATTACGTTTCTGCAACTGCGTCCCAAATCGAAACAAACCATTATACACGGTTTGTTTGGGGGGAGAGAGACTAGTCCTCATTCCCATTTAGTGTTTGATGTTAATTTAAGAAATCTGGAAAGTACATATGGCCGTAATTTTGAAGTACTTTCTCAGAACAAAATATGTGGATCTGTTCCAAAAGTAGTTGATCACAATACCTTAAAAGAATTAAAAGAAAGAAATATTACCTTGTCTGATTTGCAAGCTACAGAATATGACATTGAATTGCTTTTAGGAGCAGATGCCATAGGGGACATTATTACTGGCAGCTCTCTGAAACTGAACTCGGGTGTAACTGTAGTGGAGACTAAATTCGGATACACTGTGATTGGCAAAGTAAATAACTTAGTCAATATTCCAGCATTGCTAGAAAATAATTTATGCAGCAATGCAGTTTCGTTGCACTGTGCTAATTTTGGTGTAACCGAACTCTGGAAATTAGATGCCATTGGCATAACAGATCCAACAGAAGATGTTAAACGTAAGCTTTCTCACTGTGACACCCTTAAGCAATTCAAAGAGAATTTAAATGTTCTTCCTGATGGACGATATGAATTGCCCCTACCTTTTAAATCTGAAATCCTGTTACCTAATAACAAGTCTATGACCTTTAGAAGGCACCACCGAATGTGCCAGCGAATTAAAGAGAAAAACCAGTTAAATGACTATAAGGTAGTTTTTAAGCAATGGGAAGATTTAAAAATAATAGAAAAGGTTCCTGAAACTGAAATTGACAAGTTGGGTTATTATTTGCCCCATAGACCCATTATAAAACTTTCTAGCCAGACAATGAAGGTAAGGGCGGTTATCAGGACTTAGCATTCTGTGTGTATTCTTTGAGAACATGGTAAATTCTGTAAAGGTTC
>KK121538.1:5050-26743 GCA_000611955.2 Stegodyphus mimosarum
CTTGCGATAATCCTAAAGCAAAACGCCACCGCTTCGGGTGCGTAATCGGGTAATCATTATTTTTCTTACACAGGACAACGGGGCTAGCTTAACTGCTAGAAATTGGCGTGATAATTTTATTCTTTAACATCTCTTTAATATGATGTTCAATTATTTCTTCTTTGTCCTTTTCATATCTATATGGCTTTTGCCTAACTGGCTGAGCGTCCCCCGTGTCAATGTCGTGGTACACCACCTGTGTGAAGCCTGGTACATCACTAAATAAATTCGCAAAGTGACTTACCAGACCTTGGATTTTCTCTTTTTCCTCTGCTTGTAAATGTTCCAAGAAAATGTTGCAAGTTCAGCTACGGGGGCTTATTATTCTTGATTTCTATTGGTTTCATATTTAACGTCAACTCTCCCCCCTTTGAAATCAATTTTTGCTTCTGCCAAACAAAAAAAGTCCACACCTAGAATAATACATGTTTGCAGGTTTCGTACAATAGAAAATAAAAGTTTTACCTGCTCGTCGTTGATACGCACGAACAACGGTACTTTGCCTAAACAGCTACACTTCTCTCCTTGGGCCGCTATGACATCCATGTCTCTTGCACTAAAAATTCTGTAAAGGCGAAAGTGATTCTTGAAAAATCTTTCCGATATAAAGCTGCTTTGGGCTCCTGTATCTAAGAGAGCCGTCGCCGATATGTTGTTAATTAGAACTTCAATCTTCGGTAAACTCAAATTCTTCACGACCTAGGTGTTTAAATTAATTGTGGAAGGGTTTTGCTCTGCTTCGGACTTCTTCACCTTCCTCGAAGAAATCCATCTTAGTTTAAATTTTTCTTATTCTGGTTGCCCTCGGAATTTTTGCTTGTTCTATTGAATTCCCTTCGTTCGCCGCTCGATTTAGGAGACACATCTTTCTTCGGCCACTGCTTCGCCTTATTCTCGTAACTTTGATTTTGCTTCTGCTGGTGTCTTGGGACTTCTTCGCCCAAATTGGCGTCGTCGCTCGTTGTCGGCTGTTCTTCGGCTTTCAAATTGTACTCCGACCTCAAATAATCTGTCTAACGTCGTTGCGTTTCTTAGCTCGATAAAATCTTGAACTTGGGACAGTATCCTAGGAAGTATAATTTGAATAACTTCAGGATCCGGGCGACTTCCATACAAAATCTTGAATTTTTCTCAAAATAAAATTAGACAACTCTTCTATTTTTTCTTGGTATCGACTAAAAAGTTCCGCTTCCAGTCTGGCTCGATCTCGTACTACAGGAAATGCTTTCACCAAGGAATTTTTGAAATTTTCATACGTATATGTGGGGCTTCCTGGTTCCCCCAAGAGATTCTTTCCAATGCACTTGAACCAACTTAGCGCTTGGCCCTTCAAAGCGCTGGTAGCAAGAGCGACTTTCTGAAATTCGTGAACTGGATATAGCATGAAGTGGGAGTCTAGCTTTTCCAGGAAATTAATTACGGCTGTCTTGCCGTCAAAACTTGCCGCTGGCTTCATGGCTGCTCGCATGGTTTGTACGATGTAGCCAAATCCTTCTAGGCCAGGAAGTGGTATCTCAGGATTCTGGACAGGTACAGCAGGTATCTCAGGTTCGTCTTCTTGTCTTTGAGGCCATCCTCTTATTTTTCTTCGGGCGCCAGTGTCAGGACTGAGTGTTCTGTGCATGTTTTTGGCAAACATCTTAAAGTAACTCTTGAAAGTCCTTAAGTCCGGATCTGGAACAGGGAGCTGAAAGCAGCTTTGTTCTAGTTGTAGATACTATGATATACGTGGTATAATAACTGCACTTGGAAGGGATTTAAAATCCTCTTTTATTAAATCAATATTATTTACAAATTACTTCCCAACTCGGGAGGGATACAGAAAGTAAAAGACCACACTTGGGCCTAAATTAACAATCAGATAAATTTATACTAAAACTAAATAGAAATTTAATTAAACTTTGCTCACAGAGCTAATCGCGGAGTTGGCCTCTAACTAAATGGTGCGTAGCAGGAAATACTAATACTAGCGCACTTCAATTTATTTCAATAAGCAATCACATAGTAAGCACTATGGCTTAGAAATTATCTGCTAGCTGGTCAGGCGAACGTCGAACAGAATGACCGTGATCTAAGACTAAAAGCTCTCTCACACTGAGTTGTTTCTACCTCTGGTTTAAATAGTAGTTGGCTCTACTTCAAATTAGCATAAGCTGAAAACGCGCGCTTTATCTGACGGGAAGTTGAAACTGAGAAGAGATAGAAAGATTTAAATTAAAATAAAACTTTGTTAGTTTAACTAAAACCTTACAAGGTATGTCTACTTAACAGCACTTGCTGGTTTACAATAATACCACCTGTGCATATGATATATGGCCTGTGAAAAGAGTCTTTTTCAGCACATTTCTTCGTTGCTTTTAAAAAAAATCTGCATTTGTAAACTTTCACACGCGTAGTTTTATCCAGTTTTATTTGTTACTCTAACGTTACATCAAACTTGTTAGTTTTGTTTGATTTCTGCCCTTGGCGATACAATAAATTGTTTCATATATAACACAAATAACACAATATAACACAAAATGCTTTACAGTTTTTCAGTAAAAGACGGTATAGAGTCATTACGGTTTTTGAATCACGAGACATGAAAAATGAGCAGTGCCCTCGCCGGGCTCGAACCTGAACCTCTCGAATACGCGCCGATTGTGCTAACCACTACATCACGAATGCATGTTGGAAGAAGGAAGAAAATACTAAGTATTTGAATATTTCTTTAGTAACTGAGTAATTCTTGCACAGGGACGTATCCTAGTTTTCACAAAGGACACGCTGCTAAACAACAAATTAAAAAAATATATTTATGAATGAAAGTTAGAATTACATATATTCTAAAGCTAGCTATCATATTTGAGCATATATCATATTAATATATTGTTAAATACTGCACAGCATGTAAAATAATGTAATGTACACAATAAAAATTTTTAATTTATAAGATTTTCGGTCTGAAATGCTGAAAGGGAAGTTTTTTTACTTAAAGTTTGCGAACAGTTTATATTTCAGAGTCTCAGTTCAATTTTGCTTAAATGATGTACATCATACTATAATATATTAGCAAGTATAATCAGTAAATAAGTAATGGCTATAAAAAAGATAAAAGTTTAACACTTGTACAGCTAATGAGGACACTGGCAAAATCAGTAACTGAGTCTTTTAAATTTCATTTATGATGTTGCGAATACTGATGGTATTTACCCATGGTATAAAGTTACATGCAAGTTTATTATCTCAAGGAACAAAATAGAGAAAATTAATTCAAATAACTCGTAGAACTAGTCCTAGATAACAAATAATAATAATAATTTTAAATAATTCGTAGTAGTACTCTCTTAGTCGCTTTTCTGTTTCTTTTTTGGACATATTAGAGTTTGACAACACAGGTAACTGACTGCACATTTTTCGATACAACATTCTGTTTGGGAAAAAAAAATATATTGTGTCTTTGTGTATGTGACCTGTGACTGTGCTTTTTGATTGAAATAAACTAAGAAATCACTATTTCCTTTACATGGTATTCATATGATTTTGTAGTTGGAATTTATAAAACCATTTAATTCAAGCAATAAGAAATTGTGCCTACGTTTTCTACTTTTACCTAAACTTATCAGTTTTATGCATGAGAGCATACATATAATTTATCAATCCGTTTAATATTTTACTGCTTTTATTATAATAACTTTGCAGGGTCTACTTGTCTAACTTTTGGGTGAAAACTGGAGCGTAGTGACTGCAAAGAAGAAGGGTCAAAATTACCCTTTTTACCCTCTTTATAAATTTACAATGCGTCAACTCGACGCTAACAACCTACGACTCTGCTTGGGCGGTAACTGAAACAGTAAGGACTAAACTAAAGATTTGAAGATATTAACAAGTAGTAGAATTACGCTACAGGGCTCAGACTATCATGTTTCCTAAAAGAGCGTTGAAAATTTAGTGGGAGCAAAGTAATAGCTGTTACACCACGTTTAACCAGCAATAAATGCTAAGTAGAAGCTCAAGCTACAAAAAGCACAAAGTTTGCCCACACTCTCTAACTTTTTCTTCTAGAACTCGGTATTTAAACCACTTTTTCCTCAAGGTAGAATTTGCATGACTTCAACGTGCGCTACCAAATTCAAATATTCTGGCATTGACAATTAGGTGAATAAAGACTTATGTGAAAGACCATAAACTTAAATTTAACTGGTTATTTAAAGTAAATATAAATTCCTACAACTTTATAAAGTTGTTTAGGTATTTTAATGTGCTGATTTTACTAAGACTTTATTTTTTATCGCTGGTATGTGAAAAGTTCCAAACGTGTTCTAATATTATAAACAGGATTTAATTTCTGAAAGCAGAAGAGCCGGAGCTCTATATAATACCAACAGAAACGGGAATAAAAAATAAATAAATAAAATAACATATAATAAAGAAGGATAAAATATAAAGAGATGAAAGTATTAAGAAATTGAATTAATAATAACTAAGTAAATAAAGAGTTAAAATATCATGAAAATTAAATGAAAAAAGCAAAATAATAATAAATTAACATAAATCTGAAAATCAAACATAAATCTGAACATTAAGTGAGATATTTAAAGAAAATAAGGGTGTGTTTATAATAATGAGACAAGATACACAGGATGTATACCAAAATGTAGGTCTTCTTTCTCTGTTTTTTATTAGTCCAAAGGGGCTTTGTCCCTGACGGACTACTGTTTTTGTTTTGCGATTTTGCGTCGAATCACTCTGAATGTCCGTTTCACTCGTCCTGTATTATATCGTTATTATCGCCCTGTATTATACTTGAAGAAATAAAATAATTAATAATCTGCATAAAT
Source organism: Stegodyphus mimosarum (assembly GCA_000611955.2). Lineage (NCBI taxonomy): Eukaryota > Metazoa > Arthropoda > Arachnida > Araneae > Eresidae > Stegodyphus > Stegodyphus mimosarum. Next base: position 9,910 of record KK121538.1, read on the forward strand.
GTATATATGTGTCTCGCATTGTGATAATACAACGGTACCTAGAGCCATCCAGTTTTGAATGACGTAATCCCACTGCGAATATGGGCACCTGGAAGTCCAAATTTGAAATCTGAAATTTGTTTTACTAACGATTTCATATTTTATAAAACTTAAACGAATTTTCGATTAAGAAACTCAAGGATTTCAAAGCGAGCAATAGCCATGTTGTACAGAAAAAAAAATTATCTCTAACGCGTGAGACTGTATATCGGAAATTCTAAAGATATACTCATTTTAAATTATTTTGCGATATTGCTGTTGAACTGAATTTTATGGTTTAAGTGCGAAGAACATGATATTTAATAAATAAAGGTAACACACCAAACGTTAAAAAACGCCCCTTTGGACGTAATTTAAAATCTGAAACCTTTCAGATCTTTTTTATTTGTTTAGCTATTTCAAATGGCCACACACATATTTCTTGTGCATTTATAAAGAATAGCCAAATCGATTAGTGATATAGCCGTTTCATCGTCCAAGACCTTTCCGTCACTAAGAGTGATCTGCTCTTACGCTAGTGAGAAGGCGTAAGAAGGCATAAATAACCAATCTTTGTACAGGATTCAAACCTTCAAGCTAGTAGTCAACCTCCGCTAACCGCTCTACAGTCCAACGGGATGATAAAACAAAAATAAGTATTTTCATTCGGGGGGATGCACTTATATCTTAGTGGGAAGAAAATAATTTTCTTCGCACTGGATATATGTGCATTCTTATTTCAGCTTCTAATCAGTTTAAACGTATTTTGACCAAATGAGTATATTCTATAAAAATTCCCTTTTATATTCGCATTGCGACAACTAGGAGTTTCTTTCTCAGTTGCAGAAAGTTTATCATGCATTTTGCTCTACCCATGGAAATTCAGCCGTTCATCCTGTTTCTAGAGCCAATAACAGTTTTACTGAATGTTAAATAAAATATGGCGTCTATATTTACTGTTAACAGTATTTTTTGTTACTACTGCAACTCAAGTGTACAGCGGAATTAGTCTGATTTGACGTTTTAGTACGCTATGACTAGAATTGCAATTTCACTCAAAAAACTGAGAAGTACAGGAACAATTGTCAAATAAATTTAAGCACTTATCTCAACAAAAGTTTTCATAGTTTAAATTAGGTACTAATAACACACTGAACTTGTTAATTCATAACTTAGAAATGATCGTTGGAAAAGTAAATTTTTAACGTCATAAGCTATTAACTAGCTAGTTTTCTTGCATTCCGTATATTAAGAGCATTTCGTACTTTTATTTTCATATTTATTGCACATGCCCATTAAATTTGATCATTTTTAAGTAATGGTCTTCAGAGCACGATTAAAATCAAAATATCAGTTGAATGAATCCTTTAAAATCCGTCTGTTTCATTTTCAGTTATGCTTCAAATTTCTAAAAGCGATGCTTCACTTAATATTACAGATTTAATACCATATTAAGCAGAATTTTGAAAGAAGCCCAGAAATAAGAATAACCATCTTTAAAATAAGTCAAATTTAAATAAACAACTTTAAACAAAACTAAACAAATTTAAATCTGAACGTGAAGGAGAAAACTCGCTTTTGTTTAATTGTAATCCCTGAAACGTAATAAGAAATTGAGCAAAATGCAGTGTAAAATAACGAACACTCATTTCTTCCTGCTTGAATTGTATGCGGAAACAGCATGCATATAAGGAAAAAATTGGTCAACTATCTCACATCGTGGGAGAAAAGGAGGGATATGTTTTCTCTTTGTCCTCCTGAAATACATTATTTCATTAATGATGCAGGTGTACTGATAGCATGCAAAGCAGAATTAGAGAAGCCATAATAACGCTCAACTCGTTCTGTTTTGCATTTCTGATTCTAAATAAAATCGATGTCGCAATGCAAAATTGTATACCGAAAGTAATCAATAAGGATTTTACTACACGAAAGAGTTAAAAATAATAATTCTTTTCACATAGTTTCAAATTTATAGGCATGAGCCGCATGAATCGCATGCCCTAAAACAACGCCTCATGCGCTTACTAATTACATAAACTTATAATGTAACATTTATTACATACCTTGCAATTTAGTCAATTAGTCAAAAGTAAGCTCTTGAGTGGAAAACATATCCATCACTTCCCATTTGTAATATTTAGCAGTATAACAGTAGAGGAACACTAATTTCAGAAAGCCTGTGCTACTAAATATCACCTGAATGGTTGGCCATATACAAATGGTTTCACATTAACAAATAATAAAACTATTCTGTTTAAAATGATTTTGCTCATGTTGGATTTTTTAGTAAAAATGTACAAAATATAAATGCTTATATCTGCCCTCTTTTCCTCTTTGCTAAAATTTCTCAATAATATGTTGTTTCTTATGCTACTAAAGGTAGCTTAAAAGTGACTGATTCTGTAACATTGTAGAGATTCTTTTATATTTTTGCTGAGCATGAAAACGTAAGAAATCAAACTTAAATTGCCTAAATTCCAATGGCGGAATTTTGTATTGTTAACTAAACTTGCCAACCACTTATTCCAGGACCGTATGCAAGAGGCAATGAGATAATTCCTTTTAACGTGAGATAATGGTCTTGAAATATTATGAAATTTATATGATTTATATAATTCGGATGTGATAAAATGAAAGGAAAAAATTGTACTTTTAAGATTCGATTGAAAATTTAATTATGAAAAAACTATTCTGAGTTGTTAACTTTACTAGAAATAGAAACTCAAACTCATATTTACGTTTTTCTCGTGTTAAAGGTACTATGAAAAAATCTGCATTCCTGATTTTGGATACGTATTTAGTTGCATTTATCAGGTTTGTTAGCAACATACACTGAAATTTTAAATTTTGATACTTCGGGTAATTTTAATTGTAATCGTATCAGGAGGGTTGTTAAAAGTTATTTCTTTAATTAACCCATGTGTGAAAACAGTAAGCACTTTTTTACTGATATTTCTCTCAAACAAAGCACATATAAATTTTTAATTAAATTATTAATAAATAATTTTATGAAAGAGCGTCCTAAAATTGTCACAGACTAATGGGTTACTTATGTGATTAATTACTTAAACAAATATAATGCTTGTATGACCACTCTGATAACTTATTTTAGCTATCACAACATGATAGCACGTTTGATGGCTTCTGTGATTTGTCTCAGTTTGATAGCTCACTTTACTTGATTAATTGTTTAAACAGGAACCATTAGTTTACGACCAGTCTTTCGAGAGAGATTTAGTCATGCATCTTTTTTGCAAAACTCTGCATAATCACATACGTCACTTTGGATCCGACAAACTTCCGATTAATGTCAGATGTAAAATTCCTGACATTTTGGAAGGGAAGGGAAGGAACTTCCTTTCTCAAAGGTAATTTGGGGTAATTAAATTTTTTTTTCAATATTAATTTTTAAAGGAAACTATAGTATACTAATAAAATTATCTTTATCAAATCTTTGAAAATCATAGATAATTGATTATTTAATAATTTTGCAAACGGATAGCAAAATTAAAATAACTTTTCTAATTAATTAATTTCGTAATACACATAAAATATTTGATGGCACACAGTTTCAGAGAAAATTATATCAGATTCAAACAGAGAATATGCCATCATGGTAATAAATTTTGTTGAAAAAGAGGACTAAAAGATTTCATTTAAAGTTATTTTGGTTATCAGTATAACTATAGTATAGAAACACGTATCTAATGCCTACAGCAGAAGTTATTATGATACACTGATTAAACAAATTACGAGTGGATAACGATTATCTAGATAATTTCGTTTTGTCTCGTTACAGTTTAGATAAATTGCGCTATGTCCAGTACCGCCGGTTTAAATCATTTTATTGCCGGAAAGAAAAATCCTGCACCATAACAATGAACTGAAAAAAAGCGATGATAACTGGTTTTCTAGGCATCTGGAATATTTTATTCTTTCTGTGAATGGATGACATTAAACAGATTTCAAACTAACGAAATTACACTTATCTACATAAGAATGCTGGGAATCCATTGAAAAAAATATATAAATATATAGAACTGGATAAGTTAGTGAACTGCATTTGTATTTTTGTGCGTACATGATAAATATTTCTTTGCAACAAAATTACATACGTGCTGTAATATAACAATAATAAATGAATGAAGTAGTAAAAGAAAAATATCGCTTTAATATTTTTGAAATAGGTATGCAAAATAAGCAAACGAGAAAATACTTTTCCGAGAACTCAAATAAGGCGAGTTTCCAGATTCTTTCTTTTCTTTTCGCCATCGACGGAACAGCCGGCCCACTGGGTTAGGTGCTTTTCAGCCTGTTGGATCCCGTCGATGGCATTTAAAGTATATATATATATACTTTAAATGCAACTGACCACGCTAAACGAGGAGCATTGAAATAAGGACCAGAACATGGAAAGAAGGTGCATGATGGGGACTGCTGGGACTAAGGGGAACACTTATTATGGTGCATGTTAGGCAGACAGTTATACAGTTAAGGTACATGTTGGGCATACACTATTATGATACATGTTAGGCATACAGTTATATTAAAGATATGCTATATAATCAGGTATAGATGTAAAGATGAAAAAATAAATTACAAATTGTGGGATACGTTAAAAGAGTTCTGGATTAATCATAAAATTAAACATAATTGGGAATAAAACAAGGAAAATAAAAATAATAAGTAAGACATTAAGTAAATTAATATATGTACAGAGCGGGCTGCTAACGGCACGGTGTCCAAGAAAAGAAGTCACTCCAGGCTGTCAGCAATGCTTTTAGCAACGGTAGTGCAGTCTCTAATGCAGCTGAGCGCATATTTGTTCTTAATTGTGTTCTTAAACCATGCCGGCATATTGATTGCAGCTGGTCTTTTTAAATGTGAATTCGCTGTATGAGGGCAATCAAACAGATAGTGATCTGGATCACCAGTACTCCCACAAATACATTGGTCAATGTCTCTTAGGCGAAATCTGTGAAGATACGACATATATGGGCCATGCCCTGTCAGGTACTGTGTGAGGTGCGAGAAGCTGCTATTTAAATTCTGGTTCACTTCTGGTTGGAAATCATACAGTCTTCTGCCTGTGGTGCTTGTATCCCAGTAGTTTTGCCACTGCTTCATCAGTTCACATTTGAGTGTAGTTTTCAGATATGAGTGCGGAAGGGGCACAACAACAAGCTTCTTAGCCCAGGAATGAATTATGTAGTCACCCTCCATTGCACACCAGGCACTGCCAGTCCCGAGTTCTCCTTTGGACCCATCAGTATATACGGCTAAGGATTCTAATGCACTTGGAGGATTACAGTTTGCTTCTATATCGAAGTCTGCAGGGTGGCAAGGAGAGTGGGTAATGTGATTCTCGTAGTCCGAGGATACATAAGTCTTACTCCAAATAGTAATGTCTTGTTTTAATCTGATCACTCTCACCGTAACACTCTCGCTGTGTCCTATCAAGTGCAGGGGCAGCAGCGCAGCGAATGCATTTAATGCAGTGGTAGGACAGGTACGAAATCCTCTGCAGAAGCCCAGAAGAAATGGTTTTTGCGAGGAGTTCAATGCATGCTGCATTTTAATCGTGATATTGACGCCCCATATAGAAACGCCACGAAGAGCTATGCACTCAGCGACAGTTACATACCATATTTTGAGCATCTGTGAGATGACACCCCAGCTAGTAGCAGCTGTTCTCCGCATTGTATTAGACAACTTATGCAGCCTTTCTTTAAGATCCTTGATGTGAGGGAGCTAGGAGAATCTGTCGTCTATAATCACACCCACGTAGCGAAAATGTCTCACGAATTGTATGTTTCTGCCATGAAGGTTTACACACGGGGTACGCTCGTGCTTTTTCATGGGCTAATCAGCATTCCTTTTGTTTTTGCTCTTGAAATTGTGAGCTTATGTTCACTGGCTCAGCGGACTATTTTGTCTAGTGCTTTTTGGGAATTTACCTCGTAACTTTTACGGCTGTGACCGTTTGAAATCAGCAAGAAGTCGTCAGCATATGATATTATTTCTGATGTTTCATCATCAGCAAAAAGGATGAGTGCAGTGTCTGCTACCAGGTTCCACAGAAGTGGACCTAGGCAAGAGCTCTGCGGACAGCCTTTCGTCACCTTTTGCATGTGGACGCCTCCGTCCGTTGTAGCTTGAATTCGTCTTTCACTCAGGTAGCTGTAGATCAAATCAAATAAAGTTTTGGGACAATTGATATCTTTGAGACAATTCAAAACAACATGCCACCACAACGAATCGAAGGCACCTTGAATGTCTATGCTGATGACAACAGTATGCAGTTTATTCTGCTTATTTCTAAGTACTGTGTTCCGTAGGTGATACAGTGCGTGATCTACTGAGTTTTCTGCTATAAAGCCATATTGTCTAGTATTTATGAGTTTATTGGCATGAATGTAAAAATTCAGTCTTTGAAGTACTATTCTTTCGACGATTTTTCCCATGGCTGGGAGCAGGCAGATGGGCCTATAAGAAGCAGCCTCGTTTGGATCTTTATTTCCCTTCAGGAAGAGAGTAACTTCAGCTATTTTTGTGGCTTCTGGAAAAAGACGAATTCTCCAGCACGCCTGTAAATAAGAGAAAAGTATTGCAGGATGCGTGTTATGCATAGTTCTGAGAATACCATTATTAAGCCCATCCTGACCTGGAGCTTTACTCGGATTCAGCTTCTTGATTACGTCATTCAGTTCCTTACTTGTTGGAGGAGGCTCAGAATCAGCAATGGATGAAGTATAATATTGTTCAATACTAGTTCGTATTTTCTTCCGCGCTGTAGTGTCTTTATGAGGATCATCATGCTCGAAATTCGTTTCCAGTATATATGTCACTATCTGGTAACTAGTGTCGGCATTCTGGCAGATTGACGTACTTAAACTGGTAGGTTTAAAGACCTTATCATGAGAAACTTTGAATAGTCTACCAAATTTTTCTGTTGCGTTCGCACAATATTTCTACCAACATTCCAGTTTAGCCTTTGAAATCATCCGTTTGTAGACTGCGCGGTTTTTTCTGAATATCATTCCCAATACCTCTCTTTCATTTGGATCGCGGCATCCTTGAAAACAGCGCCTAAGGTCCCGAACTCGACTCTGTTCGGCCGCTAACATGGAATTCCACCATGGAGTTTTATTTCGAATAGAGTGACTTCACCGTTTAAGTATTTTATCACAGACTGTCTGCAGTGCGTCTATTATCATATTGTATGCCGTATCGAGCTCTTCTTTATTACTTGCATTTTCAAAGGCTGCTACTAAATGAGAAGCATGGGGCGCTAAAGTGCTGCCAAATTTCTAGGAATTTATATATTTTGTTTTGCATCTATTTTTAACTGCGTATTGGTGTTCTAAGTCAATGTCGAATCTAATAAAACGATGGTCCCTTAATGATGGGCAATCACTCCAGACATTCCAATTGTTTATTCTTGGGTAAATGGTGGTGGTTGCTAGTGTAATATCTGGCCAACCCTCTGCCCATGTAGTCCAGAAAGTTGGATGGCTCTCAGCTGAATTAACTAGCGTCAGGCCATGGGATGTTATGAAGTCCAGAACTGGCACTGCTCTTCTGTTTCCTTCTGGTGCGCCCCAAAGAGGGTTTGCGGCATTAAAGTCTCCTGCAACAATTTTGCTGCGAACCAGAAGTGCAACTACATATTCTAGTTCAGTCTTGCTAATGTGATATCATGTGACGGCGGAATATAGACACTTGTGAAAGCAATATTCCCATTAGGGCTCTCAAGCTGAATGGTGATTGAGTATTCACCTTTGTACATTAGTAATGATGTGAGCGGACCGTTCTACACTATTGCTGCTAGATTACTAGTTGACTGATAAACCTTGAAAGAACTCATGCCTACAATTTTTCCATTTGCCGTGTTATATTCTTGCAGCAGGGCCACTGAAAAGTTATTTTCCATTATAATTTGGGCTGCGTTGTTTGTTGCAGCCTGGCATCTCTCGAGATTCCCCTGTAAAACGGAGAAACCCTGAAGTATACTCTTGTGTACAAGACCCTGCATTTTTCTTAATGTTGATAAGCTGCTCTGAGGCGACTGAGCTCTGCTTTGTATGCTGGGCATATTCCTGCACTTGCCGAGTGTGTTACTTCGTATGTTGTGCCTAGTTTCTTATTCGAATTTTCACAGTTGATACAGTGAGGCGTAGTTGTAGTACACTTGCCAACTGTGTGTCCTTTACCACGGGTAGCACACGCGGGGGATGACCTGCAAGTGTGGCTGATGTGGCCTGGTTTTTGGCAGTTGTAACACCTCTTTACTTTGAAAAATTGTCTTAACGTGCACGAGCTAAAACCAACGAAAACACGGGGGTGGTCTTTTACAAGGTCAAAAGATTTCCAGATTAAAAGTTTCCAGATTAAAGAAATTCCAAAAGTTTCCAGATTAAAAGAATGCGTGCTTCTTCAATGAAAATTAATTAATGATGCAGTATGCAACAGTTTAATAAAATAACAAATTTCAACAAATTTCGCAAATTCCAAGCTGGTATAGATATTGATATGAAGCTGAGTGGTGAAAAGTTATTGACAGCAATGGAGTACTTCTAAAATTTTGATGTCAAATTGAATGTACCTCGAAACTACCAATAACGTGTATAAGTTGTAGCTGTTCCCCTATACCTCTTCGTCTAGATTTCACCTGCTCAAGCGGGGAATCATCTTTACAGAACTTAAAATGCCAAATAAATATCCAAGTAAATAGGCAGTAACTAAACTGTTTGTCGGTAAGGAATAATTAATGAGTTGCATACACTTAAAACTACTGCTACCCGCAAGTAAACAGTTTAGCATGCATTAACTTACAATCAGTGAATAATTTTATGAAGCAGGATATACACTCGTGCTAAAAAATAAACAACAAAAGCTAAAAAAAATTCAAATGGGAAAATTGTTTAAGATGTACAGTTTACATATGAGGTAGAGGTTGCACCGCCGAATGCAAATAGGCGATCATGCAATCCCACAGTCACACCAAAATGCCTATAAAAAGGGTGTACTGGATCTATGCATCAATTTGCAAACAACGATAGTTCAGTGTAATCCGAGATAGCCAGAGCGGAAAGCATGAGACGAAGACAACACTTTCACGATGAAATGCGTTAGAGCACTGTCGCCATGTTCCAGGCTGACGTAAGATAATCTGCTTTTGTGAGCGATTTGAATGCGCATCGCAGTTTCGTCAATAGACTGTGAATTCGTTACCAAAGGGATCAAAATTACTATTGAAGACGTGGACCTGGACGCCGGAGGATTACCACAACGGCAGAATATCGCTTCCTTTTGCTATGTGCAAGACGTTATAGTTGCTGCTGCAGGATGGCTTATATCCTGCCAACCTGCGTCGTGTTGACTGCATGAAGGTGGGCTGTTCGCCCGATGACCTGTGGTTTGTGTTCCTTTGTCCCCACCTCATGCCAGAGCGCGTCTAAATTAGGCGCGTGATCATCGCAGTTGGATACCAGAACAGTAAGGCCACATACTCTTTACGAATGAGTCTCGGTTTAACATCCAGAATGATTCCCGAAGAGCAATAATATGGCGAGAGTCAGGAACACACTATCTGGCGCCAAACATAGCTGAAAGAGACCATTACAGAAGAGAAAGCTTAAGTGTATGGGCTGGGATATCATAGAACGGTAGCACCGCCTTCTGCATGATTCCTGGTGTTCCATCACAGCCGTCCGATAACGTGACAAAATTCTAAATCCTCTTGTGCGTCCTTTTATCGCTGTAATAGGTATCGACGCAATATTTATGGGCAACAACACCCGCCACTCGCGCGCAAAGATGTCGGGTAGTGGAGAGTTTTCTGGAGAGTGAAACCAGTTTATATCTGCCGTGGAAAGGTTAATCACAACTGAATCACATACAACATGTGTGGGACATGTTTTAACGATGGACAGCGTGTCGTAGTGTGCCGCCAGGTATTCTCCATGAGCCCCGACATGCATTACTACAGGAATGGCCGCTAATGCTCCAACAAGCACTCAACGACACTATTGCCAGGCTGGCTGTTTCATGGCATGCCTGGCTGTTTTCAAGCAGGCATTTCAGCTAGAGGAAATCGTATCCGTTATTAGCGTGATGTTTCCTTGCACATTCTTCGACCCATTTGGTCTTTCGCGATGTGATGGTCGTAATACATGTATTTTTGTAGGTCTTTGCTGTATTGTTTGCTTCGTGGTCTAGTAATGAAACACCAACCTCTTGGATCAGTTTCATGCATGTTCATTAAACAGTTTTTGTTTTATTGCATTATTTTGCCTTTGTTGCTTATTTTTTGAGCAGGAACGTATTAGAAGAACAGAATTCTCAGTGCCTTCTCAGGAAATGAGGCCTTGATCTTCAGAATATCTGGATCGTATAATGACAACGGCAACATAAGGCAGCATGAAATAAATGTGTTTAGTTCTTCACAAATTAAGCTCAAAATAACACTTCTGAAAAATAAAAATATTCCATTGTTATGCTCGACATATATTTAACAATATAAAAGATCACATGTATTTTACAGAGGTAAAGAGGTCGGTTTTCTTTAGGAGCTAATAGTGTTTTCTAATTAACGAGGAAGAAATTTTTATTTCTATTGAAAAGTTATCTCGATTGCTCATGATATATATCTAGTTGTAGTGTAGCAACTGAGTTAATAACATCATAAAACTAAATTAGTTTAAATACATCCTGGTATAATAATTCGCTTTTTAAAACTTAAAATAAATCGTTTAAGCATAATTACGCTTTAAAACGCAGTACGTAAGAAACAGAGAATCCGTAACTTTTTCAAAGCTGTCTGACATTTCAGCTTTAATAATTATGTAAACTATACGGGAATGATAAGTAGTAAATATAATTTTCAAATACTGAACAATAAATATGCCTTTACGTCATATTTAATACATGAAATTTGGACGGAAGATGATTTGTTTACACAGTATAAATAATCAGTTGTCATTTCGTAGGCGTAAAAGTATACAGAGAAAATGTATATTCTCCTCTAGCGGAATTTCGGAACAGAGATTGTTTAGAATAGCAGTTAAGCATGAAGTACAAGCAAAAAGCAAAATGTTGTACAAAATGTGTTAGTATGTATTCTGCTACCAGAATGTGTACTAATTACTGTGTTAACTTGAATATTAGTAATTCTTACAAAGCAAACACATTTTCACTTTTATGCAGAATATATAGTCTTCTAGCAGAAAGTATATGTAAAGACTGTTTTACAATATTTCTTGATCCCAAAGATTAGACGAATAAGAAATGGGATCCAATTTGTACTTAACGCATTTCGATAAATCGGTCAAACAAGCTCGAATTTTTTTCATACGAGTTCACTGTTTACACGATCCAATACAATTGACGTATAATTTTATAAGCCGTAACGGCAAAAAGTCGTCTGTTTACATTTTTGCTTCAATTAACACTGTGTATTAAGCCATGAATTGCTGTTTTTTTTAGAAAAATTTATTTCTTTTATTTTGTTACTTTTAGCAAATTTAACTGATATTGTTGTTGAAACAGGTACCAGAAAGAAGAAAATAAAAGACAAAGGTAGCAGAAATGCAAAAAGGTGCTGTATCAAATTTTGCGTTTTCGTCTCAGGGAGTATGGACAAAATCGGTGAATACAGTCAAGCTCTACAGTCTAACTATACCGCATATGTTTCACCATATGTTGCTCGAATTCCTTTCCAGCTCAAAATTTATTTATGCCATTATGCATAATATTTAGCGAAATAAAATGTTGGAAAAATTATGAATTATAGCTAACGGTATATAGGAAGAATAACTAAGGAAATGTTAACTTTATTTGATTTCAAGTTTAGAAAAGGAATAAAAAAATTCACGGGATTCAAACTGGCAACACTTATCACAGCAGCTAAGTGACCCAATTCACCTAAAATCCTCCTAGAAAATGTAGTATTCAGACACACTTCAAAATTAAAAATTTCACTCCTTTATACGTATGAATGTGCGGAATAAATTATTTTTTATCCTTTCATTAATAAGCTAAATTTTTACTTTCCATTTTTTTCTTTGACATCTTAAATGTTAAAGAATCGTTTTCGTCATCTGACCGGGCAACAAAGAAACACATATAAAATTACTGGAAAATTACACCCTAATTTTCAATAGAGACGTTATATGCTTGGTGAATAAAAACCACAAGTAAAAAATGTGTAAAATCGTAAGTTTATTTAGTGAAGTATTGGATAGAAAGCATTTACTTTTCTGAATATAGATTGAAAAATGTAAATTATAATTCATAAGGAATATGGCGCCCAGAAAAACGAGTATTAGCCAAGAGACTGACGTCATAAATAGTTTATTTTTCCACAGATTCTTGAATCCATGAAAGTGGACCTTTTTTATATACAGAATAACTTTCTTGATACCTTTACACGAAGACTGGTTTTCTTGTTAGAAGATACTGCCACTTATTAGAGTAAACCATATAATATTTTTGTAGAAAACCTGACATATTGAAACTGAAGTTAGTAAAATGCTAAAATAAGAGAAGGGATGGAGCCATAATGAAGGAAAGCCAAAAAACAAGCATCCTAAGTATCAAAGTATACTTAATTCAGCGTTAAAAGTCCGTTCCAAATTCTCTTACATTGAGTTTAGGCCGGAGTTCTGAGAATCACTTACGTGGAATTTAGGTCTGAGTTCTGAGAGCTATAAGAATCAATCAGCTATGGAGAGAATAGAAATTCTTCAATTTGAAACATAATATCATCAAAACAGAATCCGGAAACCGTGGTTGTGTTAAAGCATGTTGACTGAAAGCAATCTTACCTGGTAGGCCCTTTTTAATTGGATAATGGTTTGAATTAATTCCGTAAAGGTAGGAAAACTGGTTTAGTCCCTAAATCAGATATTCTTAAGAGTTAAGTGATTCTTAATGCAAATTTATGGCGAAAGAAGAGTTCGCCTTTTGATTTTTGATGGCAATTCGGAAAGCTCCTAAGAAGGAATTTCAGTGAAGAAACTTGTAATAATTCAGAGATTGAGAATTTCAGAGATTGCACTGTCATTCCTTCAGTGTTGTATTTGCAGGTCATTTCAAAATTTCAGATTTCCCAGAAGTCCCCTTTTTGATGTTTTTAGCAGTTAGACAATCAGAAATGTTTTCCTTGGTGTTTGGGTGCACAAAGTTTTCTCAAGGTTTGGGAACAAAAAACATAGTCCCAAATTTGCTTAGTGTTCATTGAGCACACATGCAAGTTCCCTGCATTTCACTTCTAAGTTCTCATTTCATGACTACACTTAAACATTTCAGTTTTTTTATGGCTCATTTATTATATTTCCTACTATTTACTGAAATGGGCTTTTAGTAACAAACTAAGAAAAAAATTCACAAATTTTTTTGTGTGAGAAAAGTGCTAAATTTTACTATGCTTAATAAAATATTCTACAATTTAGTCTAAAATTCAAACCGTTTCAAAAGCTCATTTCAGTATAATCAGATAAGTATACTTTAATTACACAAAATATTTCAAGAGTGTATCTACAGCAGATTGTGAGAAAAGGCACATCGAAAATGGCCAATTTAACATTGTTGGTACAGGGGGTTCCAACACCCATTAAAATACCATAACTTTTTGTAAGCAAAACGCTGACAACGGAAATATATCATTAGATCATTTCCTGGTTTATGGTTCTTAATTTTTACTTTCATTTGCTTAACGTAAATTTCTCTTCTTTAATCAGTTCAAGGGATCTACAGAAAAGAAATTTTGAGTTTCTCGAGAATTCCATTCTTTCGTTTGATGAACTAATTCCTCTTCCTGACTGAGTTTTCTAAATTTACATCTAGAATTTCATTTTTTTCAATTTATGAGTTAACAACTAAAGCAGGTATGTCAAATTTAGTATCGCAAGTAGGCCAAATATTCATCAATATATAATAGTGCAGGCAACAAGAAAAATATACTTTACAGCAATTTAATACAGCAAAAAATACAGAAATTTTCATACTTAATAGCGTATTTAAAAATGAGTAAAATATATAAATATTGTCTCATATTATAGCAATTTAAAACATAGAAGTGACATTAGGAAATCCGAGTAGTAGATGAATACATACTGTTTTATGACCGACATCAAGCATTTGTGCCTTGCAACCAGCTTTCGGATGTCTGTAGATATATTGCTCGTCCTTACCATTTCTAGAACAGAGGTTAGATGTCTGTAAACCTAGATCTTGCAAATGTGTGTTCCTCTTAGTACATGAGAAATGTATTTCGGAGCAATATGTATTACTGAACACAGAAATCTAATACGATGCAAATTTGCGACTTTTTACGAACCCCGCAGGCAAGTATTTGCAAAACTTGGCGATACCCACTTCGCTGAAACTTTGCTTTTGAACTGAGTTGCACTGAATTTCTGTTAATTCCACCTACAAATGGGCTAATACCTTTTCAGTGTCGGTTGTGAAAATTAGTTTTGTAAAAATATCATTTCATTTGGTTCGTTTTAACACTGGAGTTTTTATATTCGTCTCAATTTTTTTAAAATTTTCTCAGGAGCAACCGAGGACCAAAAACATAGTCAAATATAGTGATTTGATATTCCTGATCTAAACATATTAAAGAGATCTAAAATAAAAATACTGAAATCAGGGATGTTGAAAGAGTAATACTTAATTGAATAAATCACTGAGCGGAGTAAGTTATTTTTGAGAGTACTACATTTGAAATTTGAAAATATAAATATTTTTTAGAATTTCTTTGACTGCATTCCTCAATTTAACAGAACATTACTTTGTACTGTAAAAAGTAAATGCATATAAACAACTCTGAACTTTCCTTTTAAACAGAAGCTCTTTCTAAGTAGGCAAACTTTGTTCTCGGTTTTTTTAATGTTATTTTCCTAGGGAAATTAAATATGGTACAATGATCAAACGCTAAATAATACGGTGAATGAATGAGGAAAGGAAAGGAAAGAAACTTTCAAAACTCAATAGCAGAAGTCGGCAACTAAATGAAACAAATCCTTTATTTGTCTCACATTTGCAGATAGAAACAAATTCACAAAATTTGTAGCTTAGTTCTAGTTAATACGCTAATATCAAGTCCCAATATTATCATTTTAAATTGATTATATGTATATACATAGATAGAAAGTAAAACATGCATAAAATTAATATCACCAAAAGAGATAAACAATCGTACAGGAAAATACGAAAAAAAGAGTTTAATTTTGTATACTCCTTTAGTTTTTTTATTTTAAGTTAAAAGTGAATTTTCTTTGATAATTTTATTTTTCAACTCATCCAATTATAATTGATGAACTTGGCTCTGCTGACTATTCTTTCGATTGGTCGTTGACAAAAACCGAAGAAATACCAACTGCATTTATTTTTTATTTAATATTTAACGAATATTGTTATATTTATTTAGTTTTATTTCAGATTTGCTTTCTAAGCTATTACTTGAAATTGTTTCGCTGAATAACTTACCATTCTTGGTTATTATTAATTTCATGTACTTTATCTGCTTCTTAATTGGTTAATTTCGCAGCGTTTCGAGCGACAATAATAGTATTCATTAACTAAATATTCTTCAGTTTCTGATGTTTATACATATATATATATGTATGTGTGTGTATATATAGTATTGGTTTAAGGCTTCAAAACACTTTTTCCTTGACAAGTTCTGTGAACGTTGTTCTTGAAACATTAAACAAAAGAGATTTAAAAAATTCTATTGTTTTGGTTTTAATACGTACAAATTTCCCCGTTGTTGTAATTTTTCCTCTTTGAAACGAACTCTTTTTGTTTACAATTTTGTAATTTTCTTTAATTTTCGTTTTGCCAGTTTATTTTGTTATACGTAGAAAATAGGTTTAACCATCAAATATTTAATACGGCATTTTCTTTTTCGTTCCGATTTCAGACATTTTGATTTATAGTATATATAGATATGTATGCATGAATGGACGGATAAATGGTGGGTGGATGTATGGATGGATATGAATAGTCTGATAGGTGCACAAATAGATAGTTTTTAGATATACAGATAGATATTTTCTTAGATATACAGGTAGATATTTTGATAGATATAGACAGATAGATAGGTAGTTTAATAGATATACAGATAGATGGTTTAATAGATATACAGATAGATAGTTTAATAGATGTAGAGGAGATACAGATATATCGATAGTTTAATATACGGACAAATATTAGGAAATGAAATACATTGCGAAAACATTAAAATTTGAAATATATTTACTAGTACTGCTATCTTTATCCTATAATGTGTTTTAAATAACATGCTATTTTATGCTAATTCATCTGTGTAACTTTCATTTCTGCCTTCAGCATTCATCAGAATACAAAACAAGAGTAGATTAAATAGCGAATTATTACGTAATATAGGAAGGAGATCGTTATCAAGTTATTTTTGTAGCCCCTCTACCTACTTGCCGCCCTTAATTTGTGCTTAAGCCTAGAAATAGCGGGTAGCTGGAAACCTATTTTAGATACTGAACCTATTTGCTGATGGATGGATCATGGATCATCACTTTGCTTCTGGCAGGAACTGCTTTGAGTTTTGCCAGTAAATCAAAATGTGCCCTAAGGCCTTTAACGGTTTTTATGAAAATTGAAAATTAATGTACTACGCAACACACCCGAAAACGAAAGAATTGGTGGTGGCAAAGTCAAGGAAGCGGTTGTGCAAATGAGCTTGATTCCGGTAAGCATTTATAAAAATATACACTGGTGTGCAAAAATTAAGGACGAGACGGTTTTTTCAATATAACTTCGTACAAAA
>KK121540.1:0-50251 GCA_000611955.2 Stegodyphus mimosarum
GGGAACACATCACATACCTTATCCATCACAGAGGTCACTCGCGCAGAGGTCTTTCTCGCACAGTCTTTCTAATCACTCACAGAGATCTTTCTTGTCAAACAGAGGCCTTTCTCAATTTTCCCTTCTAAAACGCTTAGCTTTTATAGTATGGAAACTTCCTGTTTAGGATCCTGTTAGGAAGGAAATACATCCTCCCGTTGACCCAAAACCTTTTTCTCCTCTCTTGGTATTTGAATCAGGAAGACATTTTACAGGTACATGCTTTCCATATTTTAATAAAATCATTTGTGCACACCAGCCTTGATATTAAAAATTTCATCGGAATGGTTGTAAAGAATTACAGCACCACGAATTTCATCAATAACACCAGCTCCAGTTTCTATTCCATGTTTCCAAGAAAGTCCTGATCGACTTTCTATTTTTCCAAAGTAGCCTTCTGGAATTGAAGACCAGTTTTAATAAGTGCTCTTCCTCTTGCAGGTATTAAACAATCATGAGCACTTTTTAAATCAATACCTGCATCGAGAGAATCACAACGAATGGGGTCTTTTGCATTTGAAGAAATGAAAGCATATTTAATGGTTTCCATATCTCAATTGTTCTTTTTAAAGTAATCGAGAAGAGCTTAAATATGCAGCCACCAACAATGCCTATAGACATGCCAGAGACATTGAATCAAACAGACTTGGACATTTTAGTAGATATGTTAGAGCAATATGATGTATCTTTGGACTATTCTAAATTTCCACAAACAGAAAAAGATTTGTATAATGAATTTTTAAATTTGGCATCTTCTCTTGTATAAAATATTTCTTTGTGTATTTAATAAAAAAAATTTTTTTGGGCATTCCATGTCTTTATGTATAAACATTTTCTTTCAACAAAAAAAATTTAATCCATGGTTCTTTCAACTCTTTAACAAAAAATTTAATCCAAGATATGTATAAACATTTTCTTTCATGACAAAAAAATTTAATCCACATTTTCTTTCATGTCATGACAAAAATCCAAGATTAACTCTTTATGTATAAACATTTTCTTTCAACAAAAAAATTTAACAACTCTTTGTGTATAAACATCAACTCTTTGACAAAAAAATTTAACAACTCTTTGTGCATTTTCTTTCATGACAAAAATTTAATCCATCTTTGTGTATAATACAGTGATTGCGACAGGTCAAACTAGTTCAGTCGAAATGCTTCCATTTATAAAAAGGCCACAAAAGAACAAGCAGGCACAGTTTGAACATTTTTCCAAGATTTGTGTATAAACATTTTTTTCATGTCATGACAAAAAATTTAATCCAAGATATGTATAAACATTTTCTTTCATGACAAAAATTTAATCCAAGATTAACTCTTTGTGATTTTTCCCTCTTTGTGATTTTTCCAATATTAACTCTTTGTGTATTTTCTTTCATCCCTTTGTGTATTTTCTTTCATCCCTTTGTGTATTTTCTTTCATCCCTTTGTGTATTTTCTTTCATCCCTTTGTGTATTTTTTAAAAGGGAAAGAATTAATTATTATACCAGTCAAATGGAGTTTGTGTGTTTTCAAGATGGGTGCCGGTATTCGAATACTTTTTTGACAGGCTGTACTGCTAATCCAAATGCCATGCAACATATTAATTATGCCAAGTTTATGTTTTATAACAGTAATGGTATTAAAAATAAAAAAAAAACTGAACTACATAAACCAAATACACTCAAAAATACATAAACCAGCACAGTCTTGATATAATTTTATTAAGTGAAACCCACCTCAAACCGAATGACAAATATAAAATTCCCAACTACAACACCTACAGGTCTGACCGTCTTCATAACCGTGGTGGCGGGACAGCTATTCTCATGAAAAAATGTCTACACAGTACCATCTTTCCTCTTCCCCTCATGAGCTTTGAAGCAAGTGCATGTATTTTGAACAGTGATAATAAAGAATATCTCATCATTTCTGCTTATAAATCACACAACAGTAGCCTCAACACTCAAGATCTTGACTATATTCTCAACTTAGGTCACCCAACTATTATTGCTGGGGGCCTAAATTATAAGCACGTTAACTGGAACTCCAGGCGAAATAACCCTGATGGAATTATCCCTAATAATTACATCATCAACAATCCAGATGAACCAACACATGTTCATCAAATCTCTAATACTTCTGATGTTTTAGACATCTTAATTACCTCAATGTTCCTCAAACACCTTTTCTCCAAGTGGATAATGAACTTTCTTCAGATCACCTACCAGTACGCTTCACTTTATATGGCTTAAAGCATGGTCTTCCACCTATAAAGTGTCGTATTAACTGGGGAAACTATGCCTATCACCTTGAAGAAAACATATCTGCTACCACTAAAACGACTAATAGCAGCGAAATTTATGGCGCCACAGTCTATCTTAGCACTAAAATCAACGAAGCCATTAACCACGCCAAATTATTCCAAAACAGACAAATTATTATTTAATACTGTCAATCGAAACCTCAGAAAACTTATCCAAGAGCGCAGAAACCATTGCTGGGATAACTTCATTGAAAGTCTTTCGCACACCGACCACTCTGTGTGGAAAGTTGCTAAAGCTCTCCGAAGCACTTCCTCCAATATTGGACCCGTTCTAGATGATAATAATACTAAAATTTATGATGCTAAGAAAATTGTCAACCTCGTTGCTGATAACTGTGAACAACAGTTTACTTTAAATAATTTCCCACATCCGAATGATATCAATATAATAACTCACGTGACCGATTTCCTCTGCAAAGATCATGAAAATATAAACAGTCCGACTTCTCCCAAAGAAATACAGAAAATTATAAAGAAACTTAATCCAAAGAAAGCATCTGGATATGACAATATCACTAATAAGGCCCTGCAATACCTCCCAAGCAAAGGCATCGTCCTTATTACAAATATTTTTAACGCATGTTTAAGACTCAACATATTCCCAAAGAATTGGAAACACGCCATTCTAACTGTCATTAAAAAGCCAGGCAAAGCTGGAAATCTCACAAGTAACTTTAGACCGATCAGTCTTCTGCCTGCGATTGCCAAACTTTTCGAAAGGCTTATCGAGTCTCGACTCACCACTTTTATTAAGGAAAATAACATCATCAAAGACTATCAGTTCAGATTTCGTCAGGGATTCTCAATGACTCAGCAGATCTCCCGAATCGTGGAATTCGTAGGTAAAAATTTTAGGTTTGGTTAGGTTATTCAATTATGGCAAAGCACACGAGGGCTATCTGCCTAAAGGGAGGGATGCCTTCGTGGAGGACTTTCTAAGGGAAACTGGCTCGTATACACGTTACACATGGGGAAAACCACGAAAACGCCCATGCAGCCAGCCCGTTCGCGGGATTTGAACCTCGGACCGAACTACCAGTGTTCAGCGTCTTTACCGCTAGGCCGTTGGTGGGCCCGGTGAAAATTTTAATAAAAAGGAAGTAGTTGCTGCTATTTTTATGGACGTAGAGAAAGCCTTCGATAAAGTTTGTCATTAAGGTCTCATCATCAAGCTGATGAATTATAATTTCCCACCTGCCATCATACATCTAATCCCTGATTTTTTAAAGAATAGAACTTTTCAAGTTAAGATTCAAGATAACTATTCCACCACAAGAAAAATTCACGCGGGTTTACCGCAGGGGTCGGTAATTTCCCCGCTTCTCTATAATTGATATATTAATGATCTTCCCAATATTGAAAATATTCTCACACCGTGCTATGCCGATAACACAGCACTTTTATGTCACTCACTTAATCCATATCATGCAAGAAATAAACTACAGAATGCCATTGATTACATTTCACCCTGGTTTAAAGCGTGGAAAATAAAAATTAATCCCGAAAAGTCAAAAGTGATTTACTTTAAAAAAGGAAATATCCCCCAAGACTTAGAAGAAATTACGATGAACGGACAAATCGTGACCACCAAGGTGACCACCAAGTAAAATATTTAGGTGTTTATCTCGACCAGAAGTTAACTTTCAAGTTTATGTTAATTATATCAGAGATAAAGCACAACGTGCCTTGATGAGCATTTACCCTTTAATGTGCAAATATTCCAAGTTAAATATCAACACTAAAAGAACACTCTATCTACAGGCAATCCCACCCATAATTCTATATGCCGCCCCGGCGTGGGCAGCTACTGCACATTCAAACAGAGCAAAGCTTCAAAGTTTTCAGAATAAAACTCTCAGATTTCTATCAAACTGTCCGTGCTTCGTTAGGAACACTGTCATCCATAATTCTCTAAAGATTTTACCATTAGATGCCGAATTACTAAAGATTACGTTCAAATTCTACGAAAAATGTGATTCCTCCGCTCACGAAGTTATCAAAAAACATAGGGGTGTATGACTGTCTAATCGAATAGTCACATAAACGGCCCAGAACTGTACATCATAATGTTAGATGGTAATCTTTGTATTTATTTTATTATTTTCAACTATTTAATCCAGATTTTTTTGTTTGTCATATTTCTTATCATTTTCATCTTATTATGGACTTTGCCCGGTACCAAGAATACTGACTTATCATCATTAAATTCGTATATCACGTGCCAGTCCACTTCCCTATGAGCATTAAGATATAGATACTTTCGCCTCAGACGAAAGCACAAAAATTTCTGGGACTTGTATATATTATTTTCTATTTTTACTGTACGTTACTGTGTCAAATCTACGATAATGTGTAAAAGGTATGCCATTGCGAAAAGATACGCCTGACGATATCTAATTGCTATTATTGCTTATCCAACGGAGACTTCATCCGTGGCCGATAGATGGCCCCTCTCCTGATCAACTTCTACTGAAGACTTTGCACTTTTATTATAAGTGAACAGGATTTTTCCATTTTTATGGAATTTAACGAACTTTTGCAGGTCCTCAGGAGAATGATAAACATGTAGCGGTAAAGGCCTTCGGGTCGAACACCACTTAACGAATGATGATCTCCGATCTAGAACAGTGTTTCTAAACTACAACAGGTTGTTGCCAAATGAATTATACAAAAATTATACATTGCGCATGCAAACAAAAGCATTAAATAAATTTGAGTTCATAATATTAACACTTCCTCCTGAACTAAATTTATAAATTAATGTTCACAATACCAAGAGCAACTCTTAGAGTTTCGAAATGCTTTCTTGGCAATGGTTTTGTGAAAATATCAGCAAGTTGTTCATTACCAGAGATATAATCAATGTGGAGATCACCATTTAACACTTTATCACGTACAAAGTGATTCCTAACATCTCTGTAGTGATGGGGTTACTTTCAGAGGAGCTATGTCTTCAAATAACCACTTTAGCCATATGACATCTTTGGTAATGTGGCTAAAGTGTGAATATGTTGCAGCGAGTGAAGAAACACTCGCTGCAACATATTCTGCTTCAGTGCTTATAGAAACACACACTGTTGGCGTCGGCTTGTCGAACTTATAGCTCCGCCACTGTATTTAAATACCATGCCAGACACTGACTTTAGAGTAGTACTAGGATCATTCTCATAATCAGCATCCCAATATGCTTCTAGGATTCCAGGTTTGAAAGCTCTTTGGAACAATATTCCAAAATTAATTGTTCCTTTAACATATTTTAAGACTCTCTTAATCATTGACCAGTGTCTCTGATCAGCCTTATCCAAAAAATTGTGAACAAAATGGCACTGCAAACGTAATACCTGGTCGTATAGCCACAGCCAAGTACATCAGACTACCAATTGCTTCGCTGTAAGGAATTTTCTCGCAATTTATCCAATCATCATCATCTTCCCTTGCAAGCTGACACTTCTCAACAGGTGTAGAGACAGGATTTGCATCCCACATATTAAACTTCTTTAAAATTTTGGTGGCATAGTTGGGTTGGCCAATAAATATATCACCATTACTTAACCTTTTTATCTCAAGAAAAATTCAGCATCTTTATAAATTACTTTAACTTTTCTTTGCACTTCCTCAAAGAAAATGACTTAACTTAGATGTAGTTTCAACAAGCCCATAATCAACAAATAATGCTAGTAACAACTTATTTTCTTGGTCCACACTGCAAAACAAGCATGGATCAGCCTTACTCTCCTTCAGACCATAAGGTGACAAAACATTTTTGAATCTTATATTCCAACAACGAGGAGACTGATTAAGCCCATACAGACTTTTTACCAATCTACACACTCTGCCTGACTTGTCATCATAACCTTCAGGTTGAAGCTCATATATCTCTTCATCCAGTCTCCCATACAGAAATGCAGTTTTGACATCAAATTGCATCAAATCCAGGCCTTCATTAGTAGCAGCATTAATCACAGAACGAATGGTTTCAAAACGTCCACAGGACTAAACGTTTCACAGTAATCGATGCCTGCCTTTTGGAGAAAACATTTAACCACCAACCAACCCAGTTTTAAATATGTCGATATCTCCCTTTGCATGACGTTTCACTTTGTAAACCCATCTATTTGAAATAGCTTGTCTGCTCTCTAGGAGATCAGTTAAGTACCATATTTTATTTTCTCATAAAGATTTCAGCTCTTCATCCATTGCAGACTGCCATTCCAAGGCATTATCCGAATTTATAACTTCGATATAATTCTTTGGTTATATATACTCCACATAACAACACTCGATCAATCTTTCAGGTGCTTTAAGGTTTTGTCAATTTCTCTGCTGTCTTTCTGATTGTAGGTCCTCATTAACTGATTCTAGATTGTTTCCGTATTCATTGCTGTCTGATAAGTAAGGTTGTACATTGATGGGCTGTTCAGGAGTCCATGTAACAGTAGTGGATGATGATACAACTTCAGGAGTAAACACTACTTCTCTAGTTCCTTTTACTTCTCTTGTACAGTCGGTCAGAAAAGTATTTGAACACCGGTACCCTACCAGAAAATTACAAGATGGCCCTACCCTTGGAACGATCTTTCTGAAACCATTTTTTAGTCCAAGATTGGTTATTTTTCTATTTATTTTTTATTATTACAATAGGGAAAAAAACAGGTTATTGAATAAATGCAAGATTTATTTTTCTATTATTACCATACAAAGAAATTCTTAAGCTAGTTCGGATATAATTTCAGATATAGAATTCCATAACATTTCTGTCTCACTTGAAAGTAAGTGATCTAAACAATCTTTCACTAATAAATAGTCTATTACACTTTCCAAGTCCATAAAATCCTCCTCCACAGAAGGCGTTTCTTGGTTTATCAAAGAAGATCGGTAACTCTTCCGTTTCTTGATGGGTAATTTATAATCATCATCATCATCATCCTCGATCGTGATGACTTCAATGTCTCTTTTGCGGGGTATATTATCTAAATGGTTACAAAGATCGTTTACTTGAAATGTTATATAGGATGTTGGGGTTTGAAAGGTCCCTTTCAACTGCTCTCAAAGAATGAATGGGCACCTGTCTACAAGAAACAGGCTCTTTTGTGTTGTGAGAATGAGATAATGGGTCTTCGGGGAAACTGCATAATACCCGAAAGGTCTTAATACATACCGTTTAAATTTTTTCTCATTGATCGCTTTAAACTCCTTGACAATTAGATTTAAATCATCGGATTCATAATAGAGAATCAGGGAGGCTGTGGTTTGATAAATATGAACTTCGTCCTCTGATGTCGTTCTCAATCCAAACGTGAAATAAATCTTGGTGAGAAAAATATTTTTCCATCGGAAACTCATATATAAATATGTATATCTCCGTCCCATTTGAATGGGTCGTCTTAGAACTTAATCCACCCGGTCCTAAGCGAAGGGTTTGCAATCTTTAGTCTTTTGACTGCCCACGAAGTTCCTTTCCATATTCAGAGTGAGTAATTCCGACGATTCCTCAAAATGCTTAAAGTAAACACTGACTTTGTTAGCCGATAAATAAGGAATAAATTTGGTACAATGAGTAGCCAGAAAGACTTTTAGATTTCCAATTTCAGAGAGCGTCTTCAAATCACCAGCACTCGAAATAGCCTGGGTCGGGAAAATATCTATCAGCGACTACGCTTCTAATGGAGCTGCTTCTCAGATTTTATAGTCAGGCCGTTTAAAGAAACAAAAAAAACCATCACGTTATTTTAAGTCTCTATAAATATATATAAACAGCGAACCAAGAGCCACTTTTAGATATCATGGAGATCACCACGTGTATTCATTTCAAATATAAAAATTATCGGATTTCCTTCTTTATCATCCAAGGAGTTGTTTACTTGAAAGCTTCGGATGTTTCGAAATGTTTGGGTTATAATTTCGTGGGTCTCACGATGTTGCAACAGTATCTGAAAGATGAAAATGCTTTAACGGCTCGTAAAATTTCTGTGTTGGATGAATGAATTTTGTTAATGAAACGAGTTAAATATCAATCCACAACCGTTTTTCTAACCCTTTCGCAAATTAATATTATAATGGATTATCTTAAGAAGAAAAAGAATATTGAATTTAGCGATTGGTTGCGAAAACTCTTGCACGAATCCCTTATCAAGAACGATGATTACTATATTCTCAACAATGATCACCTTAAGTCTTCCATAAATTTTGAAAAAATTGTTGAACAAGAAAAGATTAAATGGTTGAAAAACTATACCATAGTTCCATTAAAAGAGGAAACTCCTACAACTTTTGTGGAGAAAGGTATTCAAACATTGGAAATCTGCCAAGAAAGTACAGTAGAAGTCCATTAGTCCGGCATCCAACAGTCCGGAATGCCCGATAGTCCGGCATCGCTCCGGAAAATTGTAAAAATTTTGGTTTTCTCCAAAAGTGTGTCTTTAAAGCAAATAAAACCGCTCGAGAGCTATTCGGAAGTTTTCGGGGTAGTTCGAGATCATCCGGAAGCGCTCGGTATTGTTCGGAAACAATTAGCGGCCGGCTAGTCTCAGCTGTCACAACAAATTCAGGTGCAGTGCAGCTCCATTAATCAATCACGAAGCGTCTTCGCCATTTTTTTGTGCGTTGTTGTTTTGTGTCCTTTCACATCGCAGTAAACGTAACTTTTGAAACTGTTTATAAAAAAAGTGATTTTCGTTCTAACTGTACAGTGACCATGTTTTCAAAACCTAAGCCTTCGAGTTCAAAAGGAGAGAAACGAAAACACGTAACACTGACTCTCAATCAGAAACTAGAAATCATCAAACGGCTAGAAAAAGGCGAGAATAGAAATGTTTTAATGAATGAGTTTAATATTGGCTCATCAACTATTTATGACATTAAAAAACAAAAAGATGAACTAATGAAGTTTGCTTCTCAATCGGTAACAACTGAAAAATTGGCTTCTAGAAAAACATTAAAAAAACCAAAACTGGAACAGCTAGATAGTGTATTGTTCAAATGGTTTAGTGCAGTACGTTCTGAAGGAAAGCCGGTAACAGGGCCAATGATTGTTGAAAAGGCAAAGAAATTCGGCCAAGATTTAGGAGTTGCTGAAAGTGAATGTAATTATTCTGATGGTTGGCTCAGAAACTTTAAGTTTCGGCATGGAATTCGAAGACTTGATGTAACTGGAGAAACCCTTTCAGCAAACCAAAACTCTGCAGAAAAATACAAAGACGAGTTTGAGAAAATCGTGGCTGATAATGATTTAACACCTGAACAGATTTACAATGCTGATGAAACAGGGCTATTGTGGCGATGTTTACCAACATCTACACTAGCTGGGGGAGGAGAAAAAGCAGCCAAGGGTTTTAAAAAAAACAAAGACAGATTAACCGTTTTGCTATGTGCTAATGCGTCTGGAAACCACCGAGTGACCCCTTTTGTGATAGGTAAATCTGCAAAACCCAGGGCTTTTAAGAATGTTACACACTTGCCTGTCCAATACGATGCTCAATCAAATGCGTGGATAACTGCCGCCCTCTTTAAAGACTGGTTTTTTCACCACTTTGTGCCTGAGGTCAAGGAATCATTCAAAAGCCTTGGTCTACCAGAAGATACTAAAGCCATCCTTCTTTTGGACAATTGCAAAGCCCATCCGCCAGTAGATGAGTTAGTTTCTGGAAATATTGTTGCTACTCTGCTCCCACCTAACGTAACATCTTTGATTCAACCCATGGACCAAGGGGTTATTCAAAATTTTAAATGCTTTTATAGAAGGTCTTTTATTCAAGGCCTGTTAAATGCCGACTGTGACGTGACTGATTTTCAAAAAAAGTTTACAGTAAAAGATGCCGTCTATGCTATTGCACAGTCTTGGAACCAGGTAAAAAATACAACACTCCAAAAATGCTGGAGAAAACTTTGGCCAGCTGCAAACCCTGCATCTGACCTAACTCTACAGACTGATGAGGAAGAAAACCATCAAGACGCTCTGACCAAAGTTTTGGATGTCGTTAGAAGTACTGACAATCCCTTGAAAAACCTGCCTGAAGATGAGGTAGAGGAGTGGCTTTTAATCGACGAGAATGAGCCTGTTGAACAAGAACTAACCGATGAGGACATTATCAACATTGTAGTAAACCCTCAGCCTACTCAAAATCTTGAAGAAAATGACTCAGATGCCGAAACGGAAGAAAAGGAAAAAATCAGCTGGGCAGAAGCTGCAGAATCACTAAATAAGTTTATCTCTTTTGCTGAGGCTAGTACTAGCTACAGTGCTTCAGAAATTATTGATTTCCATATCATTAGAAATAAATTTTATACTAAACGCCAAAAGTCAAGAAAACAAAAAGACATTCGTGACTTTTTTAAATCTAAGTGAAATATGTTTTACAGTACGTGTACATACATTATATGAAATGTAAAATAAACTTTGTTGTATGTATTTGCATACTGTATTTTTAGTTTAATTTTTAACCTAATTGTTCTTATAATTACCGCCCGATAGACCAGAATTTTCGGTAGTCCGGCACCGAGCCGGTCCCGAACGTGCCGGATTATCGGACTTCTACTGTAATCCAATTTTAAAAATTGGAAATATGCCAAGAAAAGAATCCAGTTTCAAGAATTGGCCAAGAATGGAATCCTATTTTAAGAACTGGCCAAGAAAGGGGAAAGTTAATTTTTATAATGTTTTTGACATTATAAAAATTAATAAAAATTTTTTTTAATGTGTATATTTTCTCTAAGAGAGCTTTATTTCTTTCCAGATTCCTACTTTTGTGCCTTTAAATAATAATGATACCAAACCACTTTTTGTAAAGCACAATGAGATAAACCATTTGTATGTTTGGGACAAACAACACGCTCATTGTATTTTAAAACTTCTTGTCCCAAGATGCAAGAAATAGATCTTTGCAACCATTTTTCTAAAAACCGCCGTTTCGTTTCTCCTCGCACCCAAATAACGTAAAAGGGTTCTGTCAACATGTGTAACACCCATGGAAAATAGCCGTACGGAATTTCTCTTTCGTACCAAGATAAGCCGTGATAATAACCACTTGGCCAAACAGCCTTTCTTTTTCCTTTTTTAGTAAGCATCCTCAAGGAAAAGGGGGTTTAAAAACCCTCAGGAAGTGCCATCAGAAGGGATGTAGGCCAACTCTTTCACAATAAAGGATTCTTGAGAATCATAAAAACCTTCAAAGCCGAGTTCCATGTTCTCTTTCTCTTTAGACCCTCCATGTATCAGTCCCCCCCTTTCAGAAAACGTTTTCTAGAATCCAATCCCTAATCTTCATGAATGAATCCAAGATTGGACCCAAAAAATTATCGGAAAAAGCTGGTCTGAGTAAAGGAAAAAGCACATTGGATAAGACAGTCTTCTTTTCCAATGTGCTTTTTCCTTCACCCAACCCAGTTCTTTTTCGCCTCCTTCATGAGGAGGTAAAGGTTCTTTCAAATCCCCCCAAAACCCTTTATATAGACCGTATTATTATTTTTTTCCAAGATTGGATTTATTTAAAACAAAAAAAAATCGGTCTGGAAGGAAAAGTGTGCATTTGGAAAAAAAAGTCTTTTTTTCCACATCCACCCGTTTCCCTCCAGACCGATTTTTTTCCTTTCTTTCCACTTCTTAGGTCCATCCTGAATCTCTAAAGATGTGATACATAGACAATTCCGCCATATCTTTGGTAAAGATATTTTGTTTAGAGGAGCTGATTTTCAATACAGGCAGTCCATCCATGCTTTGACCGTCCTCTTCTAATGGTGACTGTAAGCATCGAAGGACAATATGATAAGACCTTCTTCCTAATTTCTGAATGGTATACAAGGTTTGGGGTAGATCGAACCATACACTTCTATCGTCTGGGGAAAGATCTTTCCACATCAAGAGTTGATGAGATTTTAGTAGGTCGATCATATCTTTGTATAAACATAAACCATAATTTCTCGTTAAGATGGCCAGAGACACGGCATTGAAGTAAATACGATTAATGTAAACTTCAAATCCATGACCATCCCAAAAATTTATCTTGTAACGCATGTTGCATATAAGAGAAAAATGAAATGAAATGTCCTTTTATATCTCTCGTTTTAAAAGTCGTGTGATTATTTTTTTCAACCTTTACTAGAACATAACATAAGACCAGGGTTATTTTTATATAGTCCATCAGGATTAGCTTTCTAACCAAAGTCCTTTTAATGTTTTTTAAAATACGCTCTCAACGATGCAAACATTTTTTAAAGGTGACACTTTGATGCGGTCGCGATAAAAATAATCGTCCCGCGAGTATAAAAGAGCGTGTTCCACGAGAGCTTTCTTCAGAAGACAACTTGAACTGAGCTGGTAAGTCATTTTTCATTTTTATTAAGGTTTTAAAAAATTAGATTCTATTTTATATTTTCCTTAATTTCTCTCTCTTAAACTCTTTTTATTTTTTTACATCTAGATCTATTTTTTGGGGTAAAATGGCTGATGATTTTATCGTGCTCGATTTAGAAGGATTCCAGTCCTGCAACCACAAGAAGGGTGAATCCAGTTATATCCTGAAGGAACTGGGATATGCGACAAAAGATCGTTTGATGGTGGGATCTTTTGGGTTGATGTTCGGACCTCCTTAACCTTTCAATCAACTCAGCGCTAAAAACCAAAAGACCAACACCTTGCTAACCCGAAATCGACACGGTCTTCGTTGGAATGAGGCCCACATTCCCTACAATCATCTAGCTCCCATTCGTAAATCTTTAACCCACCACTTCTCCTCCATTTACGTCGTAGAATGTGAGAAAGCAAAATGTTTTACCAAAATCTTAGAAGATAAGCCAGTAACGGAGATTTATTTGCCAGGTGGAATCATTTGGAGATATCGGGGAAAATGTGCTAAACATCAGCCGATGAAAAAAACCGTCCATTGTGCTGGAAACAAAGTGCCCAACTATCGATGTCACATTATGGAAGAAGATTTCCATATCCAAAAGATCCATCCAGATGGGTATAGTGATGAGGAAGATCTCGCACCAACTTTTGATCGGGCCTACGATCAATTAGAAGTTGATCCTTCGCCGGAAAATTTTGACGCATTCATCAAGTCATGGGATAATCTATCTTCCATAGAAAATTCTTCAAACCGTAATTCTTCAAAAGAAAATCAAGATTATTCAAAAAAGGAAATTCGGGTGAAATACCTGATAATCTACCCAATTATGATCCAGAAGCATGTTAGGCTGACGTAACCACTGAACTTACAAAGGATACAAAGTGTTAGGAGGATCCAGAAGACCTGAAGGATCCCGAAACATGTTGGGCTGACGTAACTTCAAAGGCCAGTGAGGGTTCGGTTGAACCCCTAAAGATATCTTCTTTAACCTTCAGTGAGTGTTAGGATGAGTCTACCGAACCCCCAAAGGTTATCTCCAGTTTTAAGAATGGACTTATGTTGGGATGATTCACCAAAACAGAATCGTAGGTAAATTGAAATGTGTAATTTTTATAAATGTATTTAATAATGTTTAATAAAAGAAACATAAATTGTAAAACATGAATTTTTTTAATTATACCATGTCATCAAAATATTTTTGGAAACCTTCAAACAGAATCAAAAAAGTTCTAGATGAGCAACAACACTTTATGATTTAAAACAATATATGAAACACTACACTTATCCATTTTTATGATTTAAAACAATATATGAAACATAACATTCAGAGATAAATACATTTCTTAAAACTGAAAAATATCTCATAAAGAATCTGAAAATTTTTTTTTATTATTTTAATATTAAATTTTTATAATGTCTTTGACATTATAAAAATTAACGTTTATTTCCAAGAATAGAATAGTTTTAGGAGGGGGTTGGGTGAAGGACGTAAAACTTAGTCCCAAGAAGTTATGTTAAATCCAGAAGAGTTTTATCGAACACATCTCTCCCACCTATCTGAACACTCAGCGAAAAAAAGATTCTTGAAAATTCTCTGTTTTTCACCCAAAGAAGGTACTCGGGCCTTCGGGGTCGGTCATCGATTTTTGGCGGTTGACGAGAACCGACTATACAAAATAGTTCTCCAAAATAGTTTCCAAGACAAAATATTTTTTTAAAGCCAAAATATTTCTAAGATTTTCAAGACTCACTGTTTATATAAATATGCAATATGCAATAATTTTTCGACTGGAAAAACTCTCAGATCTAGAACACATATAAAAAAAAACCTTTTTGTCTAAAAAGTGATGTCTCACTTTTACACTTTTCCCATAGGTTAACATTGTAAAAGTAAGACATCATTTTTTAGACAAAAAGTTTTTTTTTAAATCGGCTTTTAATTAAATTTTAAGTCCTTCACTGAAATTTTCTTCATTGAGATGTTCCAATCCAAAAAAATCCTCCTTAGATGGTAACTTTAATGGCCTTTCTAAAATTTCATACAGACTTATAATTTATGATGTGTAGAATATTGGACCGTGTAGATCCCAAGATTGGTTTAAAGAAGTAATAAAAAAATGGGTCTAGAAGGAAAAGAGATTCCAGTCCTTTTTCGGACCAACCTTTAGATCCTTCATCCAACCCCCTCCTAAAACTATTCTATTCTTGGAAGAACGGAATTCTTGGAAATAAACATTAATATTTATAATGTCAAAGACATTATAAAAATTAACAAAAAGTTTTTTTTTCAGATTCTCTCTGAGATATTTTTCAGTTTTGAA
The DNA here is from genome assembly GCA_000611955.2 of Stegodyphus mimosarum. Classification (NCBI taxonomy): domain Eukaryota; kingdom Metazoa; phylum Arthropoda; class Arachnida; order Araneae; family Eresidae; genus Stegodyphus; species Stegodyphus mimosarum. Next base: position 15,012 of record KK121540.1, read on the forward strand.
AAATAGATTTATCTCTGAATGTTATGTTTCATATATTGTTTTAAATCATAAAAATGGATAAGTGTTGTGTTTCATATATTGTTTTAAATCATAAAAATGGATAAGTGTTGTGTTTCATATATTGTTTTAAATCATAAAGTGTTGTTGCTCATCTAGAACTTTGTTGATTCTGTTTGAAGGATTCCAAGAATAATTTGATGACATGGTATAATTAAAAAAATTCATTTTTTACAATTTATATTTCTTTTATTAAACATTATTAAATACATTTATAAAAATTACACATTTTAATTTACCTAAGATTCTGTTTTGGTGGATCATCCCAACATAAGTCCATTCTTAAAACTGGAGATAACCTTTGGGGTTCGGTAGATTCATCCCAACACTCACTGAAGGTTATAGAAGATATCTTTAGGGTTTCAACGGAACACTCGCTGGCCTTTGAAGTTACGTCAGCCCAACATGCTTCGGGACCCTTTGGGTCTTCTGGATCCTCCCAACACTTTGTATCCTTTGAGGTTCAGTGGTTACGTCAGCCTAACATGCTTCTGGATCATAATTGGGTAGATTATCAGGTATTTCACCCGAATTTCCTTTTTTGAATAATCTTGATTTTCTTTTGAAGAATTACGGTTTGAAGAATTTTCTATGGAAGATAGATTATCCCATGACTTGATGAATGCGTCAAAATTTTCCGGCGAAGGATCAACTTCTAATTGATCGTAGGCCCGATCAAAAGTTGGTGCGAGATCTTCCTCATCACTATACCCATCTGGATGGATCTTTTGGATATGGAAATCTTCTTCCATAATGTACCATCGATAGTTGTGCACTTTGTTTTCAGCACAATGGAAGGTTTTTTTCATCGCTGGTGTTTAGCCCATTTTCCCCGATATCTCCAAATGATTCCAGCTGGCAAATAAATCTCCGTTACTGGCTTATCTTCTAAGATTTTGGCAAAAGATTTTGCTTTCTCACATTCTACGACGTAAATGGAGGAGAGGTTGTGGGTTAAAAATTTAAGAATGGGTGCTAGATGTTTGTAGGGAATGTGGGCCTCATTCCAACGAAGACCGTGTCAATTTCGGGTTAGCAAGGCGTTGGTCTTTTGGTTTTTAGCGCTGAGTTGATTGAAAGGTTGAGGAAGTCCGAACATCAACCCAAACGATCCCACCGTCAAACGATCTTTTGTCGCATATCCCAGTTCCTTCAGGATATAACTGTATTCACCCTTCTTGTGGTTGTAGGACTGGAATCCTTCTAAATCGAGCACGATAAAATCATCAGCCATTTTACCCCAAAAAATAGATCTAGATGTAAAAATATAAAAGAGTTTAAGAGAGAGAAATTAAGGAAAATATAAAATAGAATCTAATTTTTTAAAAGCTTAATAAAAATGGAAAATGACTTACCAGCTCAGTTCAAGTTGTCTTCTGAAGAAAGCTCTCGTGGAACACGCTCTTTTATACTCGCGGGACGATTATTTTTATCGCGACCGCATCAAAATAACACATTTAAAAATGTTTGCATCGTTGAGAGCGTATTTTAAAAAAAATTAAAAGGACTTTGATTAGAAAGCTAATCCTGATGGACTATTTAAAAATAACCTTGGTCTTATGTTATGTTCTAGTAAAGGTTGAAAAAAATAGTCACACGACTTTTAAAACGAGAGATATAAAAGGACATTTCATTTCATTTTTTCTTATATGCATTATGCGTTACTAGATAACCTTTTGGGATGGTCATGGATTTGAAGTTTACATTAATCGTATTTACTTCAATGCCGTGTCTCTGGCTATGTTCACGAGAAATTATGGTTTATGTTTATACAAAGATATGATCGACCTACTAAAATCTCATCAACTCTTGATGTGGAAAAATCTTTCACCAGCCGATAGAAGTATATGGTTCGATCTACCCCAAGCCTTGTATACCATGCAGAAATTAGGAACAAGGACTTATCATATTTTCCTTCAATGCATACAGTCACCATTAAAAGAGGATGGTCAAAATATGGATGGACTGCAAGTATTGAAAATCAGCTCCTGTATACGAAATATCTTTATGAAAGATATGGTGGAATTGTCTATGTATCACATCTTTAAAGATTCAGGATGGACCTAAGAAGTGGAAAGAAAGGGAAAAAAATCGGTCTGGAGGGAAACGGGTGCATGGGGAAAAAAGACTTCTTTTTTTCAAATGCACATTTTTCCTTTTAGACGGATTTTTTTTTTGGTTTTAAATAAAACCAATCTTGGAAAAAATAATAATAAGGTCTATAAAAAGGGTTTGGAGAGACTTGACAGAACCTTTTCCTCCTCATGAAGGAGGCGAAAAAAACTGGGTTGGTGAAGGAAAAAGCATATTGGAAAAGAAGACTGTCTTATCCAATGTGCCTTTTCCTTTACTCAGAACAGTTTTTTTTAATAACTTTTTGGGTCCAATCTTGGATTCATTCATGAAGGTTAGGGATTGGATTCTAGAAAAGGTTTTATGAAAGGGGGCGATTGATACATGGAGGGTCTAAAGAGAACACAGAACTCGACTTTGAAGGTTTTTACGATTCTCAAGAATCCTTTATTGTGAAAGAGTTGGCCTACGTCACTTCTGATGGCACTTCCTGAGGGTTTTTAAACCCCCTTTTCCTTGGAAGATGCTTACTGAAAAAGAAAAACGAAAGGCTGTTTGGCCAAGTGATTATTATCGCGGCTTATCTTGGTACGAAAGAGAACTTCCGTACGGCTATTATCCATGGGTATTACACATGTTGACAGAAATTCCTCAACCACTCAACCCTTTTACGTTATTTGGGTGCGAGGAGAAACGAAACGGCGGTTTTTAGAAAAATGGTTGCAAAGATCTATTTCTTGCTTTATGGGACAAGAAATTTTAAAATACAATGAGCGTGTTGTTTGTCCCAACCATACAAATGGCTTTTCTCATTGTGCTTTACAAAAAGTGGTTTAGTATCTTTAAAGGCACAAATGTAGGAATCTGGAAAGAAATAAAATTCTCTTAGAGAAAATATACATATTAAAAAAACTTTTTATTAAAAAATTATTTTAAAAAACGTTTTATTTTTATAATGTCAAAGACATTATAAAAATTAACTTTCCCCTTTTTTGGATTCCATTCTTTGCCAATTCTTAAAATTGGATTCTATTCTTGGCCAATTCTTAAAATTGGATTCTTTTCTTGGCATATTTCCAATTTTTAAAATTGGATTCCATTCTTGGCAGATTTCCAATGGAATCCAAAAATGGAAAAGTTAATTTTATAATGTCTAAAGACATTATAAAATTAACAAAAGGTTTTTTTTAATATGTTATTTGAGAAATTTTCCTAAAATCTTTTCGAAAACCTTACGTGGTTTATCCAATGAAAATGGTAAATGCTCTAGGATCTGCTTGAATACCTTTCTCTACAAAAGTTGTAGGAGTTTCCTCTTTTAATGGAACTATGGTATAGTTTTTCAACCATTTAATCTTTTCTAGTTCAACAATTTTTCCAAAATTTATGGAAGAGTTAAGGTGATCATTGTTGAGAATATAGTAATCATCGTTCTTGATAAGGGATTAGTGCAAGAGTTTTCGCAACCAATCGCTAAATTCAATATTCTTTTTCTTCTTAAGATAATCCATTATAATATTAATTTGCGAAAGGGTTAGAAAAACGGTTGTGAATTGATATTTAACTCGTTTCATTAACAAAATTCATTCATCCAAGACAGAAATTTTACGAGCCGTTAAAGCATTTTCATCTTTCAGATACTGTTGCAACATCGTGAGACCCACGAAATTATAACCCAAACATTTCGAAACATCCGAAGCTTTCAAGTAAACAACTCCTTGGATGATAAAGAAGGAAATCCGATAATTTTTATATTTGAAATGAATACACGTGGTGATCTCCATGATATCTAAAAGTGGCTCTTGGTTCGCTGTTTATATATATTTATAGAGACTTAAAATAACGTGATGGTTTTTTTTGTTTCTTTAAACGGCCTGACTATAAAATCTGAGAAGCAGCTCCATTAGAAGCGTAGTCGCTGATAGATATTTTCCCGACCCAGGCTATTTCGAGTGCTGGTGATTTGAAGACGCTCTCTAAAATTGGAAATCTAAAAGTCTTTCTGGTTACTCATTGTACCAAATTTATTCCTTATTTACCGTCTAACAAAGTCAGTGCTTACTTTAAGCTGTCAGAACTGAGTGTTCGGTGCATAGTTTTGGCAAACATCTTGGTGGAACTCCTTAAAACCTTAAGTTCTGATCTGGAACAGGGAGCTGAATGCAGCTATGTTCTGGTGGTAGATACTGTGATTAAGTGGTAGAATAACTGCACTTGAAAGGGATTTAAAATCCTGTTTTATTTAACCACAATCATTAAATCAATATTATTTACAACCACTTCCCAACTCGGGAGGGATACAGAAAGTAAAAGACCACACTTGGGCCTAAAATGAACAATCAGATAAATTTAAAACTAAAGCTAAATAGAAATTAAATTAATCTTTGCTCACAGAGCTATACGCGAGGTTGGCCTCTAACTAAATGGTGCGTAGCAAGATTTACTAATACTAACGCACTTGGATTTATTTCAATAAGCAATCACATAACAAGCACTATGGCTTAGGTTTTAAATGCTAGCTGGTCAGGCGAACGTCGAATAGATACCGTCGAATAGAATGATCGTGATCTGAGACTAAAAGCTCTCTGACACTGAGAGGTTTCTACCTCTGGTTTAAATAGAACTTGGCTCCACTTCAAATTAACATAAGCTGAAAACGCGCGCTTCTTCTAACGGGAAGTTGAAAATGAGAAGAGATAGAAAGATTTAAATTAAAATAAAACTTTGTTAATTTAACTAAAACCTTACATACTTCCCGCCAGAATTGCAATAGTTAAACTACTGTGGTCCAAATGGACCATGTTGAAACTTGCAATTCTAAACAATCGTCAAAATTTAACTCATTCTAAACTGAGGCCAACCTTTACAAAACAATAGTTTTTGGGCGAAAAACGTTTACGAACGAAACTCGCTTTGTACATAACTCTTCATCTGTTTTTTTTTTTTTTAATTTTTATAATTTCTTTAACTAAGTCTTACTCCTTCCAGCAAAATCTGGAAGGAAAGGAATTTTAGTACAACATAATAACAGTAATTTCTAGGGAACATAGTTTATTTTCTTACCTGTGTAAATTCGCACACACACATTATCATTCAAGCACAATTAAATTCTTTCCCCAATGCTCTCTCACCGGTGTTGGATGAAGAGGAAACCGCAATTGCGGGTTTTTCTGTGTCCGGGGGTGTTCAAATCTCCACCTACGATCGACTAACATTAGTTGGAACTTGACATACGAGACCTCAAAAGACGCCCTATAACCAGCTAAACCTGAGATTCTCACTAGTTTTATGTCTAGCACTTTAAGTGTATTTGGTGGAGAGCCTAACACTTGCATTCTAAATTTACTCAAACTTTAACTTTTCATGCATACAATTCGTAGTTTGCACAAAGAATGCTTCATTCCAAATTGACTTTGCACCTAACGTTCATTGATGGCATAATACCATTTGTTACATTTTATGAAACTTAACAATTGCATACCAATCGCGAGATGCAATATTTACGTTAAATTTCTAAGTTTACAGCAAGTGCTTCCTATTCTTTTCTCAAGGTACTTTTCTGAAACATCGCATTACACTGAAATAATAGTCTGTAGACTAAATCGTGTTCTTCCTTCTACCGACTTTTCATTCTGGGATTTTACAGGTCTTTCGACAAAGCATAATACAAAATCATTTAGTTAACATTTTTTTTCAGCAGTTCATTGCTTTTACAAGACTTAGTCTATTTACAATGCTTCAAAATCTACTTTACAATCATTAAGTAATTTTAAATCTTTGCAGAATTACAATTTTAAACAAAAGCATTTTTCCAAGATAAGTAATCATTTATCGCCCATTTGGCGTAAAAATCAACCTCGCGTGAGGTAAAAAGACACTCTGCAACTTGCAGTAACACTCGAAAATTAACTAAACGTTGGAATAAGAAATACTACTTATCTTGTTGTGGTCAGCCATCCTTTTCTTGTCCCAATCATTGAAAATTAGGTAGATTGTAGCTTGGGCCAGTCTCCTTGTCTTTGGTTGTTGACCATTGCCCTCTTGTTGTCCTCTCTCTTTCTTTTGTGTGTTCTTCTTTCCATCCTGGGGTAGTTGCGCTGGGGAAGAAGGTGATCCGCTCGACATTTGTTCGGCTGGGTCCTTTGCTCCTGGGCCCTCGTTCGTCGCTGCTCATGGCTCCTGCTGTATTCGGGATGTTGATCCTCAGGCTGCAACCGGGGCTGCTTGCTTCTCAGGCTCCTTTCCGATGTTTCTGCTGTCCTCTTGGCTACTTTGGGTTGGCCTTGTCCATTGTGCTTGGATCTTTTGTTAATTGTTGAACTTGTACTCTCAGATTTCTTTCTTTTTAATCCACCCCCTGTGGTGATTTTCTGTTTCTTGGTTCTTCTACTTTGTTGAGGGGGGCTTTCTTTTTCTGGTCTTTCGTTGCCATTGTTGCTGGTTCCTGTTGTTGCCGCTGAGGTACATCTTCCGTGGAAGTGCGTTTCCCCGGATCCTGCAAAAAAATCTTTAAACATTTCCATTTTATTACAGTTATAAAACGGCTTAATTTGGTCCACATTAGCAGCAATTTTCTCGCCGTTGTTCCTCCTTAATACTACTACAGTATGGGTGATTTTCTAGACAATGAAAGGGCCTGCAAAACGAGGAAAAAATTTCCCCACCTTTTCTGCTGGGGCATTTGATAAAGCATGTTTAATTTTAAAAACTTCATCTCCAATTTTATAATTCACCTCTCTTCTCTTTCGATCATAATAAAATTTCTGCTTCCTCTGGGCCATTTCCGAACTTCCTTTAGCTTCCCGCATCAATTTTTGAATATCACTCATTTTAAATTCTTCTGCCCTTTCCTGGACAAAGAAAAGTTTGTCTAAGGGTGTCAAAATCTTTCTTCCAAGAAATAGTTCTGCGGGTGTTTATTGTGTAGTGTCGTGTTTGGCAGTTCTAAGGGCAACTGCAAATTCATTTATATGGCTATCCCAGGTAGAGCGATAATTCTTAACGTAACTTCGAATGATTTTCACTACACTTCTATTAACCCGTTACGCTATGTTTGACTGCGGACGATACAGGACCATCTTTAGGTGACGTATGCCCCGTTTTGCACACATTTCCCCAAAACTATTACTAACAAACTGGGATTCATTATCGGAAATAACATTTAGGGGCGCCCCGTGTTTTAAAATATACTTATTTAAAACTGAATCTACTACAATTTTTGCAGACGCGCGTTTTAACGGAATCAATTCTAATCATTTGCTAAAATGGCCCACTATAACTAAAAGATATCGGCTTTTGTTAACTTTACTTCTAGGATAAGGTCCCAGTAAATCGATGCCTATTATTTGATTTGGGAATTCTGATTTAACACTATTTAGGAACCCGGCCGGGCGGAAATTAGCATAATTATTAAACTGACATGTTGGGCACGACTGAACATACGCCCTAGTAAACGTTTGCTGTTCGGTAAAGAAAACTGCCTCGCGAACTCTTTGAACAGTTTTTCTTATACCTAAATGAGTCGAAATGGCACAATCATGCAACTCTTCTAATACATTCAATCTAATGCTAGCTGAGATAACCGGTCTAAGCTCGTGGTTCTCATTAGTCGTTTCGTATAAAATAAAACTCCGTCAATTATTTCGCAATTTGCGGCCCTATTTCTTATCGGCACAATATCCGGATGACTGAAATTCTCAGAGTCGGCCAATTAATTGTATATATTTTTGAACTCCGGATCTTTTCCGAGTTCGGCTATTACTGTTTCACGAGAATCTAATACTTTGGGTGTCAGCATGGCTATTCTAACTGTATTCCCATTTTCATCCAAATTAATTCTGCTTAAAGCATCCGCCAGAACATTTTCCTTTCCCGGCGGGTGTTTAATTACTAGATTATATTCTTGTAATTTAAGTGCCCACCTTATTAATCTGGGTGATAAATTTTTCCCAGAGTGGAGTCTTGTGACCGCAGCGTGGTCCGTATATACAGTTACCGGAGAACTTCCACAGAAAACACGAAATTTATTCACTGCTGATAACACTGCGAGAGTTTCCCTTTCTGTGGCCGAATAGTTTCTCTGGGCTTCATTTAATGTTCGAATGAAAAAGTCCACGGGTTGCCCATTTTGAGAAAGCACTGCTCCAATCGCAAAATCTGAAGCGTCCGCTGAAATTTCTAATCCTTTTTCCCCCTCCGGAAATTTTAAGACGGGGCCTTGAGTCAATGCGTCTTTCAGTTTTTGAAATGCCAAGTTGGCTTTCTGCTGACCACGAAAACCTAGCTTTCTTTCTTTTCAATTTTAGCAGAGGCTGAGCTATTTTGGCAAAGTCTTTAATGAAGGAGCGATAGTATGAACACATACCAAGAAACGACGCTAATTTCTTCGCTGTTTTAGGAACAGGATAATTTTTAATAGCTATTATCTTTGATTTATCCGTTTCGATTCCGTTCTGAGAAATTTTAAACACTAAATAACGTAACTCTTTTGCGGCAAATTTACATTTGGACGCATTTATCTTCAAACCAGCTTCATTTAACAATAAAAACACTTTTCTTAAATCTTGTAAGTGCTGTTCTAAAGTACTACTCGTAATTATAATATCGTCTAAATATATGAACGTACTTTTACAAAGGACCGGTCTTAAGACGATGTCCATACATCTTTGGAACGTTGCCGGCGCGCCGGATAAACCGAACGGCATTCTAAGAAATGCGTACGTGCCAGATTTAGTTATGAACGCGGTTTTGTGTACGCCTTCGGATTTTACCCCAATCTGAAAATAGCCACTCGTAAGATCTAATGTGGTCATATACTTTGTAGAGGAAATATTTTGAATTATTTCTTATCTTTTTATTATTATCGGTAGAGGATATACAGGATATTTTGTGAGGGAATTGAGCTTGCGATAATCTATAGCAAAACGCCGCCGCTTCTGGTGCGTAATCGGATAATCATTATTTTTCTTGCATAAAACTACTGAGCTAGCATAACTCCTAGAAATCTTTGTGATTATTTAGTTTTTCAATATCTCCTTGATATGGCATTCAATTATTTCTTCCTTTACCTTATCATACCGATATGGCTTTTGCCTTACTGGCTGAGCGTCCCCCGTTTCAATATTATGATTTACGACCTGTGTGAAACCCGGTACATCGCTAAATAAATTTGAAAACTCACCTGCTAACGACTGCAGTTTTTCTTGCTCTTCTGCTGGAAAGTGCTGTAAATCCTTCTAGGGCAGGAGGTGGTATCTCAGGGTTCTGCACAGGTACTCCAGGTATCTCAGGTTCGTCTTCTTGTCTTTCAGACCATCCTCTTATTTTTCTTCGGGCGTCAGTGTCAGGACTGAGTGTTCGGTGAATACTCTTCAAAAACATCTTCGTGACAGCTTTAAGTCCTGATCTGGAACAGGGAGCTGAATGCAGCTATGTTCTGTGGTAGAATACTGCGATTAAGTGGTAGAATAACTATACGTAAGAAGGATTTAAAATCCTCTTTTATTTAACTACAATTATTTACAGCCACTTCCCAACTCGGGAGGGATACAGAAAATAATGACCGCCACTTGGGTCTAAACTGAACAATCAGATAATTTAAACTAAAACTAATTAGAAATTAAGTAGTCGTTGCTCACTGAGCTATGAACGCGAGGTTGGCCTCTAAACTAAATGGGTGCGTAGCAAGATTTAACTAACACTAACGCACTTAGAATTACTTTAATAAGTAATGGCGTAACAGCGCTACGGCTTAGAATTTAAATACTAGCTAATCAGGCGAGCGTCGAATAGAGTAACAGTGGTCTGAGACTAAAAGCTCTCTCACACTGAGAGGTTCCTACTTCTTGCTTAAATAGAACTTGGCTCCACTTCAAATTAGCATAAAGCTGAAACGCGCGCTTCTAACGTGAAGTTGAAATGAGAACAGATAGAAAAGGGCAAATTAAAATAAAATTTTTTTAGTTTAAGTAAAACCTTACAATTTGAGCTGATGTTTGGCTTCGCTGGTTACGTGCAATACGCCTGAGCCGTCTCTCACCACGCACTGTCAAGGCTAATTGTGCTTTGCAGTTTGCCCGATTGCTAGTTTTCTGTCCACCATTCATGTATTCTTGGTATACTCTTGACACTGTCGACCATAAAAATCCTAGCTGTCTGACGATTTCGGAAATTTAGCCCATGCGCTGAGCATCTACAATTTGTTTGCGATCGAAGGCATCTAAATCAGGCAGTTTACCCATACTGGCAATTCCAACAGCTAATTCAGAACAACCACAGTACGCGCTATATATGCAGTTACTACAGCGCCCTCACTTCTGCATAAATGATGTGTAGCGCTACACAATTTGCATAGCCCTTTCTATCCCTAAATCAGTTGCATTTCAGTGTGTATGATGGGCAAAGGAGCGTCTCAAAATGTAGCCAGTTAAATACTAACTAATACACTCTTTTAGATTCAAATGCGAAATCAAAAGTAAAGCTCTTAAATAGGAATTTATACAATCTTTTATATTAATATGTTAAATCAAAAGTAGTGATTTTTATACAAAAATTATTATATATTATAAAAATTATTAAATATTAAAAATTTGAATAGGCAGAAGACATTTTCTTAAAAGTTTACAAGAACAAAGTTTAGAAACTAATAGACGAAATGCGCAATTGCTGCAGGTTCTCAGAAACTGAAAATTTTGTAAGAAAAAGGTAAAAGCGGAGTCTAAATGCATGTTTACAGTTTCTTTGCGATGAAGGTCCTAACCATTTTGTATCTCGAAGAAAGTCGCACCCAAAGGTAGTACAAGTAAAAATTCTACAATATTGAAAGCATTGTTAAGAAAATAAAATAAAAATAAATAATGATATCCTCAGTTCAACGCTTCAAACAGAACTTACCAAGAGAAAATGCTTTGAAGCCCAAAACCAAGTTGATCAATGAGTTCCGAAGACAAGTTTCGTTACTCTGAAACATTTGAGATTCAGGACTGTAAATTTCAAAATAAATTTTGAATTGAGAATATCTTTCAGTGACTGTCAAATGCTCAGTCCTTTTCGCGACGAAACTTAAATTGTTTAGAGAGCCGATCTTCATGCTGCAAAAAAATCTCTTTACCCTTACGGACTCAACAAAAACTTAAACAGAACTACCAATATTAAGAAAAACATTCGGTCGACGGCGAATTTAGTAAATTTAGTGTCAAAACCTTACGAAGAAAAAGAGGTAGTAAGAACACTAGTAAGCATTTTCCCTCTGCAACAAAAGTCTATCTTCTTGCAAAAAATTTCGAAAAAATTTCCTTCATGAAATATTTTTTGAATTAAATTTTAAAAATATTCTTAAATTGCTTCCTCCCTTTCAAAACTACTACTTTATGGGAAATTCTCCTCTTTTTCAAAGTCGAGTACTTCAAGCGATAAAGTTTCAAAGTCGTCGACACTAAATTATTATAGACTTGATCACAGGTTTTTTTGCTTTTATAAATTGAACAAGAGTAAATTTCTACAAAGGAAAATTTTTTGCTCTGTTCAATTCAAGCACCCATTCTATAATAGAATTAAAATCTGTTATATTTTCAACAGGCACCATTCTCTACTCTCCGTCGAACACTTCAAAGTAATATCTAGTTTTAAATTTAATAGGACGCTTGGCACTATGACTACCAACCCCCATGACATAGACAATTCCGGTTCCTGAGAATGCCAGCGACCAGAATATAAAAATTTTCTAGATCCTTTTCACCAGCATATAATTACAGGAGATCTGAAAATAGTAGAGGACTTTAATTTATGACAATTGATGAAGCTAGGCGCCACGTTTCGTCCCACCTTCCATGTGAGCAAAAGATTTTGCATTAAGCAGTTCGATAACGATTTGAACGCTTTCTTCGTTAAGGCTAGTTATCAGAAGAATTTTCCAACCTTTTTTTTCTTGGAAGGAAAAAGGCTTAACCTCAGGAATTTATTTGGAGAATTAAAAGCTCCCCGAATTTTCTTTGCTTGCACAAGAAAGAAGAAATATAACTTAAAATCAAACAACTTCGTAACAAGTTCATCATTACAAAAGTTGACAAAGCTAACAACTTCAGCATTATCTGAAAAACGTTTTACTACAATCTTATCGAGCAAGAACTGCAAAGTACCCCTACTTATCAGGAAATTAATACCAACGCTTAAGTTCTCACAAAGAGGTTTAAAGCATTACATCGGCAACTTAAAATTTCTAGTAAAATCTATAATAGATTCGCAAATCTTTATGCACTTCCAAAATTTCGTAAGACACCGATCAAGTTCAGATTTATTGCCAACGGCCGTAAGATTTTTTTAAAAGTTATTGACCTACTTTTTGCTAAAAAACTTAAACAACTTTTGCACAGTCTCAATAATTTTCAGTTTCAAGAACATAACTGCAACCGGATAATCCACAACCACGAGCCGATAACCAACACAATTAAGTCACTTAAAATTGAGAATGTTAATTGCTACGATACGAGAATCTTTACGCCACTTTATCGCTTGAAGATATTTACAATAGTTTGCAACCTCTCCCTGATATACGTTCTCTTCCAAAAGTTAAGCACGGAGAGGAAAATACTAATTTCCGGAAGCCAATCAGAATTGAAGAGGATGCAATTCGCTGCAAAGGTAGATGGAAGTATGCAAACATGTTAGGAAACAGCCAATCGAGCTTTTATGTCAAGAAATATGCAAAAAAGGCAGTCTTATAAGAAGCCAGCTTTATGAAAGGTTACAGAAGTTGATTGTAAGTGCTGATAGAAGGTGTTTAAAACTTTCGTACAATTTGTTTTCAAGACATACGTGTTTCTATGGCTTCCAGAAGACGGATGGAAGTTTCTGAACGCTGGCGTGCTGTGGGGCGCATTGAAGCAGGACAGTCGATCACAGATGTTGCTCTTTTCTTCGGCGTTCATCATTCTGCAATTGCACGTTTATGGAAACAATTCCAAACCACACAGACAGTTGTCCGAAGCCCGTAGCCGGTCGCCCAAGGGTTACAACCCTAGCGGAAGATCGATATATTGCTATTGTAGCCAAGTGGAATCGCAGAGCGACCTCCACATGTGTGACATCTATGGTTACAGCGGCCATTGGTAAGGCGATATCTGCAGCTACTGTACGCCGAAGATTACATATGAGTGGACTGTACGCTCGGAAACCTCGAGTTTGTGTTCCTCTGTCCGTCCAATCAAGAGGGGCACGAGTACAGTGGTGCCGGGAACATGTCAATTGGAGTGTGTCTGACTGGGGCAATATCATGTTTACTGATGGGTCAAGATTTGCTCTGGAGCCAGATGACAAGCGTATAAGGATATGGAGTGAACAACGAACGCGCAATCAGTCCCAAAACATCACCGAACATCACGCATTCCGAGGCGGAAGCATTATGGTGTGGGCAGGGATTTCATTAGGATACCGCACCGACCTGCACATCCTTAAACGGGGTTCTTTGACGTCTGTCCGGTATCGAGATGAAGTCTTAGAACCCATTGTGAGATTGTACGGTGAAGCAGTCGGCCCTACTTTTGTTTTAATGTACGATAACGCACGTGCCCATAGAGCAGACATCGTCGATGACTACTTGGAGACTGAAGGGATTGCGCGTATGGCGTGGCCAGCATATTCGCCCGACCTTAATCCCATTGAAAATCTTTGGAATGTTCTCGGCCGTGCTGTATCTTCACGTTTCCCACCTCCAGCTACACTTATTGAGCTAGAAACTGCTGTACAAGAAGAATGGCGATTACTTAATTCTGCTGTGGTTGACCACCTAATTGAAAGCATGGTCACAAAGTGTAAACTTTGCATACAGAAGAGGGGGGACCACATACCCTATTAATGTCCTTTTTTTCATTTTATGCTGTTTATTTTCCCTTTATACATAATTCTGTTTAAGTCTCCAGTATGTCATTATCTGATAACTTACAAAAATTTAATATTGTTTTCCTTTCTGTATATAATTATTGATTTTATTTTATGCATAAATGTGTGTTCTGGTTTCCTGCCGAATTTTGTGTCAATCAAAGCCGTATTTGTTGATTTTTTTGCATTTTACATCTTCGTGCTTAACGTTTGGAAGTGAGTGTATTTTCGCAGAGTCTTAGTATTGTCACCGACGAAGAATGAAAAAAACTTCTTAAAAATTATTTTGTTTAACAACTACCTAAAATCTGTAAATAAGATTTTTAAGCAAATACGAGGTTTGCCTATGGTCGCATGCGTTTCCTAAGCGATTTGCAGCATTTTTCTTTTCTAACTTGAATATAAATTTCAACTTTCCCTTACTGATGTTCAGCGTACTGATTACTCCTGCATTTACGGATATGTAGACGACATTATCGCCTTCAATAACTTTAACGAAATTGAAGATACCAATATTTATCCTGCCAGCCACAAACTTAACAGGACCAACACATAGCAAAAGGTTATTGATTATCTTGTTTTAAAAATTTTAGACTTGAAAGATATTAAATATTTACGATAAAAGAAAAGATTTCAATAACGTTTGTAACAATGCAAAACATCTTATTGAAGAGACAGATTACCTAATTAATGCACTCTAAGAAAATCGCATCCTAAAACTCACAATTGCAAAAACCTTAAAAAAAGCTATCATTAATTTTAGCTTTTAGGTAACTTGTATCAGGTGATATGATATATTTTACCCAAACCTGAAAAGAAGGTAATTTTATGGGTGACTAATACAAGTGATCTAATGTGAATATGTATGTAAACGTCTCTTATACCCTGGTTTTCTAGCAAGAAATTTTAGAGTACTATTAATTACGTACTCCAAGTAATTACTGGCAAATTCCTTTTTTATCCTGTTAATAAATAAAGGAGCCATTTCTTATTCTATAGTCGCATTATAGCTCGATTGCGTGAAAAATTTTCGACTTTTTGAACCACTTTTTTAATTTCCTGAAACATTTTTGCCAGTTGTGCAGTTTTTATAACTTAGAAATATGGCGATCTTGGTTAACTTTTTAGCACTTTGCAGCAAGAAACGACGCCATTTTGGTCATCAAGCTGTCTTCTTTACACTCATTACCCCCATCCCTTGTCCCTTTCTTTACTTCTCCAATAAACACCCTCCCATTGAGCGCAGGAATTCGTTTTGTTTATCACCTTCAAGATTTCCCCTTTCCCCCTATTTGGAATTACTTGCTCAGCTTGGAAGCTATCAGGCCAACATTTTTCTGTCATTTTTCCACAGAAGGTAAAGATATGTTTTCACGGTTCCTTTTTTATTTTCTTGAAAAATTTGAACGATTTTCAATTTTCGTTTGCTTTAGTTGCAACCATAGTTTTCAGGGCAATACGAACTCGTTTTTTCTTGCAATTTTTCGAACTAACGAGAATTTTTTTAAAACATCTTCTCTCTTTTTCTTCCAAGTTTACTTCTGAAATTGATTTTGTTTAGCCTAGGGAGGTTTCACTTTGGGCTTTTTTTATAAATAAATTTCTGCTTAACGCTTTGTTGTTCCTGTTGGCTCTATATCTGCTTTGAAATTAATTTGAACGATCTCTGCAACTTTGGATTTCAAATTTTCTCAGGTTTTATCATTTCGGACTAAAGCTAATTTTGCACGCTTTCGAGCCGCTCCTTTTTTAGGTTTTAATTACGACAATTTTCCTACTAGTTTTATTCAGGAAATACCCTAACTGTATATGGGTGTAAGTAATTCGTTTACCTTAAAAAACATTTTCAGCGATTTTGTTTGTATATTTTTATTTTTTATTTTGTTTTATTTTATTTATTTATTTATTTATTTTTGTATTTTGAAAATTAATTTGTGTTTTTGAGTATCTGTGTTTATGTTATAATTTTCCTGTCTTAAGGGTTACGAATACAAGCCGGGAAAAGGTCCGAGCATTTGAGAGTCACTGAAAGATATTCAAAATTGAAAATTTATTTGGAAATTTACGGTCTTGAAACTCAAATGTCTCAGAGGAACGAAACTTATATTCGGAACTCATTGATTGACTTGGTTTGGGCTTCAAAACACTTTTCCTTTTGTAAGTTCTGTTTGAAGCCTTGAACTGAGGTGATAAATTATTATTATTATTTTTTTTTCTTAGCAATGCTTTCAGTATTGTAAAATATTTACTTGCTCTACCTTTGGATGCGACTTTCTTTGAGCTACAAAATGGCTAGGACCTTCATCGGAAAGAAATTTTAAACATGCATTCAAACTCCACTTTTACCTTTTTATTAAAAAAATGTTATATATATATATATATATATGTGTGTGTGTGTGTGTGTGTGTGTGTATGTGTGTGTGTGTGTAAGTTAAAACTATGAAAGCAAACTTCTAATTTTAATTGTCTATAACCTTGTAGCATTCATTATTTTAATTAACCAAGTTATTTTTAGTTTGAACTTTCCTATCGATATCTCAAAGTTTCAGTTGCTGCCCGAATTTAGCGCGAGCGAGATATTTATGCAAATCGCATACATCTGATAGCAGTTTAAAAGGCAGGAGTTAACGAGGGGAAAAACAGAGTCTTGGATTTATAGCCGTAAGGCTGTGCGCCCAAGGATTTCCTCTGTCTACTGAAAGTTCGCCTTCATAGGCAATTGCAATTACTAGTGTTTGCTAGTGAAATTCGCATTATTGCATTTCACTGAGAGTTAGGCTTCCCTCGCCGTCCTACTTAAGGTTTAAGTTAGATATTTGAATAGTTAACACACTTTATTTCAGATTTATTTTAGTTCAGCCCAAGTAGTGGCTTATTCTCAAGTTGGAGAGTTGTAATTATTTGAATTAAAGGGTCACTTAAAACGCTCTTTCTGACTTTGTAGTTCTTCAACACTAAATGACATAGCCTAGATTTGCTCACTGTCCTCCACATAGGGTTTCACAGCATATGCTTAGTAAGAAGATTAAGAGATTGAGGAAGAAACCTTATAACCTCTTTTATTTTTATTTAAACTGGAGACTTACTCTCTCTCTTTTAGAAATAGCTCTGTAAGTCTAAACTACGGCGGCATTCAAATTAATCACGTGATCTTACGTGACGCTTAATGCAGATATCTCGTCCTCAATCAAAGTAATTGTAAACTAAAACTATTTGACTCCCTCCTTTCTCCCTAGTACTGCGACACTTTTCCCTTTTAGCTTACGCTTTCATCCTATTAAGACGCTGCTGCAATCATTTATGCGCTGTTTTGAAAGCATCTACCATCACAGTATCAAAATTCTAAATCTTCTGGAAATAGGCATGATTAAAGCGCCGAGTCAATTGGGAGCCACAAATGTGATTCTAAATAAAAAAAGAAATTAATCCGGCTCGACTTGTTCCTCTTTAATAAGGATCAAGTATCTACGCTAAACAAAATTGCCACGCTTCTACATCTCGGTGCTGTCACGTCAGTGCTTCCAAAATTGTGCTTTCATATCATAACATATATATATATATATATCGTTGCGTGCGTACGAGTTCGTAATGGATTGAATGCACAAGTCGATTAAAAAATTAATAAAATTTATTCTTATCCCAAGAAATAAGACAAAATGCTGAAATTTCCTCAGAGATATTCGTACAATAACGCAATATCTCACAGTAGTTATATTTTAAACTACTAAAATATAAAAAGAACTCAAATTCAAAGCGCAGAGAAAGCTTATCCGATCTCACCGCGAATTCGCTACAATCAATAACAGCAATAAGCAAACAACTGCAGTTCGCTTAAAACAACTACAACTGAGCTGAGATGTTTTAATCCGGCTTTTATAAGTTTTTAATCATTCACGAGATCATTCTGGTATTACAAAAACAGTTACGAGATATCTATTTATTAAATGCGCGTGCTCCTGTATTTTTACATTTTCGGCATAGCTTTCTCTTAAAAGTCGTCCCGCGCTGAATTGCACGGGAAAATGAAACAATTTTAATTACAATGCTACTAAAATAGCTAAATAAATAAGAAATCCGTAACAATATGTATATATATATATATATACCAACTCTCTTAGCCGGCTCGGTGAGCTCTGTTTCTTTATTCTTATATGTCGGTAGATTGTGCATTTTTTGCTTTAAAATGAATTGAATTATGCTGTTCTTATGTTCCGGTTAAGGTTTTTATGCCTTTAGTTAATCTGCATGCAATAGTTGTAGAATTACCAGCAGTTTAAAACGTTAAGTGGCGCTAAGCCTAAGGAGTCCGGCATTTGTTTCATTTAAAACTCTTACGAGAATAGTAAGTCAGTTGGTGCATCAACTTCAGTGATTTTTGGGAGGGGGCACGAAGAGCCAAAATTTAAATTTTTGTTCCCTGCCCGTTGGCCGAATTGCTTCCTTTAGCATGGAAACTTTAATTTCAAATGAAAAAATTGTTTTTTTAACTGTTTTCAACTGCATTTGGTGTTTTAGGTTTTCCTGTATTTCACAATTTTTAATGAAAATGTGTTGAGTTTTTATATATTTTTGCGTTGGGCAGACAGTTGCTTCTTTCTGAATGGACGGATGGAGAACTTCCTAAGGGGAATTGCTTGTATTTAAGTTATATATGAGAGAAACCACGAAAACACCAATGCAATAATAGTTCAAACCAATTCGAGTCAAATTCACGTGTTAAACATTTGCATCCACTCGGGTACTGGGGAGGCATTTTAATGAGTGGATATTTATTTTTTATATTTTTGTAGGTCATTGAAATGGATGGTACTCATGATGCTGCAATTTGTGGCCCCGGGAACGTATTTTCTTTAAATAGGGGAAGATGGAGGACAGATGCCTCATTATTTATAGTAAATACCAGATGCCTCGCTTTCCGTCACCTGCATTCCCTGAACTGATCTGCTACACAAGTAAAAAGCTTTAAATGATTTCATTTTAATGAAATAGAAAAGAAACACATTTATGGAGATACTCTGCCCAGCTTTTTCTCCGGTTCGGAAGAAACTGATGAAAACCTCTATGTTTGTGCTAGAGATATTTAGATATTAATATATATATGAATAAATTATTTTAGCGGTTTAAAACCTTAAAGTATGGGATCATGCAAAATTTAAAACAGCGATCCAACCTTTTTCTTTCATCGACTCTATTTAACGGAACGATTTTCTTTAAATTACCTACGCTTAAAGTTTTTGTTGTTCCAGGTAACAAATGTAAAATCCGAATGAATGAACGAGTAGACATAAAATCTCACTTGATTACACTTCCTCACTCCTTTTAACTCGTAGAAGATAAAGTCCTTCTCTAACTGGTATGTTTAAAATACTGCAACGCCCAGAAATCTATCTTAGACGCACAACAATTTCCTCACTCCTTCCATTAACGTATAAACGGGTGAGGATTTCAAAGGATACCTAGTTCCTAACAAAGCTTCTGTTAGTCCCTGAGAGTTCCATTAGTTAGTACATTTTTCTGTTGATTTTTAATATCTTCTTTTGCAAATATTAATTTATACAGGCTTTAGTAGTTCTTTTTATTGTTTTTAATATACTGCGAGAGTATCGGGGAATGTTTTTTCTAAAGTGAGGATGTCGTTTAACTAGTTTAATTCTGTTCTTAACGTTCTGTTAATTTAC
Organism: Stegodyphus mimosarum; assembly: GCA_000611955.2. Classification (NCBI taxonomy): domain Eukaryota; kingdom Metazoa; phylum Arthropoda; class Arachnida; order Araneae; family Eresidae; genus Stegodyphus; species Stegodyphus mimosarum. The sequence continues at coordinate 34,694 of KK121540.1, forward strand.
CTTAAATTAAGAATTTCTACTAATTTTTATTTTAGTTTTTGGCCTCAAGCAGAATTTTTTCTTTCTAATTTTTAAGTTTTGCTCCTAGCTTATGATTTAACTCCAGCAAAATTACTAATTTGATCCTTACTTGAAAAGAAAAACGAAGTACTACTTAATTTCGTTATTGCTAATTGATAGTGGATTGTTTTGTTCCCCTTCACAAGTGAATTAATCTACGGTCAATAACAATAGCTACCTTTTTGAAACTTTAAATTTTACTTTTTAGTTCAACTTTTTAGAATTTTTGTGGGTTACAATATTATTTCTTGACAGTTTTTTAAAAAACTTTTACTACAATACAAACCTGATAACTGATACTTAAATATACTGATTAAAATTTATTTCAATAATTCATGACTTTAATTAAATTTTTATTCCTTGGAAATGATATATGAAAAACCTTTTCTAATAATATATATACGTACGTTTGGTGAAACCGATTGCAATAAAAACGTGAGGTGCACAACTAGATGTTATAGCAGCCCCATATACAAAAATTCAAAGTTCTACGGCTACTCATTTTTGAGATAGAGATATACACAACATCGTACGTACGTACAGATGTTACGAAACAAATCTTTTCTGAATGCATTTAAAATGCATTCTACAATCGTTTTGGGAAGAAGAATGTTTTATTCTATTCGTACATACAGATGTCACGGAAAAACATCGTTTAGAAGCATTCGAGTGGGGTCAAACAGGATATTGTCGTTCAAATAGGATACCGGAAATTTTTCCCGATTGCAATACTTCTTTTATTTCACACAAGGAAGCAAAAATATAAAAAATACTGCATCTAAATCTTCTTCTCTAATGAAAAATAGAGGCGACGTCTGAGAAATTCCTAAAACAAAAATGTAAAATTCTATCTAAAAACAGATGATAAGAAAATCTGTGTCATGATATTGATTTTGAAATCAATACCTCAGTTTAACTGCTTTCTAATGTAGAGGAAACATAATTTCCAACAACAGGTGTTTATCTCAAATTTGTGATATTGAAGGAGCCGCAATAAAAATAGAATGCTTCTTTTAAAAAGTTATTAAAATACCTGATTCTGCTATATTACTAGTTGGCGTTAGCTTGAAAAACTGATAGAGTACAGCTGATAGCATGAATAAAACAATAAATATTTTTCATATACAATTCGGGTGTAAGATATTTAAAAAAAACCTTTCATAAATAAATATTTTTTTTATAAATATATGTAAGTATGATAGAATATTAAAAAAAAAAAGAAAATTTGAAAATCTTCAGGTTTTATACTACTCCTGAATGGAGTTTTTTTAACGTTTTGTGTCTTACCTTGTGGAGATATTAGGATTTTTTGGAAGCAGGAGATGTGAAAAATGAGCAATACTCTCGCCGGGACTCGAACCACGGACCACTCGTATACGCGCCGAGTGTGCTGACTATTACACCACGAAGGCATGCTAAGAAGGCGGGAGAAATTCCTTATGTACTCCCCTTTTAGAGGACGACTTAGGATTAGGGGACCTATTCGCCAAATCCTGGTGGTGGAGAATCATCATCCACCACCTTTTTTAGTTCCGGCCCCACTGTAGAGACATTAGATGTTTTTGAAGCAGGAGATGTGAAAAATCAGCAATGCTCTCGCCGGGATTCGAACCTCGGACCTGTCGAATACGCGCCGAGTGTGCTTGCCCATTACACCACGAAGGCATGCTAAGACGGCGGGAGAAATACCTTATAACCTTTATTTATTAAATATCATGTTCTTCACACTTAAACGGCGTAAAATTCAACTCAACTGCGATATCACAAAATATTTGAAAGACCATATCTTTAGAATTTCCGATACGCAGTCTCGTGCGTTGGAGACAAAAATGTTTTTTTTTTTTCGTACAGTGTTGCCATTGCTCACTTTAAAATCGTTGAGTTTGTTAATAAATAATTTGTTAAGTTTTACAAAATTTGAAATAGATAATAAAACAATTTTGAAATTAAAAATTCGGGCTTCCAAGTGCCCATATTCGAGTAGAGGACTACGTTATTCAAAATCTGATAGCTCTAGGTACCGTTGTTTTTTCACAGTTCGAGAAAAATTCGTGCAATCATGCAGATTCTTGATTATATAGTTTCTTTAAATATAATACATGGCGATAATATTTGGTGGCAACAGTTTGAAAAGAGAAACGAAGCAAAATGCCGGTTTCAGTCTAATAGCCTTTTGGATCTAACGCTCCTTCGCGCTAATAATTTTCTAAAAAAATTAAGTGCATATACATTTTTAAAACTCATTGAACACTAACATAAATTCGAACTAAAGCAATTTCTCGAGATTTCAGTAATTGTAAAACAAAAGATCCTAAACCTGATATTTGACATGTTTGATACCATTTTAACATCATTCTTTAACGACATTTGACATGTTTGTTATTTAAATTACTAAAATTTCACTTTTCTAGTCCGTGTAGTATTTGCGATTTCTGTTCGCAAAGTATGTCATTTGCTAAGTGACGTCTGAGTAGAGAAAGCATGTGATTACGTCTTTCTCCACTCCTTTCTCCTAGTTTGAAGGTTAATGTAAACAAGGCCAAAGCAGCGCGCAGCCGGTTTTGCTGTTGCAAGATTTTGTCTCAAGCCGTTTCTCCCAGCGCGCGAACGCCGCGAAACTGTTTAGTCGCGCCGATAGGATACATATAGGAGAAATCCCAAACTGTGCGGATTCAGATTTCGCGCCACGAGAAGGAGTTAATCGGCACTAAATCCCTGTGCAGTGTTTCAGAATTCTTATGTATAATTAATTACATTTCGTGTAAAAATGCTTTTCAAATGAAAGAAAATTTGCAAATTACGTAACCGGACTGTGTCTGCAGGACATTTGTAACTGAATTCGAGCATCCAGTTCATTGTCATTTAGACGTTCTGTATATAATTTTTCAAAATGTCGAGCTTAGATCTATCTACAAATATTTTGTGGCAGTCCTTGTCGAAGGATGTTTATACACAAAATAGGTTGGAAGTTAGCAAGAGTAATCAAGAAACAATTATGGAAATTAGCGAAAGTTCAGAATCACAGGCACTGCTAGGCAATGGTACAAAGACCAAAGAAAAACGGAAGAGAAAAGGTAAGCTTTCGGATTATAAAAAGAGGAGTTTATAAAATTTTTAATACTACTTTATAATAAATGTTTTCAATGAGCAATATTACGTTGAAAAATGTAGTTTTAATTAAAAGTGTTTTCTGAAGTTAATAGCAGTTATGCTCAGTTGATAGTTAAATGAAGATATAGAAAAATGAATTATTAAAATTCTGAAAAATTTTAATATTAAGAAACTGAACTTGACGAAAGTGTATATATATATTACGCAAAGAAAAATTTTGAGTCTGAAGAAAATGGACCTATCACTGATCGCCGTTGAAATCGGTAGTTTTATGCAAAATCTAACTCAGATTTACGTTTCGATTATGACTTTAAATTTTACGATGGAATGTTTCTTCTTCAGTCTGATGAATGCATGCATTGACCTTTTCTTTTTCTCTCCTCGCTACAGACACTACGTACAAATTAAATTTAGTTTGCGGAACCTTTTCACTTACAGTGCTAAAACATATTCATAAAATCCTTGACCTTGCTCTGAGAAACTTTATAACTGTATGTATATGGCTATGAATAGTAAGGGTTTCTGTAAGAGTACTTAACACCTCTATTGAATGCAAATTTACGCTTGTCTTAATTCTATTTATCCGTTTCTCCGCCTCTCGCTTGCACTTTGTATAAAATACGAGGGATGTTTCCAAAGTTCTAGGAATTTAGGTATATATTTTTTTATTTTGACAGTTCATGAATATTACAATGCAGTTTTTCAGTATAATCACCGTTTAATTCAATACACGTACCCAAATGAAAAACTAATTTTTGAACCTTTCTCAAAGAACTTTATGAGGTATTTTCTCCATCCTTTCCGCATGCCTTCGTGGTGTTACGGTTAGCCCACTCGGCGCGTATTCGAGAGGTTCAGGTTCGTGTCCTGACGAGGACATTTCTCATTTTTCATGTGTCCTACTTCAAAGTAACCTAATAACTCTACTACCTTTTTGGTGTCTCCTCAATCCACCTATTTATGGTTTGGTTAAGCTCTCAAATCAAATTTTCCGTAAATATTTTTTCCAAAGTGTGAAAAGATTAATCCTCGCAGACGTTGAATAAAATTTTCACACTCTCTTCATCCCCCAAAAAAGCAAGACATCGTTTTTCGCGTCTTCCATGTTTTCAAAAACAGTGCTAAAAATGAACCTATATCAGTTAAAAAACAGAATCGGATTAAACAATGCTGCATGGGATAGCTGCATAAGAATGTCAAGACTTCTCCTTGAGCCTATAGAGTTGTCTCTATTCCTAGAGGTTTAGAAATACCTTATGTCAATATTCCCACATAAGCATCTGTACAACTAGGCATGGGAACATTTATAAAAATAATAACATTAAGAATATTAAAAAAAGTTTCGTTAGTAAACACTAAACTACTGAAACGTTAATGTTTATAAGTTTTGGTGAATTAAATATAAATATTAAATACACTCATTTATAATATTGGAATTACCTTCATTTAATTATTTTTAATAAAGCGATATCTTACGAAATTTGTAAGGAATCATTGCATTCCTCCTCGTGTGTTCTCGTGGTGTAAGTGGCCAGCAGGTAAGGCCAACACGCCGCGATTCAAATTTCGACAAAAGCATAACTGATCCACGCGTTTCCTGACTTCGCAAAAACACAAATAGTCTCTATAGTGGCATCCGAGCTAAAATACAGTGACGGCAAGTCGTCTGAACTTAGATTTGATTGACTGTATCTCGTGGCTCTCCTCAGTCGCCCACTAAGTGAGACAGAACATAAGGAATCTTAGCCCTCCGTGCCTACTTTCGGAGTGCAAGTGGCTGTCACGCCTAGTTAGCAAGTCGATACCGGCTGAGGGCATAATGAATTTCTCACAATATCAGGTTTAGAACAAATATGAAATATTCTCCACAGAGTTTTTAATCGAAAAGTTTTAAATATTATTTTTTTAAATGTATTTATGAGCGCATTTTCTACAGTTTTCTTCCTTTTCCGAGTATGCCCCTTCTTCTAAAGTCGCCTAACTGTAAAATCAAACCTGAGGGCATTATTTAAATGAAACTTGTATTCTTCTCTCTCTCTCTCTTTTTTTTATAAAGAGGAATTATACGATTAACCACTGACGTCAGCTGATGACTTAAGATGGCCATTGACTACATCTGCTGTTTGACATCATCGATTTGAGTTGGATACTCGTGGGATACAGAAGGTTTATGCTTATATTCGTATGTATGTATATATTACTAGCCTGAAAACATTTTGCCAAAATTCAGACATTTTCGAATTCTATTCTTTAAATCAGTAAAACTCCTCAGTTTTACATTAAAGAATGTTTTAATGTATTAAAAATATTTAAATAGCGATGTAATTTTTAAATCCTGGGAAAAAATCGTTATTGCTTGCCTGACATTTGTGGAGTAACGAAATGGGTCATGATTTTTGGTAGGCCTTTTCCACAACTTTATTTTTAGGAAAGCAGCTGCAAAATGAATATTTGTTGAGGAATATAATACTGTCTCTGCTAGCCTTCTAGAATAAGACCAGGATGGGTTTAGATTGTCGAATTTATTATAAAAAAGTCTGATGCGGCTAGCGTATGACTTCCCGCCAATTCTATGTTTGTTAGCAAAGAACTTTAAATAAAGTGTTACTGACGGTTGACCGTTTGTAAATAAAATCTAATTTGTTATTCCAATAAATACAAAGGTTGGAATACGAAATTTTGGGTTATTTTTTTATCAGGTATAATTGGCCATGTGTAAAAAGTAGTTTTTCTAATTTTATGCCAACATAATGAAATGTTTGCTCTTTTGTTTTTAATTAAAAATTATGTTTTATTCGGCAGATAAATAGCATATAATTTAAGTGGTTTTAATTAAAAAAAATTAAATTATAAAGTGTATTTTAATTTTATAACAGTTATTTTTCAGTGTGAAACCCCTTCCTTTCAATTCTTGTTTCTCACTTACAACTCTCTACCAGAATGAGTTTTTAGAATCGCGTTGAATGCAGATGAGTTAGAAGAAGTATTTAAAGGAAGTTCAACTTATTTCGAAAGAGAGTGCTTAGGAGTCCTTAGTGGCATGTGTTGACTTCTGGCTACTTTGTTCTTGAATCTATTACGCTTGGCCGTATTGTACGTGCCTGTTGAGAATCGCCGGCTAGGTTAATTTAAGGGCCAACTACGTTAGCTACTTGTGCCTATCTTCATCTAAAGTCTATTTAGTTTAGCATGAGATTAGTTTCTTACTTTCTTATTCTGATTTAGAAGCCCGAGTGGATGCTTTCCTGTAAGCCCAATAAGGGGCCATCTGTTTTTATTTCTTTGAGCGAATAAAAGGGTATTTTAACTCTTTTTAAGTCTCTGTAGCCACTAATTGAACTCAGCCATAACTCACTTCTTAGTTCACTAGGTTACTCGACATTTTATGATAAACAAATTAGCGAGGAACATTTAAAGTATGTTTAATATATTTAAGATAAATACTTTGAAACGATATTATAATTTAATTTTCTTCTATGTTATTTCTATAGTATCAACGAATATAAATTACTTTTGATGTGTATGTATATGCCTGCAATTCCCTGCAATAGTTAGGTATCAATAAAAAATGCTCGATCATTTTTGAAATTACGGCTCAATAGTGACTGTCTAACTCTTGTGTGAAATCTATAAAATAGTGACTGCACCGAAGAAGGGTTAAAACTACCCTTTATTACATTCTTTAACTCATTTACAATGCGTCAACTCGACTTTAACATACTACGCCTCTGCTTGGGCGGTAACTGAAACAGTAGAATCAAAACTCAAGAATTCAAGATATTCACAAGTAGTAGAATTAAATTACAGGCCTCATACAATCCTGTATCCTACAGCTCGTGTCTAGTGGCAGCAAGATAATAGCTGTTGAGCCACGTCTAACCAGCAATAAATGCTAAGCCGAAGCTTGCGTTACAAACACGCACAGAGTTTTCCCCGACTCTTTACCTTCTAGAACATCTATATTTAAACTCTTTCTCCCACTGGTGGAATTTGCATTCCTTACGCGCGCTGCGAAATTTAAATATTCTGGCACTGACAATTAGGGGAATGAAGGCTTAAAGGAAAGAGTTTCAAATTAAATTTAACTGGTTATTTAAAACAAATATAAATCACTACAGGAGAAAATGTCAATTTTAATGAAGAGCTGAAGAATTATTGCATATTAAAGTCAGTGTTTTGAGTTATACGTTTTCTTTTATCTGAATAAGGGGTTTGACTTAAAGTATATATGTTATTAGAATATTTCGTAATAATCAATAGCTTTTTTAAGCAGTTTATATTGTGCACAAGTAATCGAAGCTTTGTAGTCGACCTGTTTTGTTGTGTTAGAAACTTATTTTATATATGACATTAAAGAGATTAAAAAAAAAAGGTGTTGAAGCAACATGTTCTTATGAAGTCCAGATAAAATGATTTCGTAAATCATGAACAGAACAGTGTAGTCAAAAAGCACTTATTGAAGGCTTGCCTCTTGCGCGACCAGCGGCCTAAAATTGTTACTTTAAAAAAGAAGTATATATTATGATTTTAATGAATCCAGCTAATGTAATTTCACGGGTGTAACTAATAATTAATAATTACCCAGATGAATCTGCGTTTATTGCTTTTAAATTGCTTAGCTTGTTAATTAATAACAGAATAAATTTGAAAGAGAAATTAAATGTAGTAAGCTTCGTGAACATATTGCCGCGTGGAAGATAAAGATATTTTAATTCGAGCATGGCATCACATTGATTTTAAATCTCTGAAACTCTGAACTAAATTCGAAAGAAAAATATATTGCAATATTACATTTTGCTGAGTGGCAACATAATTTTTGTGTATCTCTAAGTTTTCTGATTAAATTTGACACATAAATATATTAAGCTTTTTTCCGAGGGGCAGCACAAAGCTTTTACACTGCTCGACATTGAAAATGCAACACCAAAAAGGAGTGGCCAGAAAGTGATGAAATTTGGAAAAAAGACAGAGACAGCAAGCAGCAATAAGTGATCTTTATTTCAAAATGATAGAATACAGAGCGAGAACGGCGTCGGCTCAGTAAGTGATAAATGATAAGTGACGGGGTACGTGGGCACTGTCCCTTTACCATAGCGGTTAATCAGTACAGCACCACGCCCACCATTATCTAGAGTACAGCATTAACATAGGTAACTAGTATTACAAATAAAGCATGGTGTAGCAGGAATAATTACATCTATAAGAACAGGATATAAACTATATAACATATGTAATAATTATAGACTGTTGTGCGTCCATACTACTTTCGGAAGCGTCGGTTCAGTAGTAGGACCACCGCGGACAGCGATGCACGAAGAAACACGTCTAGGTATAGAGTCAATAAGAGTGCGAATGGTGTCCTGAGGGATGGTTCTCCATTCTCTTTCAACTATTTGCCACAGTTTGTCTTCTGAATGAAGCAGGGGCAGAGTCTGCAAATGGCATCCAATCACATGCCACACATGTTCGATTGGTGACAGGTCAGGAGAGTACGGTGGCCAGGGAAGCAGCTGTATACCTTGCAGAGCATGTTGACAGATGCGAGCACTGTATGGTCGGGCGTTATTCTGCTGAAAAATTGCATTAGGCAGCCCCTGAAGGTAGAGGATTGCCACCGGCCGCAGTATATTATCCAAGTATCGTTGGGCCGTCATAGTGCCCTGAATACGAACTAGAGGTGACCTGGAATCGTAGGCAATAGCGCCCCAAACCATTATACGACGTTGTCGCGCGGTGGGGCGTTCCACAGTTACTGCCGGATTAGAGCTGTCTCCATGTCGACGCCACACACGTATGGGACGACTGTCACTGGATAAACAGAAGCCGTGACTCATCTGAGAATACGACTTTTCGCCATTCTGTCATCCACATCGCTCCAGTCCGACACCTTTTTAAACGTTGGCGTCTATGCTGTGGGGTCAATGGCAGTCTTCTTAACGGACGCCGCGAGTGCAGACCACGTTCAACCAATCTACGGGAAATGGTTCTCGTCGACACAGGAACATCCAGGGTATCTTGCACATGCTGCAGAATCGCGGTATAAGTGACTTGCGGGACCGCCACAGCTTGTCGACGGACGTCGATCCACGCGTGCTGACCTCACTCTGGCTGCACTTGCACCCCTCCTTGTTCCAACCATCTTCGCCATAGCCGATGCACCGTGCTCGCATCCATGTGGGTATCAGCTGCGATTTGACGTAAGGACCAACCCGCCCTTCTCTGTCCGATCACCATACCTCTCTTAAAATCATCTATCTGCTGGAAGTGCCTTCGTTGACGGCGGCCTGGCATTCTCTCCTATTAGACGTATCCTCCGGGACAAAAACCAACTTTCTTCGATAATTCGTCTGGCAGAAATAACGACACGAATATTGCCCATTTTGCACGTTCCTTCCCTTATATCTTACTTCACGTGCGTCGGAGAGCTGCGCATTTCACATCATTCTCATAACTCAGTGACGTGCGTCTACTCTAAAATTTGCATAAATTTCTGACCACTCCTCCTTCTTCTTCATTTTCAATGTCGAGCAGTGTATATCGTTGAGAGTTTAATCATAATTTTCTTAAATTCATACGAAATACGGAATAAATAAAGAAACAAATCAGAAATTTCGAAATTCGGCTGAATTTCAAAAACGGCTGCTCTAGCCGCCGTCGATTTTCCTCAGTACGAGGAACATACAAACATCCAAACAGATTTTTCATTATTTAATAATACAGATAAGTAAGAGCTGTTATTTATTATCAAATGGCTACTGTCTGATATGATATTTTATCGAAGCTGAGGCCAACATTAACAAATTTGGAGTAAAAGAGGTGAAAGCAGGCTGAGACAGACGAATCTTAACAAACTTTTTGCCGACAACCAAACGAGCAAATTTTAATGAGCTCGAATAATCATTCTGATAATAATTCAGTTGTTCGAATGATCGAAGCTGTACCCCATTTCTAAAGAATGATGAAATCAGCCTCAAGATACCAGTGGTTAATGCGTAACTACTAAGTAGTAAGGATTAGTAAACTAGTTTCTAAATAAAATTCTAGCTTCTGTTTTTTCTTCGCTTTGTAAAAAATTAGATAATTAATTAATACTGATATATTGCTGTCTAATATTTATTAATACTAATATATTGTCTTTAAAATTAATATTTGAAATTAGTATGAATAGTTTACGGGTCGTCTAGCTTATAATGACAAGTTATGTAATAGTCCGTTATGCCCTTCAGGGGAATATGCTTCTTCGTGGAGGCCATTATAACTGGTTTCACCGCTTTTTATATCAGTCTACTTATTAATCTGCGAATGACGTTTGTGATTAAGATGCTAATATTCACCTGCTTTATGCATCTGTATCTCAGTCATCTATAATAAATGTTTTAAATTATAGAAAGATTTAAAAACCTCAGTACCTTCTAGATGGCAATGTAGTGCTTGCTGCTAAGACAGAAGTTGAAAGAAATATAAATATTTATTAAATCTCTAAGGCTGCACCGTAATTACACTTAATCTAACCTTTGGATCTCTGAATCTTCCTAGACTGTAGACGAACTTTTGTACGTCTTCTACTCTGAATCGAAATAACACAAAGTAATTGCAGCAGTAGCTCAAACATTTATTTGTACTTCGACTTGAATTTACAAGAAGCTAACACGGTGAATAAACTTAGTATCCGCTTCTAGGCCTCAGAATAGAAGAGTAGATTAATTATTCACGAAGCGGATATTAAATTTAAGACAAGAACACGGCTTGTATGCTAAGGCGCCTTAACAAAGCCCACCAGTGCTCGAGTGGTAAAGCCAGTGAACACTGGTAATTCGACCTGGATTCAATTCCAAGAGATGAAGTTGGCTGAATAGGCATCTCCGTGGTTTTCCCATGTGCAAAGTGGATACGAGCCAGTTTTCCTTAAAAAGGTCCTCGACGAAGGCATCTTGAGTTGCTTTACCTTAATCAATTAACCTAACCTAACCAAATTTAACTACAGAATAAAACTAAACTGCAGCCCAAGCGTCGTTGACTGCGAGTCCGTGTTCGAATCCCGGAGAACGCATGGATGTTTGTAAATGTATAATGTCCTTTAAATATGTTGCAAGCCGAAAGTCCTCTGGAGACGTTGGTGATAGGGGAAGAGAGGTGGGAGACCTTTGAACCCGTCCCGCCGAAGTGCTCTCCATCCAAATTGGTCGCCGAACTGAGCTAAATCGCATTCTCACCTGTAAGGTGCTCAAGGCTGTTGCCAGCGACAGGCTCCTTGCCACGAGAAATTTCGTGGGCTTGGGCTGACTATAGGTCAGACAAGTGAGCATTAGTCAACAGCAACAGAAAGCTAAACTCACAACAATCAGTTTTTCTGATAGGTAGATTCAGAGATACTACGCACCTTGTTTGCATTGCCAATACTCTCTTCTCTTTGACTCTCGCTCTCTATTTTAATCCATTTAATTTGCATTTCTGGTGGAGTGGACGGAAAGACAAGAAATAATCTATTAACTGAAATGAACCTTATAAATTTATTTTATTAAATAATCTAGCATTACGCTATGAAAAGTGTACTATGGTCTCTGAGACATGTATCAAGCTGCAGACATATTTACATGAACTAATAAAATTCTGGAAGTAAGAAGGTTTCAGAACAGTTATCCTACAGGTTTTATCCAGAAGAGTTTTCGTACAGCCAAACCTTTTGAAAAACACACAGAAAAGAACTACAACGACAAAGCTGTGAAATAATAAGAAATGTTGGTCCTCTTTACAAAACATTTTTACTCAAAATCAGAAATGAGTATCAAAACGTAAGGACTAATATAAGAAACAGAGTTTCCGTTTACTTCGTTTAAAGTCCCGGATGGCGTAAATCTACAGCTGTGCTCGAATTAGAACTAATTACTTGTACTTCTAAAGCATACCTAATATCAAGAAATAATACAAGAAAAATCAGATGCTTAGTCGATTGAGATTTTGCATACTTTCTTTCGTATGCTGCTTTCATTAGACAAAGAATTACAATGTTTGTGAACTAATTTGAATATCTAACACTAGTAGGAAAAAGCAGATTTTTTTCATCCTAGAAATCGTTGAGTTTTACTCAAAATTTGCACGAATTTCAAGGGCTTTCTTTCTAAAATTTAATTTGAAATATTTATCACCTTTTTGCAGTGCTATTTGCAAATGCAATATAAGTAAATGAATTTTTAGTTTTGTTACTTAATTTATTTTCATTATTTCAGCTTTGCTTTTGTTTCTCCAGTTTAACTTTTTTTTCACATTTTAAAATGCACTTTTTTCGAATACTTTAAATAATTCAAACTTCCGTTGATTCAAACAGTTTCGCTAGTCTCTACAAACTCGAATTAACGAAAATTCTGACCACATATCTTGACTATAACAATGTCAAAATTTATAATCAAAAAACAAATTAGAGTAAATAAATAATTTCTGATAATCTAATTTGAGAAGAGATCAGTATATGTTTTGGAAAAATAAAACAAAAACCTTTTTTTTCTACTTGAGAAAGAATAAGTTTTCTGTGAACCAATTTTAGGAAAATATTGATTTCTTTTAGAGAAAAATATCGTCATTTATCTGGCAACAACTATTTTAAAAAGTGACGCATTATTTCTATTTAGCGTTTTACATACAAGCAAAGGCGAAATTATGGACTCACACAGTTTAAAACCACGAGGGGCTTAGTGTTGAAAAGGGACTCCACATCATTAATTAGCATAATTAATTTTTACTTCCTTCTATGATGTAAAGAAAGTACTGTAATGACGTAAAATTTTGGGTATCGTATTTTAAAGAAAATACACATTTCACTGCTCTCGAATTCATTTAGGTACTTTTCTAAAATGGATTCAGAAGAGGTTTTTCTGATATATATGTTTTTTACTTGGTATGTTGGTAAATTGTGCATCTTTTACTTTGAATGTGTTTAAACTTTTTCTTAAGGTTCCAGTTCAGGTTCTTATGCTTTTACTTAATCTGAATAATTGTAGAATTATAAAGAATTTAAAAGCTTAAACGGCGCGAAGCCTAACGAGGCAGCCATTTGCTTACATTTGAAACTCTTAGTAGAATAACGAATTAAGTCTATTGATGCACAAAATTCAGTATCTCTTTGCCCAGTCGGACCAAAAGTTAACTTTCGATTTTGTGCGCCGAAAATTTTATTTAAAACCTTTCCGATTTTTTTTTAAAAAATGTTATTATTGTTTTCAAACAAAATTTTCTCTCTTCGTTCTGCATTACTAGTTGTTGTCTTAAAGAAATACTCTTTTTTTGTCCAAAGGGGCTTTGTTCCTGAAGGACTATTATTTTCGTTTTGCGATTTTGCGTTGGAAGCATTAAAAGTCTGAATCATTTTTCAAACTGCTGCCACAAGATGTTACAGTCCTGTATTATATTTTTATTGATTTCTTTTAATCGCAAAACGTAAAGTAATTATATAATGAAGAATCTGCATAAATGTTTATATATTTCTCCAAATGTGATGAAACAACGGTACTTAGAGCCATCCAATTTTGAATAACGTACGTTTCCACCCGAATATGTGCATCTGGAAGCCCGAATTTGGAATTTGTTTTATTATCTACTAGCCGCTGCGCGGCCAGCCTTCGTCTGGCTTTTAAGTGTACCGGAAAAATGCCTAAAGAGAACACCAAACATTAAATTTGAAAACTGCACAGAATTTTACTCTGCAGAACAATTTTATCGAAAAAGAAACAAACAACAACGGAAAAAAATTCAGTTAAAAATGCATTACCTATAAAAAGCATACAATGAAATAAGCAATATCCCTTAATACAAATATTAATTATCCTAATAAATAAATTAACCAACTTCCCGCTGCCTTCTCTAGACAAACGCCCAGTATCCAAGAGAAACATTAAATTTAAAAACTGCACAGAATTATCGCCCTCATTTTTCCGGGTGGCAATAGTGCTGATATCAGCAACAATGGCTGCGTGCCATTGTTGTTCATATAATGAGAGAAAATCATCAATTTGATACTATTTCATAAAAAAAAAAACCCTCATTCGAATTTTGAAAAATCGATGTGCACTGGCTCTTGTCTAGATGCATCCTGTGTACCAGATTTCATAGGTATGGGTCTATTAGCTTACGCGCAGTACGAATGAAAGGGCACCTACACACACAGAAAGACTCGTCCTTTTAAATATAGATATATACATTAATTAAACAATTTACCTTTGCAAAAAGAAACAATCTTTCAATTTCTTAAACTGTTCAATAGAGTGAAATCTCGTTTTGCTATAGCCCATTATGTCTTAAAATGACGCGATTTCGTCAGAAAACATAAATTAATATTTAAAAAAAATCTAATTCGAATTTCAAACTCGCTTCGAGGTGCACTGGCTCATGCAAAACTTTTCAATATCTTACAAACAGTGAAATAAGCAAAAAATAACATGAAAGATACTCCAAAAACAAAACATTTCGTGCAGAATTTTAGTCTGCAGAACAACTTTATCAAAAAAGAAATCAATAAAAATGTATAATATATATAAAAAATGACAAGGAAATATGCAGTATCCCTTAATACAAATATTACTTATCCTAATAAATAAATTAACCAACTTCCCTTTGCAAAATCTTAAGAACTCAAATGGTATAAACAGATTAAGAACTTAAACAGATTAAAAAATATCATGCAAAACTTTTTTATAATTAAAATTATATATAATTAAAACATAATATTACAATGAAATAAGCAATATCCCTTGATACAAATGTTAATTATCCTAATAAAGTAATTAAACAATTTACCGTTGCAAAAAAAAAACAACTTTTTAATTTCTTAAACTTTTCAGTCTCTTAAAAACAGTAACATAAGAAATACGATGAAAAATTGTTGCCAAACCGAAATTTTTAAAAGAATGAAACTATTCAAAATGATGCAATTTCATCAAAAATCTATCAACAACAATAAGAAAGGAAAATTGTTGCCAAAACTACATTATAAATTATCTGAGATGTGAGAAGTGTATTCGGAAGCTTAATTTAAAAAAATAAAAGAAAAACACAAAATATTATTATTTTTCCAAAATTCTTTTTTTAAAAGGAGTCACGAAAGGATTAAAGTTCAACGGGTCCAAAAATCAAAGGAAAATAAACAGCACATTTTTTAATATAAGTCTTTTAAAAAAAAATTCCGCCGAAAAGGTGTTAAGCTCACCTTCCTAAATAAATTCGTATTTAATCGATTTATTAAAATACGAAATTTATTTTAAGTTCGTAAAATAGCTAAGTGTCTACGCTTCACGACGATGTAAAAATGAAATGTATAGAGTAATATCTCGCTTTCCTGTAGCCCATTATGTCTCAAAATGACGCGATTTGGTCACAAAACATAAAATAAAAAAAATT
>KK121540.1:50424-76246 GCA_000611955.2 Stegodyphus mimosarum
ACACACACACAACATACACACACTTTGTTTTATTATATGTAGAGATTTCATATTTTGTAAAACTTTAACGAATTTTTTATGAACAAACTCAAGCGATTTAAAAGCGAGCAATGGCAACACTCTACGGGAGAAAAAAAGCCCGTAGAGTAATCTAAAGCGCGCGGAACTGTGTATCAGAAATTCTAAAGATACGCTCATTTTAAAATTATTTTGCGATATTACTGTTGAACTGAATTTTATGGTTTAAGTGCGAAGAACATGATATTTCAGATTTTTTAAAAATATTTTTTATCTTATTTTATTTATTTATTATTATTTTTTTTTTTTGCATTTTTCAATTTTAATGAAGATGCTGTGAGTTTTTAGTCTTTGCCTTGCCGCTAATTGAGAACTGAATTGATTGAATGAGAAATAGATCTCTAATGAAATTCAAAGAAAAAAGTTTAATGAAGTACAGCAAAAACATGTGAATAATTTAATAGGTCATAAAAGAAAGGCCAAAAATCTGGTGTCCACATCAGACTTTTGGAAATATTAGCTGTGTTTTGGATCTTTCAATAAGAGCCTGCGAAAGCTTAGGTGAGGTGTATCGTCCACTTCAAAAATCCGCTAATGTATATGTATGAAATTTTTTGCGTTTTCTTTCGTGACACCTTATAGCGTTTTCCTCAAAAACGTATCTTGATTTTTTACAGCTTTTATTTTCGTGTATTCCATGTCTGAACACAGATTACAACTCATAATCGTTTGAGAACTAACTATGCGCTAGCGTAATAGATTCTGTATTTTATGTTTCTTTCGCACACCCGAACAACAACAACAAAAAAAAAAAAAAAAAAAAAAAAAAAAAAAAAAAAAAAAACGTTCACTCGGACGAAAAGTTTAGACAGCCGTAATTATCACACCTTCGCTTTTTAACCTTTTTTTTTTTTCAGACCGAATGACTCATCCGATATCTGGTTAAAAAATTCCAGATCATCAGATTGCGCGTTCGAATAATCCGTTATAATTAGGTTGCCCTTTTTTATTCTTTTTTTCTTTGCAGAACAAATGCGTATTTGTTGTAATCTAGGTGAGAGGATCGTATTTTTTTCTTATCATATTTCGACAAATATTGTGGAGTTAAATAAAATATTTTTATTTTCTTACAACAAAATGAGCGCATTATTTTTATAGACAAAATTTAACTTGAAATTATTTATAATAATTATTATTATTTCCTTTTTTGCTGCCCTTCAAGTTTTATTTTCGCTAGCCATCTTAAAAAAAATAAATGCAAAAATATTTTTCATACTCAAGAAAAATGGCAATTTGTCTGCTATGTCACATAAAAACTATCACTTGTGTGCCATCGACAAAGTGCAGAACCAGCAGTTCGAACTCCACACAGTCGCTATTGATGAATACTTTGGGTTTTTGTTTGTAATTTATTAATTAAAGTGAGACTTGAGAACAGAGGTCTTCAAACTTTATAGACTTGGGGGAATCCTTAAAACTATGGTTTTATTATGGAACTTGTTAACGCCGAACAGAAGTGACGCCAAGATCTAATGTTTCAGTATTGTTTAACTGGAGGGATCTGGCAACTATGAGTAGAGAAGAATAGGATGGAAAGCTAGCCGCCATAGATTGTGTTCTGGTTATTCTGATTATGTGATATGTATTTTAAGGTGTGGATGACAAGAGTGTCCATCCGAGTCAAATACGTAAAGTTCTCATGTGTTTATAATTCTGTTAACAGAAGTAATATTAAAAATTATACAATCCATTATTTGTTTGCGAATTTCGTGAATATTTGATGTGATTATATTTTATAATCGAACAGAACTTTTAAGACTTCTGGAACCCCTGAGACTATGATTTGTTCTTATGGAACCCCTAACGTGCTTAGAAATATAAATGTTGACCAGTGCGCTGAGAACGACGAGCAGCCATGGTACCGAGCGCCACGATATGGAACGTCGCCACCGGCCCACACATTTTCAGCAGTTAAGCCTACTTTTAGAAAACAAATTCATATAAAATCAGCATTTTAATATAATGACCTCAGTTTTTGAAGTTACGTACTTAATATACTAATTCTTAGTATGTATTAATATAAAGAATATCACATTAATAGAAATAAACGAAACATGCGAAATACTAAAATTATAACTGTACACGTGAAAACAAAATTACAAATACGAAATGTAAAAAAAAAAAAATTGAACTACATGCACTTCCCCACATTCTAATAACAAAAATCGCAAAGAATAAAAACGAGCCCCCCAACCGAAATTCTTAACGAAATACACAAACACGCGGGTGTCCCTTTAACTTAGAGATGATTCCTAGTTTGTTTACACCAATAAATCTATCAAAACCAGAGGTACAGAGCAGAAACTGATGCTCATACATTGTCAGGACTGAGTGTTCTGTGCATACTTTTGGCGAACATATTCGTGAAGTGTTAAAAGTCCTGATCTTGAACAGGGAGCTGAATGCAGCTATGTTCAGTGGAAGTGGTAGAATAACTGCACGCAAGGAGGGTTTTAAAATTACCCTTTTATTAAACTACTATTTACAGCTTTCCGACTCGGGATAACAGAAAATAATGACCGCACTTGGGTCTAAACTGAACAATCAAAATAATTTAAAATAAAGTGAGTAGAAATTAAGTAGTCGTTGCTCACAGAGCTATAAACGCGAGGTTGGCCTCTATGCTAAACTATCAATGGTGCGTAGCAAAATTTAGCTAATACTAACGCACTTAGATTATTTCAATAAGTATTAGAGTAACAGCGTTAAGGCTTAGAATTTAAATGCTAGCTAGTCAGGTGGACGTCGAACAGAGCCGCAGTGATCTGAGACTAAAAGCTCTCTCACACCGAGAAGTTCCTTGCTAACCTTTTAAATACAAAACTTGGCTCCACTTCAAATTAGCATAAAGCTGAAACGCGCGCTCATTCGAACGGGAAGTTGAAATAAAAGCTCATAGGAAAGAGAAATTAAGATAAAACTTTGTTAGTTTAAACTAAAACCTTACAACATGAAAGTCAATACAGCAATGTCGTGTGCAGGTAATGTAGAAAATGAAAGTTTTTTCAATTATAGAGTTATTCTTAAAAACAAATTAACTTTATATTGTTTGAGGTAACTGTAACAACCGAAATAAAAAATATTGTGTAAGTAATTAAACGAAGAAAAATATTGTGTAATTAATTTTGATCTACTTGCTGTTACAAATTCCTTAAAGTTTGATTTTGAGATTGAGTTTTCTTTAAAGTTTAAACCCTCTGAGGAGATAAATGGATTCGCGACACACAGAATACCATTTTAGAACCAATATATATGTAACTTGAAAAACTTTTCTATCAGGGTAAAATTTATTTCGATAACACTAATAATTTAAAAAAATTAGAATTTTATAGGACATTTAAAACATTTAAATTTTCATAAACTGAGAATTTTTTTCCTTCAGCAGTAGAAAATATTCCTTCATGTTTAAAAATGATATTTAAATTAATCATGTTTAAAATGACATTAAAATAATCTTTTAGCACAATCCATAAATCTTTCTGCTATCATGTGATATTTAGCCTCTGCTACTCTTTATTTTTGATTTTAGCAACAGTATTTGTCCTTCGTCCTTACAAGTTCATGTGCTCTATACTGTAATCAGAAATTCGAGAAAAGGAACAAAATTTTATTCTTTTTAAAACTTTAACCACGTGAGTAATTTTTTGAATTTATTTTCTCGTGGACTTTGGTCACATGTTTCATCGCTGCATTACTCATAAGTCGAACTGAAATTTAAGCTTGAAAATACGTCTCGTTGACATGTAGTAAACAAGAAAAAGAGAAAATTAATGCCTTCTTGCCGGGCCATTAACCCTTTGCACCCGCTAGCCGAGGAAATAGGGTAATCTGATAGACTTGATATAAGACCCTATTCGGAATACAGGTTTCATTCTTTTTTGTCTATTACAGGCATGGCGAAACTGCGGGCTCGTATCGTACAAACGTTAAGTTTATTTTTGGAACATCTTTTCATTTTCAAAATTGTATCATAAAAATTTAAAACAATTTCACAGTGCGCGCCAATGAATCACTACTCTGCCGAAGCTTCTTTTAGAAGAAATAAGTCTATCAATAACAGGTTGCATTCAAGTGGAATGTCAAATTTTATTAAATAATTCTATGAATATTTAATTGTGACTTGCACTGAAAGAATCTGTAGAGATTAGGTATTTATCGGAGCAGAAAAAGTGAAAATTGAGCAGTGCGCTCCTCGAGATTAGAACTCCGGATCTTTCGATTGATAGCCGGACGCGCTTCTAATTACATCACAAAAGCGCGCAGTGTAGACAGAGAAAAATCTTTAACATTCTGCCCCACTTAAGCTTGTATGGCACGTTCAAAACATTTCGAGAGAACAAATTTTTAGAACAGTTTTTCTGCTTTATACGCGATATGAAACAGAAAATCACTGCGAATTGTTTTGGGGTTACCATGTAAAAGGGAAACTAGTTCCCCAATACAAATGATGGTTCATGATGGAGGATTCGATGCTGGTAACTGATTGGTTGTTGAAAACGAGCAACTTGCAATTTTTTGCGAAAGAAAGGAAAAAAATCGTGTGCCTTTCTTTCAGTGGTAAAACAAGCAGAAAATTTGCCTGAAACAGTTGTTCGTCTGAACTAAAGGGATGTGTGATACCAGCCTTAAAGCGCGACTGGCAACGAATTGTCGTCCACCATATTTTAATTCAAGTGCTGCTTGTAGAGCGATTCGATATTTCTTAGATAAAGGAACGTGGAAAATACTGGCTTCGAGTTTTGAACTCTGGACTTCCTGATTGCTAGTCGGCGTGCTTCCAATTACGCTATGAAGGCGCGCGCTAAGGAAGAAGAAAAATCCCTTACAAACCTGTCAACCTGCCTCAAATTTTATTAAGTGTTGCTAAAAATACCTTTATTTGTAACTTGTATGGGAAGGAACTAAAATAGTCCAGTTTGCTTTTAATGAAGTAATTAAGTAATTTGTGCAAGAAAACTAAATTATTGTATTTTATGCAAAATCTTTAACTGACAGATTATTTTAAATGATTTTAGTTTTTCTCTCTTTGTGCTCCATTTGTTTAAAGTTTGGAGTAAAGAATGAAGGACATTCGTTAGGTCTGTTTTTCTAATCAATACGCGTATTCTTCTCTCGAATAAAAAACTTTTAACATTACATTAAAGACCGCGTAGTGTTCTTTCTTTTTCAGTTTACTCCTATTAAAATGAGTTGACAATTCTAATCAGAATCAGACAAAGTTTAAAAAAAATCTGCTGTGTAACACCACCTGACTTCCTTGTTCGGAATATTAAATGACATGCATCTTTTCTTAAATTTTATTTAAACTTATTGAATTTAATCTACTTCGTCGATAGCGCATAAACCCCAATAGAACAAATGCACTCTTTAAAATTCACTATATTTGTTTACCATAGCTACACCCTGGTACTAGGTTCACTTAACAGTGTTACATCTCATTCATTTTTTAACTCAATGCACAAAAATTATATCATCTGAAGAATTATCTATTCGTTGCCACATGTTCTTTCAAGTGCTATAGTAATTCTTAAACGATGTATAAAAGAAATTAAGCAAATAAAAAAGAAACAGTTTTTCACAGACGATTTAGCGTCGCTTTCCAGTGCGCATGCGCTACTTGTAAACATTCTGCTCTCTCCGAGACAGACTGACGACAATATTTGTTCCTAATACGAAACACTTATTTCCTCGAATTTCATTAGAGATACATTTCTCATTGAATTAATTCAGTTCTCACTTCGCGGCAAGGTAAAAATACATAAAAACTTAAAATATCTTAATTGAAAATTGAAAGATATAGAAAAACATAAAACACAAAATACAGCTGAAACAATTTAAAAAAAAATTACAACTAAAATTAAGAGTTCTCCGCAAAAAGAAGCAATTCGGCCAGCAGGCAAAATCTGCATGCATTAGCAGTCTTATATATAGACAATTTCAACGTTCTGAGACTACTCGTTTTTGAGTTGTGCGAGAGACGTACATACGTAGGTGCAGGTGCCACGAGAAAATCTCTTCTGAATCCATTTTAAATCAGTTTTATAATTCGTTTGGGAAAAAAAAAGAGTCTTCATCCTTACGTACAGATGTCACGCAAAAATACCGTTAAATTGTATTCGATTGGATATTTTCGTTGAAATATGGTACCCGGAATTTTTCGTGATTACAATATTTCCTTTACTACGTATAAAGAAGTAAAAAGATTTTTCTTTGGAAACCAGAAAAAAAAATTTTGGTTTTTTCTGTGTTACAAAATCTTTCAAGTTTAAATTTGGGTGTTGCAGGAACATACCTTCTTTCCTGTGTGCAACTCAAAAAGTAAAAAAAGAAAAAAAAATATTTAACAACATTTATACTAAATAAATAACGAACTAATTGAAAAATGCAATATTATTATTAAATTAAATGAAACATTTTTCTCTATTCAGAAATAATTTTTACTACTTTTATAACATATAAATATTTAGTTGTGGTTCTTTAACTTTGTGGAATTCTAACGCATATGTTCTTTTCGGCCTGAAATTCAGCCCTCCTTCATTTATTTTACCTGGTAATCGGTATGTAACGTGGATGCATTCATAGCGTTTCTCAACCTGTGGTACGCGTAGCCCCAGGGGTATGTGAAATGGTCTCAGGGGTTATACAGAAACAAATATGTAATGGTAGACATTAATAGATAGCTTAAACATAGAAGAAAAGCTAAAAGGCTGTTGTAACAATTGAGATTCTTAATGCAAATTATATTTCATTATGAAAAATCAAATTAATGAAATTGAATCCGAAATAATTTTAATTTAGAAAGAAAGGGACCAGTACCGCAGCTAGAATATACACCTAAACTGAAATTAAAATATTAATTTTTAGGTGTATATTCTAGCTGCGGGACAGGACCATAGGCCGACAGCTGACAATAATAACTATATTTCAATAATCATTACACAAGGAGGGCAGCCAATTCGTCATTGTTTTCTGTAACAAAATTTTTTTCCGAAAATAATCCGGGATAATTCCAGTTTCAGGCAGCGGTTGGTTGTCCATTTCTTTGTCTCAGTGTTTCATACTCACTGTAAATATAACACTTGTACGATAATTAAAGCTTCATGCGCTATAAAATTTCGGTGTGGATATAGTATGTATATTACTGTGAAAGACCGAAATTGGAGAATGTCAGCTTTCACCGGAGAATGTCAACATTCACCAAATATGTCGATGAAAGATCGAATATAACATTGCATTCTTGTACATTCGGCCCCTCACCGGTGTATGTCGACAATCACAGATATGCTCTGGTGTAGGTCGAAAAGAGAGGCGACTGGCGAGTTGTAAAAGCAAGGGCCTCTTGTGCAATTCAAAGTCTCATAGTAGTTTAAGTTGTTGCAATTAATCAGATTTGAATCACATAATTTAGTAAGTTTTTTATTACTATTATTTTATTTTCTCATTTACTACATACTGTATAATTAAGTAAGTTTTTTAACTTTATTATTTTACTTTCTCATTTGAATGTATTGTGTGTTTTAAGTACTTGTGTGTTTTTTCGCGACTGAATTACGGAGAAGAAAATATAATATTCTCATATATTCAACATTCACCATTATTACATGGTGAATGTCGACATTCACTGATTTAAGTCGGAAATAAGAGTATTTAGAAACTATTTCGGACATACACCAAGCGACTATGTGAATGTTGACATTCACCGGTGAAAGTCGACATTCTCCAGATTTCGGTGTTTCACCGTAACATGTACATTGTACTATAATTTTATATTTTTGCGAAATGCCCAGTTGTGGTAAGATAGCTTCCTCCAAAAGCGGGTTTAGGGTTGCCAGAAACCGTCGAGGAAACTTGCAGGGTTGCTAGATTTGGCGCGAAATCTCCCATTTTGAGACATTTGGCGACAAAATCGGCCATATGCCATTGACGGAGCGAGAACATTCTAGAACGAATTCTTACCGTTTTTCCCGAGATTGTTCTCGAAGGCAGTTTATACCCTGCGGAGTAGGAGAGTATCTTTGGTAGTGGAGTAGTATGTTAAGTTCAGTAGTAATGTCTAGAGTTCAGAGATTAGCTCGAGAGCGATTGACCGAGTAGGGAGCTGTACTTTAGTGCTTTGCCGTGAAGCTGTCTTCGCCGTTATAGCTTGATAGCCTGAAGGCTGTGTTGCTAATTGTTTCAGCGTGTTTCTCGGCGGCTATAAACGTGTCTTAGGAACTCTCCTGAGTAATAGTGACGAATAAGTTGTATTTTGGTTCTTCATCAAATATTGTCATCAATCACTCTATGTCCACGAACCCGTAGAACGCAACAATATTATCAATATGCAAACTCAGAATATTTACAGAACATAATAGTATAGAGCGTACTCTAAAATATTACCTTATCTAAAATATTACCGAAGTGATGTACATTGCATCTCAATACAGATGGCAACACTACTTTGTCTGTCACTCCGTTTTATCATCATAATGTCGCTTTTAATCAGCACCTATCAGCTGGCTCTCAAAGTGAATGGTGCTGTTGTTATCCCAAAGGAGCACTGGCTCAGAAGGGCTATTGATTTCGTGTTCCAGTTCGCGTTAGTGCACTATACAAGTCTGAAATACTTTTCATATTGTTGCCACCAAATATTAGAGACCCGGATTATATTTAATGAAATTAAATAATGAATAATTGGCATGTGTATATATATGTTTCTCGCATTGCGAAAAAACAACGGTACCTAGAGATATCACATTCTGAATAACGTAGTCCTCCACTCTAATATGGGCATCTGGAAGCCCTGCTTTAACGAAACTTTAAGAAGCTCAACGATTTCAAAGCGTTCCATTAACATTAAAATCACGTGCATTTTCAAGCGCGGCTATTTTATACGGGAGGTTCCTTTTTGTGTGATTGTGCTGTTGAATTGAATTTTATGATTTAAGTGCGAAGAACATGATATTTAATAAATAAAGGTAGCACACAAAACGTAAGCAAAGGCCCCTTTGGGCGTAATATAAAATATGAAAGCTTTCAGATTTAATTTTTTAAAATTTTATTTTATGGTTATTGTGACTTGTATTTTTTTCATCATGGATCAATGGTTAAAATTTGTTACCATTAAGAAGAGAATGGTGAATTAGCAAATGATTTCATTCCACCATCGAATACCAGTTCATGCGAGGATCAACCTAAGAAGAAATTGTTGTACATTAGTAAAATTAAGTTTCCAGTTTCAATTTCAGAACGGGGAGTGAAAAAACATTGTGAAGCATATCTGTCGTACAGATTTTCCTTCGTAATAATTGAGAACGTGGCTAGTCCTGAATGTGCTGCATGCGGAGAAGTGCTTCCAAACAGTATTAGGAAGCCTTCGCTACTTATTAGTCATTAGCAAACCAAATGCGCAGATTTCAAAGACAAAAAATCTGACTTTTTGAACGTTTGCTGGAAAATAAAAATAAGTGGTATTTTCTTTTTTTTTTTGGTTGTACTAATGAAGATGCTATTGAAGCTCCTGTTGCATCAGTTCCCCTACCGCCAGAAATGATAAAAATCACACGACTGGTGGAAATTTGATTTTCCCCAGGAATAAAGACGTAGTAATTGTTTATAGTTACAAAGTTTTTCCTATGTTTGGTGATGAGTATGTTCACAAAATTAATGCTAACCTCTCTCCAATGACACAGTCTCTCGCAGAATGAAAGAAATTTCTGATAATATGAAGGAGACGATGAAAAAAGAAATCAATAGCAGAAAATGGTTTTGCATTCAAGTTGTGTTTTGATAGTTATTGTAAGGTATTCGAAAAGAGAAGGACCTTTTGCTTTGTCGTCTTCTTTCTGAGGCGGAGATACTTTTCCTGGCATAGACTCATACTTTAATAAAAAGAGCATAAAGCGATTAGAGGACTGTGCTTTAAATACTGACAGTTGCAAGTCTGCGTCAAGTAGTTACTCTGGTCTCCTGGGATGTGTCAAAACAGCGCCCTCTTGATAAAGTGGACACAGTATTGCGTTAATATATAAGCTTTAGAAAAGAATCTCCTTCCTACTGCTATGAAAGTCGTTTTGAAGAGACTTTTTCTGTAAAAGTGGTCAATTTCATCAAATCCCACGACATGAATTCAAGGCTATTCTCATCATTGTGTCTAGAAATGGGCAGTATTCACAAAACTTGATAAAGTGGACACAATATTGATATGATTTACCTTCACACTGAGGTTTGATGACTATTCTTACACGATTTTTGAGTTTAGACATGAAGTGTTCTTCTCTTTTGATTTTCGTTTAACTTTGATGATCGAGAATGGCTTCAAAGCCTTAGATGCATGTCCATTATCTTTTCGAAATGAAACCAGTTAAATTTGTCCCTTCGGATTTTCACGTATCTCAAGAAATTAAGGGGGAAATGATATAATATCTGAGTGGACTGAATGCGGAGACCTTCGAACTCGTCCTTCCGGAGTGATCTCCATCGAAAATGAAGCGGAACTGAGATACCTATATGATGCTCAAGATACATGCCCCGATGAATGTCATGGGCTTGTACTGACCATTGTCAGGCAAGTGAGATTGTAACAACGATAACAGACCTGCATTTTTCTATGAAAACCCACTGCAATAGGCTGTTGATTTTCAGGCATTTGTTTGTGGTACTTGCAGGTCGCGTTAATCTGAGATAACAAGAAAATACTTCTCTTTTACTTCAGAGTTGAATTGCAGTTAACAGTAGTGGATTAATGTAATGATTAATGGCATATGGAAATTTCACTTTAAAAGAAATTCTAGATGTGTTATTTGTGTTCTAGGAAACTGATCTTTCCGCTAACATCCGGAATATGATGAATGTGACGTTCATTCTAATGAATTTCAAGTTGAATGACTAATTCGCCATTTCTAGTTTTAAAATTGTATTTTTTAGCGTAAAAATCGAAACGTGTTTCACCATGTTCTGGAGGCCCTATTTTGTCATTATACTTTTGTTTCCTCAAAATGGCCTTCTAACCTTTCGCCTTTTGTTTCTTTTTAACTTTCGCTGTTTACATATTCTGACCCACTTGGAATCTCAACTGATTCAGTTGGAACCAGTTCTGGCTGGTTATCTCCGCCATGTATTCGGATAGAATTTATTAATTCACTTAATATTCAACATGCAGGAAGTATAAGTTGTGTTTAGGTTTTAATTCCACTCATTCATTCCAAAATCAGGTCATTCGTGGTGCTTGTAAGATGTTTACCCTTTTGGAAAGAGAAAGTGGATTGAGATGAGGGTGTTGTGAAAGGGTCAGTCGACAGATGTTGCATACGAGTTTTACGCAGACGTTTCAGTTTCACTATTTAGCGGGTGAACCTTTAAAAGTTTTCATGTCTTGAATTCCAAATGTTTGAGGTGTCGTATGTCCACTGCAAATCACAAATTAAGACCAGTTTACATTCATGTGAGTGATAGGTTTGTCTGTAATAAATGAATTACGCATAATTTATTCATTTTAATTTTAGCGGTTCATTATTTTCATTTTTAGAGTAAATATTATTATTGCTGATTAACAGATTTCACACAGTTAATGCGAACACTTAAATATATTAAAACGTATTTAAAAGTTCCCGCTCAAGGAATTTATTTTATAAAGTACCAAAATAATTTCCTGCTTTGGCAATGCTGAACTTCTTGCATAAAGGTTTTATCTTGAAAGATTTTCCAGTGTTATGAAAAGTCGTAACAGTCAGTAACACGGCATAATGAATAACATAGTATATAAAGAAAAACTTCATATTTTGTAAGACACCGAGGAATCTTATTACAATTTAAAAGGATGTAGATACTTGATTGTAATAATTAATGTAATTTAGTAATTAATGTAAATGTAGATACTTGATAATTGATTGGATGTAGATAGACCGTAATGCGTAGAAAAGCGCAATATCAGAGGGATATTGAATTTAATTTTATACCAAGAGTTAATTTTATGAAGCTATGGGAAGTGTACAAATAGAGAGATTTATTACAGTTTAATAATTACATAATTATTGTAGCTAGAACATAAGCTGCAGAAAGAGTAATACGTTTGATTTTATATCAAAAGTAAATTTTACTAAACGATACTTTTTTGAATTTGGTTGCGAAACATCCTGGACTTTGCATTTTCTTTTTTCGTTTCCTTCAATGTTCGCAAGGAAAGATAAATTACCGAATGTTATTATACGACGAAAGCTGGTTATGGATTTGGAAAATGTTGCTTAAGAAAGGATAGTAATTAAGCCCAAACAATACGAATGGTATTTGCCAATGTGAAGAACTCCCTTTATGGTGGAATATTTTCAAGGAAAACTGACTGCTATTCCGAAAATCCCCATGCAGCGCCGGGATGATTTGAACTCGAGTCAAACTACCAGCATTCAGCTATCTTACCGCTCGGTTGCTGCTGGGTAGTTTTCAAGGAGGCAAAAGAATGAGAAAAACAGTTCAGTAAAGTAAAGCTTAATCATTGATCTCCCAAAGACCAGTATCGTAGCATTCATCCAGAGAGAACGTCTAGAAGACACTTCTCTGGCCATGTGGGTTCAAACAGGATGATAAGTATCATCCCCATGCTGACCATTTGCCTTGTCGGTGGAGTAAACTAAAGTACCATATGCCATAATTAGCCGTTGACGTGAGAAAAGTTTCCTTTTTGAAGCCTTTTTAATGAAGAAAAGGCAATATAATACACTCTGTGACTTTAAAATAGAATTTCAAGGTTATTTTCTGTCGAAAGTCTTTCCTCGTAACCGTGGAAACAGAACTGTCGTAGGCGGTTCGTGTTGCATTATTTTTTC
This sequence comes from Stegodyphus mimosarum, assembly GCA_000611955.2. Lineage (NCBI taxonomy): Eukaryota > Metazoa > Arthropoda > Arachnida > Araneae > Eresidae > Stegodyphus > Stegodyphus mimosarum. The sequence continues at coordinate 63,303 of KK121540.1, forward strand.
CCCTCCTATTCCATTTCTGTGTAATGTATTTTACTTCATGAAAAACACATGAATAAAAGCTTACTTGAACTACAATCTCAGATGAGACGGAGAAAGTAGTGCTGGGCTGTGATGATAACACGCGTTACGATCGCGAATGAGATGGGAAACAAGGCCTTGAATTGCTTATCAAAAAATTAAATAGAATAAAATGCATATAATTATAAAAGAAAATCTGCAAGCTTTATTGCGCTCAAAAGGGAGTTTCTTTAACGTTTTGTGTGTTAACTTTATTTATTAAATATCACGTTCTTCGCACTTCAAACACATTAAATTAAATTCAACAGCAATATCACAAAACATTTAAAAATAGCAGAACAGCATATCTTCATAATTTCCGATACACAGTCTCGCGCTCTGGAGATAAAAATGTTTTTTTCTCCTCCAGTGTTGCCATTGATCGCTTAGAAATCGTTGAGTTTGTAATCAAAAATTCGTTAAAGTTTTATAAAATTTTAAATAGATAATAAAACAAATTTGAAATTCAAAATTCGGGCTTCCGAGTATCCATGTTCGGTTGGAGGACTACGTTATTCAAAATTGGATGGCTCTACGTACCGTTGTTTCTTCACAATGCGAGAAACATTCATGCACATTCTTCATTATTTAGTTTTTTTAATACATCGCGATAATATTTGGTGGCAATGATTTAAAAAGTGAATCGACGCAAAATGCCCTTTTGAAATTAATAGCGCTTCTGGGCTAACGCTCTTTGGGCTAAAAAAAAAACTAAAGTCGGAGAAGCCGTTTGAGGATTGTCCACGCATTGTGTCAAAATGCTCAAGTTTCTTGTATATGAAGGAGATGAAAAACTTGCGAGCTTTCCCCGTAAACCTATAGTTTTTGCTGTAATGAATTTCACTTGCAATTGTCGAAAATTCCAATTCCGTTCTCATGAAAATTTTCTTTAAGTGTAGATTAATATAATTGCCGTTTTTTGGCGAAAAGTAACCGTCTAGTACGACCTTCACTATTTTAGCATTTGCGTTGATAAAAATATTTATCTCAACCTTTCTCGTTTCAACTTTTGTTATCGGTCAGAAAAACATTACTATGCAACTTTGGGATCTTAGAATATTATAATATTTCTTAAGAACTCCATATGCATAACCCTTACGTACACTGTTTGTGCAGCTTCCTAGTTACGACTCTGACGAAACCTGTAGAGCTGTAGGGCTTTAGACTCACCTTGCTAGCTTCTACAGCCCACGAAGACCGTTGCCTTTCCCTCTCGCTTTTTTGTTTCTCTGAGTCTGTAACGTGATACCAGTCTCCTAGCCAAGGTTAAGACACAAACATCATTAACGGCATTTCTCAGAATACGATGTAAGTTTATACAGATAATTAAAGCCTGAAGACTCTTTACTTGTCTGCATTTTATGTCAACGACTTCAGAAGGCTAAAATGTGAGTCTACACCTTTACGAAGGGATTTTTCCTAGTTGTCTCTTTTTTTTTAATCCCTCTTATAAAGTTCTTAATAGTAAAAAATTGAACTGGAGGAATTATGGGTTTGAAGACGTGTCTTTTAAAATGTGACAACAGGCTTCCTTCTAAACGCTTTAGCCAGCGTGCGTAACGTTGTGTATTATTTTGCGTTCCTTTTTTTTTCAGGTAAATTCTAATGCAAACGGTCAAAAATATATTTAAATATGAAAAAATAATCTAAAAGTTGTAAAAGAAACTTGACGATAATGAGAAAATGTATGAAATTTACGGATTTATTTAATATTCGTGACATCGCAGAAAATCTAAAATTCGCGAAAATAATCATTCAAATTCCTTTTGTGGTAAAACTAATACACCATGTATGAATAATAATGCAAATAGTAAAAATGAATGAACTGTTCATTCTTGCTTGTACAGTTGCTTTGTAAGCACGTACAGAGTGTTCACTTAGGTGGAATATCTGACTACTGTATTCTCTCAAGTCGAAGGACTCGACAGGCAAATGTCTATTAAAAATGAGTGGTGAATTACAACAGCATCTAAATATTATGGAACGACGTCTAGAAGTGCACTAATGCGCAGTAATTAGCAGTTATATGTCACGGAACGTAAATCGATTACAAAATGCGTATTGATTCAGTAATAAATATTCTGCTTGTTCAAAATTGTCTTGGAAATTGTAGCTGGGCGCTACGGTTACCATCTTCTTATATCTGTTTCTTTGAAGATTATTTGTTTTTTTCCTGCGGCGTCTAGCTCTTCATCTTCATTGTCGTTCTAGATAATTTTCATATACTACTGTATTTTCTTTTATTATTATTATTTTTCCTTGTACGAAGTAAAGAAGGTATTGTAATCGCCAAAAATTTTGAGTGCCATCTTTCAACGAAAATATCCATTTCCACAGCTCTGGAAACCACTTGAACGATGATTTTGCGAGACATCTGTACATCCGGACAGAATAAAGGACTTTTTGCCAAAACGGATTGTAAAATGGATTCAGAATAGATTTTTTCGTGGACGTCTGTACGTACGCACGTATGTAGGTATGAATCGCATAATTCAAGAACGAGTGGCAGTAGTACGTTGAAATTTTGTATATAGCGCTGCTTTAACATGTAGTTATGTACACTGCGAAAAAAAAGGCACAGTTCTATATCTCCCGTTCTACTCGGCCGATTCACGAAATTCAAATTGCCTTTTTTCGTGCCTTGAAAGCGCGACTTAGGATATCTATTAGATTTATACATAGCATTGTTCTAATATAGGTATTTTGACACAAAATCGGACTTTTTCTGAAATGACATGCCACGTTTTTTCCATATTTCGATTCTACGACTCAAAGTATGCCCAACTATGAAATTTTGTAAAAATCGCACGAGTAGTTTTTAAAAAATTGGCTCTCAAAACTTTAGCTCCTCAATGTTAATCCAATTTGGTATGTCTTTATTAACATCTCTTTTTTGATGAAACTTATTTGATTCCTTCCTACACAGTTCGAAATTTAGGTTCATTCCAAATAAAATTTACCCATTTTTTATGATTTATTTTTAAAATTTGTATTTTCAAGTAAGTTTTATAAATTTTTGAAAAAAATTTTGAATCATAACCTATCAAATTTTTACAATCATCTTAGAGTGGATGTATTTCTAAGCATACCTGCAAAAAATTAGAGCTTTTTATTCAAAATTTCCGAAGATCTAGTGAATTTATATAGTGGCGTGTTTTGAAATTTGGGATATTTGTTGAAAGCGATAATAGCGGAAATGTGGTTTACGCACTTTGTTAAAATTATTTGAAAGTAAGAAGGATGTGACTTTTTTTCCGCTCACCCACAATGTAAAAAGGTAGAAACGAAGTGACTTTTTTTCCGATCCTGGACGATGGAAGGGATAGGAAAATAAGTTGCCATGTATTAAAAAGTTCACCAAGTGAATTATTCTTGGCTCAAACTGAAAAAAATTCGCCAAGTTAAATTTTTGAATTTCTCCGTAAATTCCGCACCAAATTTTACAAAATATAATATTTAGGCATAATTTGAGTTGTAGAATCGAAATATGGAAAAAATTGGTATGTTATTTCAGAAAAAGACCCATTTTGTGTCAAAATACGTATGTTAGAACAATGCTATATATAAATCATATATATATTGTAAGTTGCGCTTTCGAGACATGAAAAACGCAATTTGAATTTCGTCAATCGGCTCAGTAGACGGGAAATATAGAAATGTCCCTTTTTTTCCCCTGTTTATTCCCCCTCCTCTCAGAATACCTTCCTTTTTCGTTGCAATCGGCTGCACCAATCATATGTAAATATATATATATATATATGTATTCATAATGAAAGTAATTAAAAGTAAATTAATAAACCCAAGACTTGCGCTAAAGCTGCAGGAAAAACTTAAATCGCAAAAATGCCAAAATCAAAACTTATTTAGTATTGAAAAACCAGTTATTGTTATTGATAGCAGATTAAGCGACTTATCAAAGGGATAAACCAATCTACCATCCATTAACAGTAACTAAAATAAGAGAGAGTGTTTCATCTTACTTCCAAGTCAGCGTCAAATTATTTGCTAGATTCAAATCATAAATCTAATTGATACTCAATCAAAATAAAGATATTAGTCCACTAAATCAAAAGAATCTTGTTAAAAAGCAAATAATCTTTAAAATTGAAATTTTTCACTAAGAACGCAATTAATCTGAACTAGATGCTTATTTTAGAAGACGTATCCCCTACACTCTTTTTTCATTTCAAATAGAAAAATAAAAACAAAAGTAGATTCAAGAACAAATTTTAAAAAATCATAAGAAATTTAATAATCCATAAAATTAAAGTTAAAAACTGTAGTAAAAAAGAAATTTAAAAATCAAACTAGTAAGCAAAAATTAACCAAGTTGCCTTCGAAATTTTAAAACCAAATGACTGGAATGCAAGAACGTATTAAGAAATGGAAGCAAAAGGGTTGTCGTAATAAGTCGTTTTCTATTGAAGAAAGTTTAACCTAAATTGGCGACAAAACACAAAGTTTCTTGGAGATATAATACACATATAATCTTTATTTTGATTGAGTATCAATTAGATTTATGATTTGAATCTAACAAATAATTTGATGTTTACTTGGAAGTAAGATGAAACACTCTCTCTTATTTTAGTTCCTGTTAATTGATGGTAGATTGGTTTATCCCCTTGATAAGTCGATTAATCTGCTATCAATAACAATAACTGTTTTTTCAATACTTAAATAAGTTTTACTTTTGATTTTGGCATTTTTGCGATTTAAGTTTTTCCTTAACTGTGTTTAAAGCAAGAAGGACTGAAAGTTCTATGAATTTTTTTAAATTCTGAAAAATACCTTTTCAATGATGTTTTTAAATTGAATTTCCGTTGCTTGGAAATGTTATATGGAGAATTTTCATATTATAATTTATATATATATATATATTCCCTTTTGTTACCCGGCTCAGTGAGCTTAGTTTTTTATTTTTATATTTTGGTAAATTGTGCATTTTTTTGCTTTAAAGTGATTGAATTCCACAGTTTTTATGGTCCGGTTAAGGTTTTTATGTCTTTAGTTAATTCGCATTCAATATTCGTAGAATTATCAATAATTTAAAAGTTTAAAAGTGACAAATTTTAAGCCTAACGAACCGCCATTTACTTACATTTAACAACAATAGAATAGTGAATTAAGTCAGTTTCTGCACCTTCAGTGCTTTTTTTGCCGAGTGGCACCAAAAGTAAACTTTCAGTTTTGTGCACCGAAAATTCTGCGTTCTTTTCCTCTGGCCGAATTGCTTGTTTTTGCTTGGAAATTCCAATTTTAATTGTAAAAATTGTCTTTTATAACTGTATTTAGTGTTTTATATTTTTCAGTATTTTACAATTTTGAATGAAGCTGTTTTGAAATTTCATGTATTTTTGCTTTGCAGCGAAGTGGGAACTGAATTAATTGAATGAGAAATGCATTTTTACTGAAATTTGAGGAAATACGTTTAAATGAAATGTAGGGAAGAATGTGTATAATTTAATAGGCCGTACGAGGAAGCTATGTGGTGACCACATCAGATTTTTTAAGTAGTAGTTTTGCTGTTAAGCGCTTAGTTTTGGAAGCGCATTACTTTCATTTGGCTTTCAAGTAAAGCGGCTAATATTTAAAATTTCGATATTTGGAGAAGCATTTTAATCACGGGAGTATAAAACTGAGAAATATTTATTTTCGCAATTTATAAAATTAGCAGAACATGAACCCTTTTAAAATTTATTTCCATTGGAAATGTATTACATTTTTAACAATTTCTCAGAGTAATTAAATCTTTTATAGTAAAACTTTGTAGAACTTTTATTTTGACATCAAATTCTATGTGGTAAAGGGGAAATTAAATGAATTTTTATAGAATAAAAAACAGTGTTTTCTGCAAAATTCCCGTTTGTTCTAAATAACTGCCTGGCGAACACACGTATTCTAATCACGCTGTTGCTTAATTTCGACTTTTGAAAGAGATGTTTTGTTACTCGATTATAATTTTTTGATAATGCGTGTTTTCGTTTTCCCCAGCGATAAACTTTAAACGATGAGTTATTCTTGTTTATTTTAACAAGATAAAACGCAAGCGACAATGAAAGCCTTGTAGCTCAGACAATTTCATTTCTTCGCATACAAATACCTTACTTTATTTGCAGATTTTTATTTGTTGAATAACTTTTGATTGCAACGTTTGACTCATTTTCTGAAGAATTACAATTCTGTGCGCTACAAACGAATATTAAAACCTGTCTTCCATATCAAACGGAAAATATCCATTTTCGTGGTGCATTAAGTTGTTTTACGTATTCCGAGAGACGACAAAATATCACGTGCTATTAACGTTACGTGCATCTGCTACAAATTATGCACGTCCACATGTTTCGCTTAAGGATTACATCACTATTCATCATGTGATTTCTGTGGCGTTGACTCGTGATTTTGTAAGCGCTTGCACGAAGTTAAATAATACGCACGAATAATAAGCAGTCGGAAAATACCTGAAATCCTACCATAAAAACGAAATCCTTAAAGAATAGAGAAAGTAAATATAAACGTTAACAATGGGAAACGCCAATATTAGTGTATTTGCTGTAGGAAGTTAATTGGGATTTGGGAAGCAGATGCACTTCTTTAAAAAATAACTGTACTTTTTGGTTACTTCTGTACTACAGTATCATTAGCACTATAATATCATTGTAGTACTAATGATACTGGAGCCCATTACTTAGTAGGTGAATAAGACTGTGCTGTATGTTGTACCTCTCATTGCTTGGAATTTGATAACCAGAAACTGATAAAACTATCCACGTTGAAGCTGACGCATCGAAATCACTATCTCCGGCTTTTGTAAACCATAATTGGTTACAAACCAAAATAACCATATTGTTGTTGTTGTCGTGTCCATTATTACATGGAACAATGGTTGCCACAGCCTACTTCGAAGAGAGGTTGGACTTCTATTTTCCACCCCCAATTTTGAGGGAGAGCACCCCGGAGGGAATCCGAGGGTCTCCCACCCCTCTCCTCTCCCACCAGTTCACACGGGAGGACTTTCGGCTCGCCGCGTATTTAAAATGCCGCCAAGCTGCACCGACACTATACATTTACAAACATCCATGTCTTCTCCGGGATTCGAATCCGGGCTTTTCGGTACCGTAGTAGGTTCCCCTAACCACTATAACCGTCTCGGCGACAAAAACCATATTGCAAACCATAATTGGTTGCCAACCAAAACTGCTTGCAATTCCATTTCATGCAGCATAGTTATTAATAGGTTTGTATATGAATTAAACAAGTGTAGGTAGAAGTGCGGAGGACATATGGAATTTACTTGTAGCGATAGGTATTCTTCCCACGTTTAACTGTGCAAATCAAAGGAAACTTTTTTTTTTTCGTGGCTGTTACTGTATTGAACCAGAAATGCATGTCATCACTGACTCGTTGTCTGTTGAAAAACTGCCCCTTCTGCCTTTGTGTCATCATTCCTCGCACTTCTGGTCAAGATAATTCTTCAACTCGAGCGTTGGAAAGAGCATAATCTTGTTCGTCTATTGATCTAATTCATGGCGAACAGTGACAGTTCGATCTTCTCCAGGTGACTAGATTTGCCGCTCGAAATTTAGCTACTATCAGAGTCTGAATTTTTTACGTAATACATGGAGCAGTTGACATATACCTGACGTTCCTTTGTATTTACATGATAGGTACTTTGCTTAACTTATTATATTTTACAGAATGTTTTGCATATCATTATAATACACTGCATGTGGTAAAATTTATATTACAATTTTATTGCATGATATAGTACATCGGTTCTTATTTTGTTGCTAGACGTTTGACATTTTTGTTACGTACAGTTTTGTGCAAAATATTACGGATTTTTTTTAATCATGGTTTGCATAAATTACCAAATTTGTAACATCTGCATTTTGTTTCAGCGAACACATTTTTAAATGAATTAAAATTTATTTCATCTCGTTTAAAAAATAGAAATGGGGACATACTTTGAATCTCTTACATTTAAAAAAATTCTACGCGTATTTTTCTTCTAGAAATGCTGACTTTTACAGTTAAAATATTTTGTTACTTCACTGGTGTAATAAATTTAATACTGAGATTTAACTAATTTTATTCATTCAGTTCAATTCGTTGTTGTTCCATTATGTTTTGTGTATTTGTTTTAATCGTTAGATGACTAACTTTTAAATTGTTATTTTACTGAATTTGTTTGGCAACTCACATGAGTAAAAAGAAAGATTTAAATTAGAAATTAAAAGGCCAAATCAAGATTATATTAAAAGAGACTGATCTGAATTAAAAGGATATCGCTATAAAACTAAATGTTTCCGTTCAGATTGAAACTGTTCTTATAATAAATAAACAAATAAATAAAGTAAGTAAAAATGAATAAATGAAATAATGAAGTAAATAAAAATTCTCACCGAAACATTTAGGCAAACGTAGGTGTAATAAGATATCCTTGGGCGAGAAGACATAAAATCTATAAAGATGAGCCTGAAAATCGTAAGATACCATTCAAATGATTAAAATGGATATGGAAGATCATGATGTGTCAGCCAGTACTAGTACTTGCAAGAAGACACTTTCTGAAAGCTAGATTTAAAACTTATAGGCTACACAGAAACTTTAGCTGGTATTTTTATAATAAAAAAATATTTTCTTAGGCCCAGACTTGCTCCATACGGTTTTTAGAGGATTAGAGCAAGGCATTTTTTTTTCAGAATTTAATTATTTTTATATTCAAACTAATTTTACACATTTTTTAAACTTTTAAAATCTGTTACCCTGTTGCTTCCTAACTGAAAACATTTCTTTCATTATTCGTGATATTTCTTGTAGTTAGGTTGCTCTTGGCGATGAGACTTCGATCCAGATACTTACGACAGGTTTAGCACGTTCGTAAGTGGCAAGCAGAAGCAAGCAAAGAAGGCTGAATTTCAGCTAAGGGAGATCTATCGGACACAATGAAATAATTAAAGGGAATGTTAATTCTCAAAAATACAAGGATATCTGAAAAAAAAAATCTGTAAGCTTCTACTTTATCTGGTCATTTTTTTTAGTCCAAAAACCCTAATAGTGAAGTGATTTATCGCTATTTTTGAATTAACTACGAAGTCGTGATAAGGTTTAAATAAACTTTTTAAACTGCGTATTTTAATATTTCTCTCGCGTTTCTGGCGTTTGTTTTTAGTGGTAATGAAATGTGATGTAAGTTTGGATTCAAAATTGTTAAAATCTTAAACATTTCTTCGAGTTCTAAACATTTCTTCGAGTTTCTTCGAGCCGTGATAACTAATGTCATAATAATGTTGATTAATTTACGGGAAATTTACTCGCGGGTGGTGTAAAATTTCTCCGGGACCTCAAGTGTGAGGCCACTGATATAAGCAGTTCTTTTGCTTGTGGCAACAATTAAAGAAATAAATATTTTACAGGTGTATATGCATTGCTGACTGAATTTGACATGCATGAAAAAATTTTATGACGAAAATTCAGAGCGACTCCAATCGTTTTATTAAAAACCGGTTGAAAGAGAGAGGGCGATGAAATGCGATGTCAGATCGCGTAATTTCTGATCGAATTGTCCAGGTCGCTTCAGGTCAAGGTTTCCCGCGTGGACATATCCATTTCTTTTGACCTTGATGTTTTCTATTTTTGCACCTATTTTCTATGCGCAGCCAGCTAATACTAAGAGTGCTTGGCTCATCATTAAAGAGGATTTTTTTTAAGTAGTGTCTAAGAGATGCTTTCAAAATTTATCATAGCAGGATCTCGCTTTCTAAATAAGAAAAAACTAACCTGAAGGGGGGGGGAGGTATTTAGTTTCTTACCCCAGTAATATAAAGAAGATAATCTGGTATTCTCAGTTGTAAGTTTAGGCAATGCCTAAACATTAGTTAAACTAAAATTCAGAGGAGTGGAAATAATAGTTAGCTGAAAATGGCCATTGTTTGCTGAAACCAGTGCAAGATAATTTCCGCAATTTAAGGGAAAATTTGTTTGTAGTGTAATTTTATTACTTTAACTGAAGATTCTCAACTTTTTCTTCCATCAAACTCCTTATATTTTTATATAATACGTAGCATTCAGTATAATCATAGCATAAATGATTGCACATAACTAACTTAAAGATAACAGTTAGACTAAGAATATCAACAAAAGTTTTAAAAAAAAGGTTTATTAGTTCAAAGGGGCGTTAGACCAGAAGGGTTATTATTTCAGAAATGGTATTTTGGCATTGTAAAAAAACAACTGTACCTAGAGCCATCAAAGTTTGAATAACGTAGTCCTCCACCGAAACATGGACACTCAGAAGCCCGAATTTGGAATTTCGAATTGATTGTTTTATTGTATATTTCGTATTTTGTAAAACATTAACGAATTTTTGATTAACAAACTCAACGATTTCAAAGCGAGCAGTGGCAACACTGTACGTAATAGAACACTTTTGTCTCCAGCGTGCGAGACTGCCTATCGGAAATTCTAAAGATATGTTGTTTTTAAATATTTTTAGCTCAAAGCGACGTTAGCCCAATGCTCTCGAAACGTGTATGCGTGTGTAAATTAAGAAGACGGCGCAATATAACATCTGAAAGCTCTCAGACGTTTTTTTAGGTTTATCTTATTTGCACAAAAGTTCGATTTTAATGAATGTGATGCTTGTTTTTACTCAAATAATGTTTTTAGTGTTTAGCATATAATTACTTGACTTGCGTCTTAAATCACCTCGTTCAAAAGTGTTGAACCTGTTTTCTTGTTTTCCATATTAAATTATCAACTTAACTAAAGTCTGCTCATACTAAGTTATAAGAGGAAAAAGTCAATAATGCCGTTGGTAACAACTTTTATTTTGGATATACCTCTGATGACTGTGAAATTCTAAAACATAGTATACACATGCAGTTTAAGTTAGGCTTGTGCTTGAACATCCTCCTTCGATGCAATCAAATCATATTGCCTCATAATATCAAGATCAAATATATCGCGGTTCAGTGGTTAAAACTTCTTTTGTATTAAATAAGCGGCTTGCATATGTTATCGGCAAAGTATTAAATATGGTAATCTCAGTTGTAAGTTTAGGCAATGCCTAAACATTAGTTAAAATGCTCATTTCAGTAAATCTCAGTTAAAATGTTTAGGCAATGCCGAAAACTGGCCAGCAATGTATGAAACGATTAAATGTTTCACACATTGCCTAGATATTCTACAGAATGCCAAATAATAAACCGGCAAAGTATAAAATACATCTGTTATTCGTTTCGAATAAGCAAACCAGTTGCCAGAAGTTAATAAATGGTGTAATAAAAACCATAATAACTACAAAGAGGAACCCGGGAGGATTATTGGTTGTTGAATCGCTGTATAATGATATTGGTTGAATCGTTATGTAATGTTTGTACAAAAAAAAGTAAACTCATTTAGCTTGTTAAAGAAGTCGTCGGTATTATTATATAGCATTACGTCACGGACACTGAGTTATTTCGCGTACTTTTGGCTATTGGATACGGCGGAGTCACAGAATTTTGAAAGAACTTTCAACCAAACATGAAAGCGTTACACGGAATGGTATTGAACTGTACATCTAATTTCCTCCTTACTACATGATATAGTTTCATATTAATAAATTATTAATTATGCATTAATTTTAATGGGATCTTCATTATGATGATCAATTGCTCGTGCATGTTTGACTGTTGATCTGGGTACCGACCTGTTGGGAAACTTTATTGTAAATAATGAGTACTCACAGATGGGTGTTTTAATTTTCTGACTCTCTGACTCACAGATGGGTGTTTTAATTTCTGACATCCAAACATAGCTCAAAATTTTAAACCATTTCTGTCATCTAAGAAAACGCTCGCCTTGTGATTATCGGCGATATTCAGAATAGGATTATCAAAAATTGTTGTGGAATTATTATGAAATGAGCATTCAGAATATGATTTTCAATACCAATGTTCATTTACGTTTCCGAGAATACTGTCCACTTTTAAAGGTGGTAGCTATGTGAAGTGCCATTGCATTTATTGTATTTATTACCTAAATAGTACAGGATGTTTACTGGAAATGTTCGTATAGCCTGTTAAGATCCTAGCGACCCTCCGCTCGTTGAAAATCCTCACATGTGTCGTCATCACAACACAGAGCGAATTGGGAGGTTTTGGCAAATTAGAGGATTTGACTTTTCTCGTAGTAGTCGATATCGTGATCTGCTTTGCGGGAAGATGGCCTCGAAATGCATGTCCTAGAATAAGAGAGTGTAATAAGCAGAATTCAGTTATTAACGTTACAGATTCGAAAAATCTCTCTTTGTTTTTCTCAATTTCAATTTTATTTTCTTGTACTTTTATCATTCCTCGTCTTTTTAGCAGAATTTATTATCAGATAATTATTCTTCGTGAAAATAGTTCCATTCGAAGGCTAAGCTTTCCTCCAATTATTTAAATTCTACAATTCTTTTCAAAAAATTACCTGCTTAAATGTGCTCAGATTATTTATTTCGCAGTGTTTCCGAAGGACGAAATGAAGCTGGAATAGAGATCCAGAATTTGTTTAACAGAACAACCTTTTTTGTAGACCTTGCGAGTTACGTAAAGTATATCCAAAAAGCTGAACTATTTGATTATTGAATAAATTTCTGATTTGCTAAAAAAGTCTTTATAACCACATAGAACGGATTAATGAAATTTACGAAAGACGAAAATATTCACAGAATGCAGGATATTTTCCGGAATATTTTAAAGTGGGTTACTTTACTGAAATGCTTGATTGTACCGCATAATCCGGGACCTCTGTTCTTTTATCGTGGCTAATCCTGTGGGGTCTGGACCGCAGATGTTTTAATTTTCTTCCGTATTTTTTGAGATGCAATTAATTGTAATTTATCTCCACCTAATATAACAAAG
>KK121540.1:85681-110732 GCA_000611955.2 Stegodyphus mimosarum
ATTACCACCAGATTCGTTGGATTTTATGATTCACCAGATTCCTCATCATCAGATTCTGCATTTCTGCATTTTGTAGTTCATAAAAGCAGCATTTATGTACTGCACTGCCTACGACAATACAGAAAATTGTGATCGGCCAACGAGTACACTACAGGCCATTACAACAGGTGTAATACACCAAGTTTGGAATAAAACTGATTACTGTACAGTTCTCTGTCATGTAACCTAGGGTGTACACTTTGTAAAAGCTTAATGCTAGAGAAACTTGCAGAATTTAGAAAATGATGGAAATTTATTTTAATTTATTATTTAAACCTATTTTTATTTGTACAGCATATGGGCGTAATTCAATCGGCGGAGAAATCCAGTGTGCTTTCAAATGAAGGCATATAAGCTCTGGTGTTTATGCATGTCGTCATTTCTTCCAGGGATTTCAATGGGAATGAGTTATTCCATAAATCAGGAGAAGGCGGACATGCATTTTACAAAAGAGCTGTGGAAGAAATTCGATTCAAGCCCAAAGATTGTACGGAATTCTTTCTTACATGACATCTGCCAGATCTTAATACCTTTAAGTAATTGTGAGTATTTGTGCAACGTGAGCTTATTTGTTAGCTTCTTGCGGGCTACAAAACGTCCAAAGAGTATGAGAACACCGTGCGTTACAGAGAAATTTTGGGCAGAAATTAAAAATGTTTTGAATAAAGCACTCGAAAAGTTTTCCATGCCGTATGTTTCCCTAATGTGCGGCGCATATGATGAGACATCTTTATCATCCATAGAGGTTACAAGCCTTGACGCGTTTAGATTATCGCCTCACATCCCCAAATGTGCATAGTCACTCCATCAGTAGATCGCAGAGCAGCCAGAGTGGCGCTTTTATTAAAAATCTTTCTAGAATTACCGATTGTTCTGTAATTCGAGCAAGACTTCTTGCGATTCAGTAAACATTAAAGCAAGTATGTGGTTTCATCACTACAGGTGACCATCTCATTTTAGCAAGTATATGCGGAAGGCCTTGCATGCAATATTCCCAGGTTGGTTGGTTGCGATGGTTCTATCACTTGGTTGGAACGATCGCACAATCTTTAATGCACGTTTTCCTATTGAGCAATTAGAAGTGCCTCATTTACGATATCCTCATTGATTGCAATGACAGACTTGTTGCCAGGACTTTCTTTGATGCTGCTAATGGTCGAGCAATATCTGGTGGTTTCACCAATATAAGCCGTAAGGGGGAAGCCTACATTCATGTTCGTGGTTATTCTTTTGAGTAGCTTCTGTAGTTTAATCAACTTTCCCACGTTATCTCTGTCAATTTTATATATGATAAGACCTGTCACTTCACCGCTTGAATTATGCTCATGCAGTTTGTGATTAAAAATGCTTTTTAGGTGTATTATATAATCCCTTAAAATTCTACTGAATAGTTTTCAATCTGGGTAATTAGGTACATTATATAGACGTTGAAATCTCTAACGACAAAAACTGCTTAATTAAAAACAGATGCTTCTGTTCCAATTAAAATAAGTTGATGAATATTTCATTAAAGAAACTATGCATTTTGAACGAAATAAAAAAAATCTTGTTATATGTATTCAGTTTTTCAGAATCTGTTTAGATTTTGTGCTTCTAATTTTCTTTATTTTGCCGCTAACAGTATTTTACTCAGCGTTTGGAGAGACGTTTTGTAATTCGTGGTACCTGGACAGGTGTTTTACCATTCCCGTCACGGCCATCTGCTTTATCTTGCCCGCATGCTTCTGCAAAAGAGTGGATTTCTTAGCATATATTGGGTAAGTAATGTGTTCAAATGTATATTCTGTCTGTAGCAGGTTTAATCTGGAGATATGTGTTGTTGTGACTTATCTCATTTATCTGACAGCAACATCAGGATAAGCTCACGAAATTCATCGTGGGAAGGAGAGCAAAATTGCGCCTGTTGGCAAGGGTCTTGAGCACCATACAGGTGACAGTACGACTTCGCTCAGTTTGTAGAGACATTAGGTATTTTTTGAAAGTAGGGGATGTGAAAAATGAGCTCGCCAGGACTCGAACCACGAACCTCTCGAATACAGGCCGAGCGTGCTAACCACTACACCATGATGGCATGCCAAGAAGGCGGGAGAAATATCTTATATACTCCCCTTTTAAAGGGCGTCTGGGGATTAGGGGACCCAATCGCCAAATTCTGATGGTGGAGGATCATCGTCCACCACCTATTTTTAGTTTGTCCGCCAGTTGTAGATTCATTAGATTATTTCGAAGCAAGAGAGATTGAAAAATGAGCAGTGCCTTCGCCTGGATTCGAACAACGGATCTCTCAAATACTCGCCGAGCGGGCTGACCACTACACCTTGAAGGCGGGAGAAATACCTTGTAAGTTCAACCCCCAGTTTTGAAGGAGAGCACCCGGGAAAGGGGTTCGACGGTCTCCCACTCCTCTCCCCTACCACCAACCTCTCGAAAGGACTTTCGGTTCGCCCTATATTTAAAATGCCTCATGCCGCACAGACACTATATATTTACAAACATCTATACCTTCTCCGGGATTTGAACCCGGGCCCTTCGGTATCGCAGTAGGCTGCCCTAACCACTATACAGTCTGGGAGGCAATTTGGAGATATTTGAAGGCTTAAAAGAATTTGTGGACAATAAAATGAACTCAGTGGGTGTTTCATTAGTACTTTCGCTTTGCTTTTTTACCTTCTGTTGTAAACTTCTGTTTATCTTAGGCAATTTCAATTTTGATGCACCTTAGAATGATTGAACACTGGATTAAAACTGAAAATCTGAAGTATTTTGGATAAAATGTTCCGGATATAAAACCTATATCTACTTTGTACTGTGTGATATCATTTTGAGCCTATTTCCGTATTTTAGAAAAGTGAACGATATAATAAAAGCAAGGGAAAAGAATCATCTGCTATTTCTCTCGCCTTCGTAGTGTATCAGCACGCTCGACACGTAACCGAGAGGACCGTGGTTCGATTCCCGGCGAAGACGTTGCTCATTTTTAGCAACTCCTGCTTCCAAATAAATACCTAACGACTCTACAAGTTAACGCATTGCGACTGAGTGTGGCAGTAAAAGTGTTTCAGGAGTGCTATATGGTGATTCGCTTAGCCATGAAAAGACAGTTAGTCATCATAATATATTAGTAGATCATTATGATTTAAAGAATGATGTATTGTAGCTCTATTCTTACAAGTATAACCAATGAATGATATTTCTCAATCATTACTTTCTAAATTTCGACGTTGCATCGCTTTGCTTACAATCAACATGCATACGTATATATTTAATTTGGCATTTTTATTCAACAGCTGTTGGTGGTTTATATCTAAAACGAGAGTTCACAAAACTAAAATGTCTATTATACATTGACAGTAACTGGTAACAGTTAGACGACCTGGCAATAATAGCAATACTAGGCACTTTGTGGAGGTTACTTTGAGTTTCTAACAGTTATTTTAAGTTTAAACATGATTTACTGTCTATTCTCGTTTTTCATCTACTATTCCCTACCAGAATGAATTTTTAGTATCGCGTTGTATGCAAATGAATTAGGAGGAGTATTTAGGAAAGTTCAGCTTACTTCAAGAACAGAGAGTTTATGAGTTCTTGGTGGCGCGTGTTTGCCTTCAGGCTACTTCGGTATTAAACCTACTACGCTCAGCCGTAGTGTACGTACTTGTTGATAATCGCCGGCTACGTTAAATCAAGGACCAACTACGTTAGGCATTTGCGTCTAGCTTCGTCTAAGCCATTTTTCTTGATTTTAAGCCCGAGGGGAAGCTTCCCTATACGCCCGAGAAGGGATCGTCTGCACAGTTCATTAGGTTTCCCTATGAGAAACATTATAAACTTTCAGACGGCATTTGACTCGATGCGAATTCGACCAATATTAAATTCTTTCCTGTGCAAATATATGCTAACATTTACAAACATTAAGGCAATTTTTCGCTCAACAAGACATGAGTTGCGGATAACCTTAGTTAGCTTTTAACCCTCTTCTGTTTCGTGAATAGCCTTCCAATTAAAGCGAATATATATCTTACTGTTATTTCAAATTTCAATAGTTTAACTGTTGAAAAATCCCAAATGGTTAATAGTGAAAACGACTCACACTAGGTTTTGGCTTATATCCTTCTCTAGCTGCCAGTGGTGCATTCATCCTATCTATGCACCAGTTTACAGTTTCACTTTGTTGAATTTTCATTTGATTGCCTAATGCAATTTTAAAGAGGTGAGTCAATATGTAAAGGCATAATTATACATTTTTTGACACTCTGAAAGTGAGAAAGGGGGAAGACCATTTATCATATATACATGCATTCGAAAAGAAGGCATTATCTTATACTGCTTTCCACTTCTACGAAGCGATTATTTTGATACTGCAGATATGCAACCAACAAAAGTAAGAGCCTTAGACAATCAGAAAATTGTAGAGTTATTATAATTTTGTTCAAAGTCCCGCAATGCCACCGCTTGATTCGAACACCGGACCTCCCGAATATGCGTCGAGCGTGCTTCCAGTTACATCACAAAGGTACGCAGAAACGAGGGAGAAAACACTTTATACGCTTCCCCTTTTAAAGGGCGACTGGGGATGATAGGACCCAGTACCCAAATCCTGGCAGTGATGAATTATCGTCCATCACCTTTTAGTTCTGGTCCCATCGTAGAGTCACTTGTCTTTTTGACGCTAGAAACATCAAAAATGTGAAATGCCCTCGCCGGGATTCGAATTCCGAACTTTCGAATATGCCTCTATTTGCACTGTAAAAGCATTATTTTGTTTTAACCAATTATTTTTAGTCTGAAGAAGCTTTATTTCCCCTTCTGATTTCAGTTTCCTGCCAAAAGGTAAATTTAATGATGTGCGTGCAAATTTAAGTGAGTTGAAAACTATACTTAAACAGCAGTTTTAAGAGTTCACGGTAGGAGAGTTAGTTATAAAAGTTTATACCGCGTGGTTAATTTAGTAATCTTGTATATGCATAGTTGGCGCTAGCCACTTTCTTTAGATTATATTGATATTCTATGTGTAGAGCTGTGTAGAGCCGATTTAGCGGTTTAGATAAAGAAGGAGCCAGTCATCGTGTAGCCAGTCTTACTTTATTGTGATTGTACGTCTTATTTTTCTGTTTAAGTTACTAACTTACAAGTAGTGGTTAATTTGTGAGCACCGAGTGAGCGCGTTTATTCAGTTTAGTTAAAATAAAAAGGTTATTATAATCTTCTTCTGTAGGTATCTGTTCTTTCAAGACCTAGCGAAAATTCGCTACCTAGTCTTTCAGTAGGGTCTTATCAGTTGATGATGGCGAAACATACTAGAAGACTCTAAAACGCAACAAAGGCATGCGGAAAGGATGGAGAAAATACTTTTTAAGTTTATCAGCAGACGAAATTACAAATATAAAAATGCCACTTCGCGAGAAGAGAAAACTATAAGATGAGGTCGCAGGTCTGAAAAGTGATTATATATCGAATGACATCGCTGCCAGATGCCAGGTAAAGTGAACGTGGTGTAAAAATAGCGAATTTATATATTTTTGAAAAGTAATGAGACAGTGTCGTAGGTATATAATAATAGTTTTAGGAATAAGAAAATGTGATGTTGTAATCGAATTTTAGTAGAAGAAAGAAAGAATAAGTAATTTTGTTACGTATTTTATCATTTTGAACTGTTTAAAAATATCCTTTCGAGATTTATTTTTTGTAGCGGTTTCTCGGTTTATGTCGCAACACCCCCAAAATAGCAAATTATCGCATTCCTCCTTGGGTGCTTTCGTAGTGTATATGATTAGCACGTGCAACTAGCAATTGAAAGATGCATGGTTCAAATCGCGGCGAAGTGTGTGTGTGTGTGTGTTTCCTGCTCACAAAATTTAATTCATTGTTTCTACAACCTTGTTATCAAAATATTGGCAGGGCTAGTAACCTTCTTGCAAAAGTTCTTTTTTTATGCAAAAGTTCTGTTTCGAAGGCATTTACACTATCTGCTTGAAAAACAGTGTGTACATTTTCTGTCTGCTTGTTAAGTGCAATATTCTCATGTTAAAACTTTTAAAAGTCATAAAGCATAAAGAGATTTATTACTTTTAAAAGTAAGTATTTATTAACTTTAAATATTAAATATTAATTTAAAAGTAACTATATTACTTTTCAAAGTTAAGTATTTATTAACTTAAACTTTGTGGGGTATTACTTATTTAATTCCAATATTCTATCTCAGAACCGCACAAACACTAACAAGCGAATGATGCTTTAAGTGTGAGAAAAAACGCGTAAGACTTAAAAAGGGTTAACTACTCTTTATTTCTCAGAATAAATACAATCAACTCCTAGCTCCGAGTATACATATAGCCTCCACTTGGGCTTGAACTTAAATAATTATGAATTTAAACTAAACTGTTATTATTAAATTAAACTCTTGCAGTTTTAGTGTCCAACGTATGAGCCGGAGAGAAAGATTTTTACAGGAGTATAGCCGACCAACTGCTGCGTGATCTGAATACACAGTTATCGGGGTACTTCCAAAGTACACAAAGAAATTTTGCACCGCTAATAGGACCGCGAGAGTTTCCCGCTCAGTTGCGGTATAATTTCGTTGAGTTTGATTAAACGTCTTGCTAAAAAAAAGCTATTGGCTGCCCATTTTGGGAAAGAACTCCGCCAACTGCGTACTCTGACGCGTCTGTTGCAATTTCCAAATTTTGATCTTCTTCCGAACATTTAAGAACAAGGGCGTTAATTAATAATTGTTTCAATTCTTCAAACACCGTGTTCGCCTGCGCTGTACATGTGAACCTCGTCTTTTTTCGTTTAAGAACCAACAAGGGTTCAACTATCTTTGCAAAATCCTTTATGAAAACTCTATAATAGGAACACATTCCCAGAAAAGATGATAATTTCTTAGCCGTATTTGGCGGTGGATAACCTTTGATCGCTAAAATTTTAGAGTTGTCAGTTTGGATACCGTTTTTCGAGATTTTATAGCCGAGGTACCTCAATTCCTTGGCGGCAAATTTGCACATTTTTGGATTAATTTTGAGGCCCGCCTCATTCAATAATGTAAAAACTTCCTCTAAAAGTTTAATGTGTTCCTCTATGATGTTTAATGTTTAATGTGTTCCTCCGCTCGTCACAGTAATATCATCGAGACAGATGACTGTACGTTTGTTTGCCCAAGACTGGCCTTAAAACAATATCCATAACTTTTTGAAATGTAGCCGGACTCAACTGGAGCCAAACGGCATTCTCAAAAAGGCATTCATGCCTGACTTTGTAATAAAAGCTCCTTTTTCGACATCCTGCACTTTGAAAATAGCCTGACGTCAGGTCTAAAGTGGTCATATATTTAGGCGACCGAATTTTTCTTATAATTTCATCTATTATCGAAATGGGATATGTGGGGTATTTCGTTATGCTATTTAATTTTTGGTAATCAATTGCGAATCTCCATGCCTTCGGATCTGCGGGTTGCAGTCCATTCTTTATTCTACATAAAACTACAGGACTAGCATAGGGGCTGGTAATTGGCGTAATTATCTTATCCTCGAGCATTTTCTTAATGTGTTGCTCGAGAATGTCTTCCTTCACCCAATCATATCTGTACGGTTTTGAACGAACTGGCGGCTCACTACCAGTATCAATGTTATGAGAGACAATCTGACAGAAGCCAGGTTTTTCACTGAATAATTGAGAAAACGTTCTTACCAGTTCTTGAATTTTTTCTTTTTCTCCTTCTTGGAGGTGACTTAGATTCACCTCCGGGACTGCAGATTTTTCTTCTTGAATTTTGTCCATCTTGACCTGTAAGGTAGAATCTTTAAAATTAATTTTTCGCTAGCTGCGCGTAAGAAATCAATCCCCAGCATGACTGCGGTTAGCAAATTTTTCACTACGAGAAAGTTTATTTTCTGATCATCATTCTTTACCTGAACATGCAGCCCCATATTTCCCAAGCAGACACACTGTTTGCCTTGGCAGCAATCACCCGTTGCCCCTATGTCTTCAACAGTCTACTCCGAAAATGCTTTTTAAAAAAAATCCTTGACAGGAAGCTGCATTGAGCCCCAGTATCCAGTAAGGGGTCGTAGGGACGTCGTTTGGTAGTGTATGCATTTCTGGCAAGGCCAAATTTTGTACCTATTCAGTTTGATTTCTTAGGGTTTTACCTTCTCACACGGTGACTTCATCCTCCTTCTGGTCACCTTGACTAGTTTAAATTTTTCTTTCAACCCCTTGGTTCCAACTGCTTTTTATTTCCCCATGCTTTGGTCTGACCAGCTTTTTTCTTATCCGGCTTTGCTATTTTCCCGTCTTGCTGGTAGGAATTTTGCTGACCTTGGGGTTTCGTTTGAGCACGAAACCTTGAATACTGCCTAAAATTGTTCACACACGCGTTTTCGGCATTTCGCCTACTCTGAAATTTGATAGCTAATTCGAATAAGCTTTCCAGCATTTGAGGATTTCGAACTTCAAGAAAATCCTGAACTAATGGAAGCAACCGCGGCAAAATTATTTCGATGATTTCCTTGTCGGGCCTCTTTTCATGCAATAATTTGACAATGTGGATCTTCCTTAAGATGAAATATGTTAATTCGTCATCATTAGTTTGATATTTACTGAATAATTCTGATTCCAGTCTTGCGCGGTCTCTCGCCACTGGGATTGCTTTCAATAGCGAATTTTTAAAAATTTTCCCATGTGTACGTTTCGGATCCTGGATCCCCCAGCAACCTTACGCCAATATTCTTGAACCAGGGCATGACCTTTTAAGTTTGACGTAGCGATGATAATTCTTTGCGGCTGGTTCACAGGATATAACGTGAAATGTAACTCCAGCTGTTCCAGGAAGTTCATTACGGATCCTCTTCCATCAAAAGTTGCTGTTGGCTTCATCGCCGCTAACATAGTTTCCACGATAAATCCGAATCCCTCCATGGGGTTTGGTTGTGTCTGAGGGAACTGAAAGGTGGGAGGTGTCAGCGAGAAATCTTCAATATCTGGCGACATGGTTCGTTAAGAACAACTTCGGGCGCTAAATGTGGGATATTACTTATTTAATTCCAATGTTCAATCTTAGAACCCCACAAACACTAACAAGCGAATAATCGCTTAAGCGTGAGAATAAACACGTAAGACTTAAGAAGGGTTGTACCCTTTATTTCTCGGAATAAATACAAAGCCTCCACTTGGGCTTGAACTTAAATAATTATGAATTTAAACTAAACTAAGCTTAACTAAAGCTATCTGAAGGATATTGCCGAAGCTATCAGCTTTCTAAGTAGTTGGCCCCTAAATATTAATTAAATCGGCGAAGCCAAGCAAGGGCCTAAAGTATGGCTGAGCGTAGTAGCTGAGAGAGAACACAGTCAAAGGCAAACCCGCGCTAGTCAGGGAATCAGACTCTCTCTCTCTCTCGAAGTCGGTGAAGCATCGACTTAAATAAGTACTCTTACTCATTTCCATTAATTGTGTTTCTGAAATTAAATTCTGGTAGGAAATTGTAAGCTGATATTAGAATAGATAGAAAAGTTGCATAACTTAAAATAACTGTTAATAAAATTAATATAAACCTTACAACTTACTTATTACTTTTTAAAGATAATAATGAAGGCTTATGTTTCGTTAACATTTTCTCCTTTAATAAGAAAACTCAACTAAAGAGGGTTAAGAAAATCGTAATTAGGTTATATCTGTTGTCAGTCAAATGACATGCTTAAGATAAAATGAAGTAAAATTTTTGAAAACAGCCTGGCTGATATGGTGATTAACCCTCTGTCCGGCCAAGGTTTTCACAAAGAAAGCACAAATTTCCCAAAACTACTATGAAAACCAAGTTATTTTCTTGCTTTTAATGTAAAAGTTCCCCTAGTATTTGTTTATACCTGGATTTGTGTACTTTTATTACATTGTTTTAATTTGTTTGACATATTTTAATATGCACATATATATGCGTTCTTACAGTTATCCCCCAAAATATTTTAAGCGTTATATACAGCCTTGCGGGTTAGGCCAGTCTAGCTGCCATATTCGAGTAAGGAGTATGAGCGACTACTGGAAATATATAGTGTTTTGGGGACATGCGGACACGTAAAATCAATCGAGCCGATATTCCTCTCGAGAAGTTAGCGGTTGTAGAAAGGGTTACGAGACTTTTGAATTTAGTTCTCCGAGGTTTTTTCTATCTAAATTCTGGTGATAATGATCGAATTTATAATGTCACTTGTAAGATGACCATACTTGTAATCAAGCAGATTAGGATAAATGCAGTTAGCATCGTCCATATTTTCGTGCAATGAAACTGAAGCCATGATACGTAATGGTATGACATTACGTCATATCATAACTGCTACCATAGCCAGACTTTTGGTTTGTTTTGCTTACATTCCAATCGGTGTTGCCGATATGTTAATTATACATCACCGAACGTTTAAAAGTCTCCTGTCCTAATTTTAATACTCAACATAATTAATTTCCTATTTAATATACTATAAATAAATTCATAAGGATTGCAAATAACCGTTTGAAATTAAATAAAATCTGGGTACCTTGCGCAAGAAAAAAAATGGGACAGTTCAATATCTCCCGTTCTACTGGGCCGATTGACGAAATTAAAATTGAATTTCTCATGTTTCGAAAGCGCGACTTAGGATCTATATTAGATTTGTATGTAGCACTGTTCTAACATAGGTATTTTGACACAAAATCGAACTTTTTCTGAAATAACATACCAATTGTTTTACATATTTTGATTCTACGACTCAAATTATGCCTGAGTATTAAAATTTGGTGCGAAACTTATGGAGAAATTCAAAATTTTAACTTGGTGCATTTTTTTGAGTTTGCCCCAAGAATAGTTCACTTGGGGAACTTCTTAATATATATGGCAACCTATTTTCCTTTCCCTTTATACATCGTTCATGAATGGAAAAAAAGTCACACTCGTTCTTACTTTCAAATAATTTACTTTACATTATATTTTTAATTATAATTGTTATTATTTTAAGTATTTTTTCTTTTTCGAATTTAATTTTAATTGTTTAAGGTGCACGATTTCTTTCAAATAGCCGTTTTAAAAATTTCTATTTACTCATTATAATTGCGTAGTTTAAATAAAACGTGCATCATGTGTTTTTTTAATAGTTTTCTTTATACTATACTTTTTAGTCATAGTTATTAGTTTAGGTAATTTTTAAATTTTCAGAACTTTATTTTAATTGTTTGTGTTGCATTGCCTCTTCAGATAATTGTTTTAAAATTTTCTATTTATTCATTCGTACTGCGCATTTTAAATATATTCATTAATACAAATTTTCCGGAATTTGGTTTTATTTATTTGAATTGCGTTTCTTTCAAAAAAATATTTTGTGACCCAGACTACGATGCATTTGAAAACTGCATATATTAAAAGAGAAAATACAGTAAAATACAGTTAACACTCGTTTCAAATAATTCGACTGAGAAATCATGGGATCCTCCGTTTATAATACGATATGATGTTCTATGACGTAATTTAAATTAATACAACCATATAGTCGAAAACCAGTCGCTCTTGACTTTAATCTGCAATGATTTCATTTATGTCTTTTCCGTTAGCACAAGCTCAGTTGACGGTATTTACTAGTGTACACGTCCTTCTCTTTGAACACCCAAATTCCTCGAAATATTCTGCAGGTATATTCAAACGCATCCAACTTTTCGAAACCTCTTGATATTTCTGACAACCAAATTCCCTTCAAATTTTTGCTTTTTTTTTCTCTCCCTGATTTCCTTCTTTCCTTTTACATTTGTTTTCAGTGTGGACACAAGAAAATTAAGATTTTTCGGTTGTTACACCTCCATAAATTTTGCATACTGGTCAATTTTTTAAATATAAGTTGCATCAAATGCATTTCAGCTGAAGACAGCTTTTCATTTTCTAGGCATTTTAACTATAAATAAAGTTTAAAGCAAAGTCCGAAGGATAAATATTTGAAATAAAAGACTTTTGCTGAAAAACAAAGAACTAAAACGCTCCAGCAGCGCTTATTCTGTACCACTGAGTGACCCAATACTTATATTGGATGCAAGCAATTTAAATCATATTATTTAGATTTTTTAAGACTAATAATTTCCATATTAAAGAAAATGCTTTTGTGATTTCGGCTATTTGCCTAAAAGATTTTCCAGATTGTAGATGGTTCCAGAACTATTCCAACGTCCTGTTTGTTCAAAGACAGTGTAAAAATAAGAATGAAACGAACTTTCTCAGTTTTAGACAATTCAATTTAAAAGAAGTAAAGTAGCAGTTGATAACATGGCGAAGGTAAAAATTTACTCTTGCAAATATTTAAAAAAAAGAAGAAAGAAAGAAATTTAAAAAAAATGTTAAAAATTTAAGCAATATCATCTATAATTTAAAAAAAAGATAACTTTTCATATAGTATTAATAAATATTTATTACGTATCATTGGGGGAAAACATTCCATATAATTAATTCTCCTTAAAACTTAATTTGAAATTTAAGGTTAAAAATAGCAGCGGTAACTCACTGTAACAAAATCCATAAACCACATTTGGTGTTATAATCGCTCAAAAAAAAAAGATGCCAAATTTCAAAATGCACCAATATGCAAATTCATGTATATCTTAGAAAATTTTGAATAAAAAACTCTAATTTTTTGCAGGTATGCTTAGAAATACATCTATTTTTAGATGATGGTAAAAATTATGTAGGTTATAATTCAAAATCTTTTTGGAAAAATTTATAAAACCTATTTAAAAATAAATCATAAAAAATGGGTAAATTTTATTTGGAATCAACCTAAATTTTGAACTGTGTAGGAAGGAATCAAATAAGTTTCATAAAAAAAGAGATATTAATAAATAAATACCAAATTGAATTAACATTGACAAGCTAACATTTTGAGAGCCAATTTTTTAAAAACTGCCCGTGCAATTTTTACAAAGTTTCCTAATTTGGCATAATTTGAGTCGTAGAATCGAAATATGGAAAAAACGTGGCATGTCATTTCAGAAAAAGTCCGATTTTGTGTCAAAATACCAATATTTGAACAATCCTATATATAAATCTAATACATATCCTAAGTCGCGCTTTCGAGACATGCAGATATAGAACTGTTCCTTTTTCTCTCTTTTCGCGGTGTACATGAAAATGTGTAACTGGTAAACTTTAAGACAAATGTATGCATGGTTTAACCTGGAAGACTAGTGAAGGTTTCAATTGGTATTTTATGCCAATTATTGTCTATAGATGCTATTTCTGAGCCTGGGGACGTTTATATTTGCTTTCAAAGTCAGTACAGTTTTAACAATATGTTTCGAAGTCCTATCCGTAAACAGTATGGCGGCATAATAAGTCGTGACGTCACTTCGCTGACAATTTGTTGGCTTCACTATTGTAACGTCATGTTTACTCCATCTATTTTAACCTCCATGATTGTGAGCAGTGACAGGCAATCTTTTCCTCTTGGTCATGCTGAATTCGTGATCGAGAACTTTAAAGCTAGAAGGTACAAACAACAAGAATTTTATTCTTGAAATTTTGCTTTAGCAATTAAAAGGCATATGTTGGAGACACAGGAATTGATAAAAGTTTACGCATCGAAACTCGATTTTGCAACTCCAAAAAATCAATAGTGAAACTACTACAATTTGTCCTTCAGCATGAAAAGCTTTTGAAGGTTTCTTCACATTTTCAGCAAACTGATTTCAAAATGCTGCAAATTGTAAGGCTTGTTTATCTTACCTTTTTTCTCTGCTTACACAAACTTTTATTTACATTACTCGGCATATTTGTTCCGGTTGTCTAGCGTTTTTGACCTTGCATGTTGCTATGACGATTCACTAGTTCATTCATTTACCCTATATGGCAAACATGGCCTCATTGTAGTTCTTTAGTTCCATAAATGCGGCTCGCTTTGTATGAAGCAGCAGTTTTGTTTTAGGGAGGGGATTATATCTTGAAAGAGTTAGAAAAGTGCTTCGGCACGCTTTACAACAATCTGCAATGGAATTTTTTTATTGCCTGCGTAATAATTTTAAATAGTTTCAAGCTGTGCACCTCTTATAATCAAAATACAATCAACAAAAAGCAAATAATTCCTTTTCTGCAATTTATTACCGTGGGCTTTTAGGAGATAATGGTTGTCAGGATAGCAAAAAGTATTAAGACACTAGCAACACACTGCGTTGGTGATGTACTGAGAAGTATTAACTTGCACCGGAAAACACGAAACATACCTAATGATCCTCTTCACATCGAATGAATTGATTGAATTATTTAACATGAATTATTATTATTACTGAATTGGCTTTTCAATCTCACTTGTTTTATTCTTTCTAGAGGAATGTCTGTAGATTAAGAGGGAAAAAGTTATTTTAGAAATCAAACAACAAAAACCAGCGTTATATTTGCAAATGTTTCAGGACTAGTTTCGATGGTTTAACTACCGAACCATCTTCCTCAGTTGTCAAAGTACAAATGAACGAGATAAGGAAAAACGTTGCTAGTTCTTTCAAAATGACTGCTTTATTCTTCATTCGAGTGAAGAGTTTTTCATAGGACTATAAAGATCTTTCATAGAACTTTTCTTTCGCTTTCAGTTACTCATGTTAAAATCAGTTGACAATTATAATCAGAAGAAGATTATGAGTTTTCTGGCTAGGTGTCAAGTCAGTACTCAATATATTATGCAGAAGTTCTTTATTTAATTAATGATGTTTAATAGCTAATTTAATAAAGTTTAATATAAACAATAAAGTTTAAAATAAATTTGTAAGAAACAACCGGGTTTGAATACAAGGAAATCGTAACAAGTATTATTTATTTTTTGTTATATAAACCATAGTAATTAAAAGGCTGAAACGTTTAGTTAGTTTAATTAAAGAACTTATCTCTATTCATCAATGTTTTTCTACCTTTAAAATAAGTATTTATCTGCGGGTCTTGAAATGGCGTTATAGCTCTTGAATGTTTCTGAATTTCGACATTTTTGTACTAACTTGAAATTTGGCCCTCCTTTTTATAGGGTACTAAGTTCGCTTTTACTTATTGTAGCATTCAGTGAATCTGTTCATCGGTGAATACATCTCGGGGGAAAGCAACGCAAGGAGAATGCATCGTAGTACAAAACATCGTGATAAAAAAAAAGCAAGAAAACTGAGAACGTCCTACAAAGCATCGAGGTAAAAAAAATAAAGCACCTACAAAATAACGAATGATAAAAATATCGCGTGCATTTTATAAGCTAAGGCATTCAGAAATCTATGAAGCATATTTTACGGGAGTGCAATATTATTTTGATTATGTCTAAAGTATAGTAAAATGTCGTATATTGGGTACAGTAAATCCTCTCTAAGATGATCACTCACGATTTCAGAAGATTTTACAATGAACCTTCTCACAACGACAATCTCCGTTAGACGACAACCTCTGAAAATAACCAATACTTTTGGGAATATAAATTGGCATCTTTATTAAACAGCACAGGAACCGTAAGTATTCGTCTTAAAGAGGGTTCGATGAATTTAAAACAATATTGTATAGGGAACAAATGCTTCGAGAAATCTGAACATCTTAGGCGCATACAAAGCACGCAATGTTTTTCTCATTTGATATTTTGTAAGGGCTTTACATTTTTTACTATGATGTTTTGTAAAACCATGTTCTGAAACTGAAATTTCGTCATTACTTTATATTTTAGGACAGTATTTTTCACTACGATAGCTGCGAAGTTTTCTCCTTGCTTTATTTTCTACCACGCTTCTTTTTATTTGAGTTGTTTCCTCCGTGATGTTTTGCGGAGATGTTTTCTGGACGGCTTGGTCTTCCCGAATATTTTCTTAACCTGGAGCTTAAAGTTCATTCTTTTTGACGTAAATGTAATTTGTAAAAGAAGATGTAATTAGTAAAACGTTTAGCTCATTACTATGATTCTTCCCCCTTTATTTTCTAAGATAGCTTTTTCTTGAAGAAAGATTCAGGTTTTAAAATGTTATCTATTGTATATTTGTGACTAGAAGTGCATCATTTCTTTCAAATAGTTATAAATAAGACTTGACATTCAAACATATTTCCAAAGATTAACCATCCGTTGCTTCCACTGGCATAATTTTGAATCGCGATTCAAAATATTTTGAAAGGTCAGAGTTCTGTGCTTGAAATAATCATTAAAGAAACTATATAAATTTATTTTTGCTGTTATTTGAATTTTTAAGTTTTTGTCATTAGCTTATAAATTGATATGCGACTCTGGAATAAAAGCAGATTTTATTCATCAAACTTTTCTCAGCACGCTTTTTAAACGATGATTACTCAAGGCAACGCATAAGATGTAAAGGAAGGTGAAGCGCGATGCGAAGTTATTTGTTTCTCTTTAGTTTATTCTGAAAGTTCAGCAAGAAATATTAACCCTGTAAAGTCACATAGGAATTTAATTAATTGATTTTTTAACCTTGAAGACTGTTGTCAACTGTAATTAATTCTATCAACCTTGAAGAAATATTTAGCAAACCGAAGTTAGTTTCTTTCACCTTCATTAGGTTATAGATGTCTTTTAAGGAAAGTGTCGCGGTTGGCAAGAGCATTTTATTACATATTTATGCTATTTATATATACAGAAATATTTATAAAGATTGATCCAATAGAGTTTAAAGAAACAACAATACGGTTAAACGCTTTTAACTGGGGTGTTATTTCAACACCTTACATAAAGACACTAGCCTGCTAAAATGAAACTCAAATGTAGGTGCGAATGCCTTACAGAAATTATGCAGATGTGGACACCTTACAGAAATTATTGTAGACAGGTCTGAACTTCAACCGTTTCTCTCTCTTGCCAGCTTCTCGCGTCTTCTTCGCGGGCTGTGAAGGAAGTAGATGCAGGCTCACTGTGAAGAGATACGTGACAGAATGTATGTTGTTTCATGTGCTAGTGTGATAAATACATTGCAGAAATGGTTAACATAGCTCTTTTCTATATTTATTTTAACCTTATAAGGTATTTCTCCCGCCTTCTTGGCACGCCTTCGTGGTGTAACGGTCAAGCACACTCGGAGCGTATTCGAGAGGTCTGTGGTTCGAGTTCTGAAGAGGGGACTGCTCAGATTTCATCTCTCCAGCTTTTCAAAACAAATACCTAATGTTTCTACACTGGGTTCCGAACTAAAAGGTGGTGGATGATGATTCTCCACCACCAGGATTTGGTCCCCTAATCCCCAGCCGCCCTTTGAAAGGGCGAGTATATAAGGTATTTCCCCCGCCTTCTTGGCATGCCCTCCGGTGTAATGGTCAAGCACATTCGGCGCATATTCAGTCCAGGCGAGGACACTGCTCATTTTTCCTCTCTTCTGGTTTTAAAAAAATACCTAATGTCTCTACAACCTGTTCAATTACTGAGATAATTAAACGATTAATTAACACTAACATTTATTACGGTATTTCCGAATTCTGCGTGATTTATGAGAGAACGAGGATCCCTCAAGATAGTTTTATCTGATTTAAAAAACATTATCATATTTTTCTTTCGCTTATACTTTCAAATTAATAAAGAAAAGGGGAAAAAGCTTAATTAAAAAAAGATTAAATTAAAAATTAAAAAACGTGAAGAAACGCTTAATTAAATATTTAAAAAAATTAAATTAAAAAACGTGAAAATTTTGAATTCGCAGTATTCTTGTAATGCGTGTAACTACTGAATTTTGTTAAATCAAAGAAAACATGAAAAATCAAAAAACTTCCCCTAACAAGCATATAATTCCCTCGATCAAATCCAGGGGGTAAGGATAAAATCATGCTACCTTCCATCATATTTTAATTTGTGCATCACTATACAGAATATTAGATTCCCCTCCCTCCGCCATGAAAAATCAACTATGCTGTCACCAAGGAATGAACCACGGTTCTTTCAGTTTCAAGCAGGCCTAGCTAACCCATTTAATCATAAGAATACACATCTGGGAATGGGATAATTCCTTACAGTATAACAATTTGATTTATTTATTTGCTGTTTTTTAGGAGAAAAATGTCAGAAACGTTTCATTCTTGCTTTAAACGTGAAAATAAGTCTACTCTTCTACATTTCATCCGTAATTAACACGTTTATAAATAGTAGCTCGGCTCGTGAGAAGTCTTTGAAATGCATTCGAATTAGGTAAACAAATGCAGCCGAAAACAAAAGAATTCATTTACTGAGTTTAATGTATTGATTTACCTCAGAGATGCAGGAGGGATAAAGATGGTATTTAAAAATAAAGAACCTCTTGAAGAATAAGTGACATGTACAAATAAATGGAGTAATAAATTGTAGAAACTAGGATTGAAAGTAAGCTTGATCTTTTAGGTTAATTACACTTTTCCGCTTTCGTGGATCCAGCCTAGAACATGAGTATCATATGCCACCGTTCAGAACGGTATTAACGGAAACTGTCCTAAACCAAAGGGCGGAGGTTTCAATCCGGGTTAAAGCATGGGCGTCTTTATGCAGGATGGGTATTTAAAATTAGTTAAGTAATCTCAAAAACTGGTGGTAGATGAACATGGGGACAATACTGTTGGATATTACCAAGACGCTCTGGAATGGAGTGGGCAAAATCGCGCTGTATTCACTGGCCCTTAAAGTTTATAATAATGATAGGCTTAAATATACCTATCCATAATAATTTATTTATGATGTCTATTCCGCTGGCTAATACAGGAACAATGAACAATGGTATTATAGAAATTACAATCCCAATGGGACAATTTCTGCAGCATACGAAACCAACACAATCCAGCAAAACTGAACGGTGAAAGAAACTAACATTATCCATAGTAAAAAAAAAATTCGTGTGCCCAGGTCTTGACCTCCCGTCAAGTCCATGTTTTAAATTATCAAAATGTTTTGTGTATACCTTCCGGTTGACCGTTTGCAAACTTCAACGGTAACCTGTATCTGCTTATCCATCGAACCATCTTTTCTAAATCGAGGCCCACAGAAGTTTTGAAGACGTCCACAAGGCAATACTGTAATTAGGAGGGCGCCTAATATGAACTAAGGAGCTCATTATAAAATATTAATAATAAAATCAACTCGTATGATAGAAAAGTCCAGAAACTCACGATTACAAAATTTTCAAAATTTTCGTGAGTTTCACATCGAGGAATTTTATGAAACCTTCTTCAGTTAACAGAAAAAAAAACTGTCCGTAGAAAATTCTTGAAGGAGGAATAATTATTTAAAAACACAACTGATCTTGAAAAGTCAAATATATACCGATTAATCAATATTGATATGGTGAAATTTATGGTTTGTGCTGTGGGGTTATTGTTATTTTTATTAACCGGATATTTGTAATTTAACTTTACTATCACGTCTCCTTGTCTGTTTCCTCACCAGAAATATAAATCAGTTGGAGAGTATTTAAGCCGAGGTTTTCGGATTATAAGAGAGAGCGTGTTTCTTCGTCTACAGGCCACGTTGCTAGGTTCGTTAGCTCTGATAAGATTGCGTTTTAAACCTTGAAAAGGTTTAAAACAACCTTTTCATTAAGTCTATTTAACTTCAGACTTTATTTAACTTAAGACCATGTGATAATTCTCTTCAAGTCTGTTAGGAGTTTGATGCTGGTTTGTGCTACCATAGAAGGTCAAACTCTGTAGTGTTATTGAACTTTGTTGTTCTAGTGAAGTATGTTATCTTAAGTACCTATAAGTAATTGAAGCTCCTGATGTGAACAATAGTCAGCTGAACCCTCTTTGTAAAATAAATGTAAAAAATATTAATTTTCAGTCCATTTTCCTAAATTTTTATTTTACTATTTTCTTCCCAATAGTCAAACTTTGATGTTTGAAGTTAAAGATAACTGCACAAATATAAAATATTATGATTATTCTCTGAAACTTTGAGACAGATGTTAATATGCTGATATCAAAACATCAGCCACAAGTATCTCATTAGCACGGCCTAGCCTTAGGAATAAATTTGTATATATTGTTTCAAATAGTATATTTAATTTTTTTCCTGCTACTGGTTACGTAAATAATCTTTTACTATTCATGTAACTAATATGTTTCCGTTTTATCATTAAAAGTGATCAAAATCTGCAATTTACGGTTTTGATATTATATTGAAATGATTTAATTTATTATCCTTTAATAACTTACAAATAAGTATTTAATTTAAAGACTGTTTAATTGTTTTATTATTAGCTTTTAGCATCCTACAAATAAATGTTTTGTTTAGGAATATTATATATGTGCTTAGGGGAGGGCGACATACTTAAAGTTAGAAGAGGAAGGAAGATAAACTGTAGAAATATATGCCAGAAATAATTTCATACACTAGATTGGACATTATTATTATTATTACTTTTAGTATCAACTTCATGAGTTTCAGTAATGCAAATCCTTTGTTTCGAGGCTCTTTCAAGGGAAAGGCTCGCTGAAACCTGTCCAGTCTGACCTTGATCAGAGGTTGCTGATATTAAATTATACCAAATATCTGACGCAGGGAAGTTTAAATGGTCGACACGCGCAAATTATATAGGCATAATATTTAATGTAATGCTTAAGAGAGAGCTAACTTTATTCGTAACAGTGTAAAAAAAATTGTGCTATGCAATTTTCATGTCTAAATTAAAATTTCATGTATCCATATATTTCATGTATTTTTCGTCCAATCCGATGGCCATTAGATTCAGAAAGTAAATTGCTGCTGGGAAAGTTTTTTTAAAAATTCCTTCAGATTAATACCACGTTTAGATAGCGAAACGATTTTATTGCGGGGAGAAAATACGCTACGTAAATGGCGAAAATTTGAGAAACATTCGCTGTCAATATTGAGAAACTTTTTGTGGTTGAAGATTTACATTAACATTTCGGAGCGGGTGATATGTACTAGAAACGAAGCAATAAGACAAATAGCTAGTATGCAACTAATTAAAGATTATATTATTCATTTTTAAACTGAAATTTACATTTATAAAACCAACCAAATTTTTGAAGTGTATTCAGCACCGTTTTTTGATCAAAATTACCATTTAACTTGACAATGCTTTATACATTTGTACATGCAAAAATTTCTTCATTACGTAGCATGCTTTGAAAGAAGGAACTCTCGGCATGAAACTTATTTGTCAACATGTAAAGTCAACGGAGTGCAGTTTTATATAGTTTCATGGAATGTCTTTTCTTTGTATTCCAGAAATATAACAACGACATATAAAGGCAACGGAAGGTGATATTATATCGATTCGGTACACGCCTTTTTCTTCCTACTACAGAAGTGCATCAAAATTTAGGTTAATTCAAAGTTCAAGCAAAGATTTCTCGGAAGTATTCATTACGTAAAAGGGATTAAAAGCGGTTTTTATTTAAATCAGGCTTTCAAGTAAATTATGTGCGAGTATATATAAACGTATCTTCGCTGGCGGTGAGACCACATTCCATGCCAACGGTTGTGTAATTTGCTACACTGAAACTTTGTTTTTGTTTTTTTAACCCGAACGGCGGCAGTACTTTGTCTTTTTTCGACACTGGCCCCTCCTAAGGACGGAAGTGGTGACCATTTTACAGTGAAGGCACCTAATAGGCGGCCACCGTTACCTCCTCTGAAGGGACGGACAGTTATAACCTCGCCTTCTCTGGGATTCGAACCCAGGCCTTTCGGTATCGTAGTCGTCGCGATTAACCACTATACCATCTGAGCGGCGGTACATTGAACGTATGCAAGGCTCTGAAAATCCGTGTGGAACTAATGACATCTGAAATAGTCTGAGATTCTCGGGTCTTCGATTTCTGGTGAATAATAAGGTTTTGTGCTCCTTTTCGTTCATTGAAACTAATATGAACGTGAGAGAGGACTTAGACGTGCAACAGATTTATTCCCTCAAATCGAGTGAATGGACGGGAAAATGCTGAGTTATAACAACCCTTCTTTCAACATGGTACAGCAACACGTTACTTTGCAAATCGCACGCGAGACGAGTTGAAACGTTGTTTTCCAGAATGATGGATGGTAGAAATCAAGGTTACTGTACTAAAAACTTTGTTGTTGACGTCATTGACTCCTAGTCTGCTTAAAAGCAATTTCTTCTCTACTTCGTTTGTGTCTTCGTTTCTCCCACTTCTGTTACGAAGTGATGTCAGCGTTGGGAATAACCTAACATTTTTGTTAACTGATCTTGGTAGAAATAGAACTATCCCTCTTGGCGCAAAAGAATTCTTGATTTTCCCTCATAAGATTTCTTCCTGGAGATGTATCAAAATGAGACTTTCAACGAAAGAATTGATAATATTGACCACCTCAAGAAACGAAATGCGCAGGAAACTGCAAGCATTATACGAGACACCTTTTGCTGAGTATGGATGAAAATTGAATATCCCTATGATGTCTATTCTCTGTTAACGGGTTGCCTACTCATATTTTGGTATTATACTGGTCCATAGCAGGAGATATCTTTTCCTGCTCTTACCAGTTCCTTAATGAGTTCCAAGCGGGCCTGAGGTGAAAACCATCAACGACAATTTCTCCAGGAGAAGCAGAAACAGATGGAGCAAAGAGTATGAAGCACATTCTCATTAGAGTGCTAGGGCAAGAAAGATCCAGAAAGCAGTCTGCTAGTCACGTAAAGAGGAGTGACGAATCCAGAATATTTTATCACAAAATTACAGTCTGTGTGTTGAAATACTGAATGTTTGCCTACTGAAATTGCCTAATGATCATTTTGAATGATTGAATTAAGTAAAAGTGTTTTCAATCCATTATATAAAATACATTCTTAAGAGATCTCTTGAAATCCTAGCAATCATCTTAGAGATACTGTAATTTATTCTATAGACGCAATAACTTATGCTACGTTATATTCACTAGATCATACCATGATTTAACTATAGCACATATATCTGTGATCTACGTTTTCAAATAACACGAATGTACATATTGTCTTTGACGAAACTCCAAAGAAAGAAATCTAAGGCAGGAAAGCACATTCTTCGAAAAGAATGAGGTTTTGAAAGCCATTTCGTTGGTTCGTTCTCCTTCCAGAAATCGCTGAAGAAGGTGTTCGTTAATGTAGTCATCAAGATGCTTGTTAGTGATACAAAACTCGCTAGAATTTTTTCGCATAATTTGGGTATCAAAGCTGTCACTTTAACCGCTTTCTAGGAACTGAATATTGAAACCGAAAATCGCATTGATGGATGCATTATATTTTAAGTGAGAATCTAAGCATTCTGTGTGTATTATCTGTTGCTGTATTTCTGAAATTTATACTTACTATTAAATATTTGCTTTCATATATGTGCATATTCATAAGAAAATAATTATTAAATATTTTATTATTTTCAGATCAATTGGAATTTTTGCGATGCTGTATCCTGTGTTTTTAACTGTGTATGGTTATTTCAAACTGGATGTGAAGCCTCCGACTATCAAGACAGTGTAAGTTTCAGATTTTAAATTGCATAACGCCGCTCACTCAAAGCTCAATTTCTTTTTATTGGAAACTAAGCATTGAAAATGTATATCAAAGCAAATCACATTTCCAAGAATTTTCTGAAGAAACTTTTTTAAAGTACATATGTTGGCTGCTGTACGTATCTTAGAACAATCGGCTATTAGTATATATATATTTCTTTCGAAAGAAGTATAGTACGCCACTTTAAAGGATTGTTGGTAACGTCGCTTTATTCCTTTTGTAAACTCTTGGATTTATCTGGAAATATTTTGATTTTCCTTCTTATGTCTGATAGCTTTGACAGTTCGTAAAAACTTTAACGAAGTTATCTGATTAACTTAAGATACTGCCGAAACAAACTTTGAAAATCATGATATGGTGACAGTGACATCATCCAAGACAGCTTAGTTAGTATTGTAGAGCAAATAGAATGACATCATCCAGGGCATCTGAGTTCGTATTTCGTGCAAACAGAATGACATCATTTAAGACAGCGTAATTCGTACTTTAATGCAAACAGAGTTAAAAAAAATCTTTCGTCCATTCGGCGCGATATCACGTGTTGAGAAAAGAGGATATGAACGAAGAAGTTTGGGTTTCTGGGAAACAAAGCCAGATACCCGTCATGCCAAACCCATTTTATTTCGCAATTTCTCACTCTATGATTTCGTTGTCCTCTGTTATATGCAGGGTAAGTGCTTACAGAAAATTCGATCTATGTAAAATAACACGATGGCCAGTCTATATGAGATGCGAAAAGAAGTATTCTATCAATCCTTGCAGGGATGTGAGGAACGCTGGAATTAGTGACTGTGTTCCAATTGATATTATGTCGAATGTGACTGAATAAAATATTTTAAGTATCAAATATAATTGCTCTTATGCGAACATTTTGAACATAGCAGTAGATTTGTGTCAGCACCATTATCGTATATCATGCATCAAAATTATAGTCAACTTCAGTCCACAGTCGAAAGAGATGTGAAACGAATACTTTACTGCGTTAACTTGTTGTTATTGTTGCCCGTCTGGGCTGGCTGCACTGCGGTAACTTCTTCTGAGTAATTAAATCGAAATTTCACTTCAGCTAAAAAAGACGCTGAATTAAGGTAAAATAACACGCGGAACAAATATTAATTTAGATGTCGAACTACAAAAATCAGGGTTATATTTTCAAATTTTCACAGGATTGTTTTAGGTTGATGGTTTAACCATCAACCGGTAAACTAACTGGTTAATAAAAATAAATGAATATACCTTTCAAAGGCCTGTTATGAAATCTGCATAGCAGCTAGATTTGAATATATATTGTTCCTGATAAGTGTGAATTACCTTCATCATGTTTCAACTCCCATGCTTTGTTTCAAAGTTATAAAAAAATTACCCAATTTATATGCTTTGTTTACTATTTTATTTTTATCAGAAATAAAATTTGCTTTTTTTTCTGTGTGTGTGTGTAGCTCGTTTCCTGGTTGTTTAATATCTTGCGCTTTTTCCCTTCATTTAGGCCGGATGACATGTCAGCTATGTTTGCTATGATGCCTGTGCTTGGACTTGGATATCAGGTTGGTTTTTATTTTTCTACTTTTTGGCTGAG
>KK121540.1:110853-127504 GCA_000611955.2 Stegodyphus mimosarum
GCATAATTAATTTTAAAGTCTAATTTAAGTTTTAAACTGAACAACATTCTTTATTCCCCGTTCGTTTTACAATAGGTCAAAATTTCATTAAATTTCCTTTTTATTTAGTAAAGTATTATTATACTTTTTCAAAATGTAAATTTTAATATAAGTTTAAAATAGTTTTTCTTTTGGTTTCAAAAATTCTGTTTTTTTTTTTCTCATTTTTTCGCCTTTTGAAGGATTGTTTTCTCTCCACTGAATTTTAGTCTCGCCAATGACGCCAAAGAATTAAGCATCAGTACTAGTAACGATCTTTTTCAAAGTTTCGGTTGTGCCCTAATTGAACGTACTCTAAGTTTTTAATTATTTCTTATGAGTTTATACTTCAATTCCGTCTGGATTAACTCTTTTCACTTAAAGTATTTTATAATTTCACTTACGTTTTCAATTCTTTGTTTCAAGGTAAAATTTCGATATGAATTTACTTTGTTTTTTCCTTGCTTTGGGGAGAAGCTAGAAAGTTTTGGCTGAACTATTATAATTAAAATAAATTGGAATGGTTCATCGGCTAATTCTGGATACAGAAAAGCAAGGATGTTTTTATGGAAGAGAGATTTTACTGATTTCAATGTTCCTTCTTCTGACGAAGTGACAATAAAGTTGATTGAATTCCTCTTCTTTTATATTCTGTATTATTCATTAATTTTTTAAATTAGGGTTTTTCTTGTTTGAAGTATTTTAGTTTTAACATTTATTAAAATTTTTATACATTTATAGGATTTTTTAAAATGTATTGTTCTGAATTTCAGTTTTTGGTCTTAATGTAAAATTGGTTCTAAGTTTCTTACTTTTTGTCTTTAGTGATAATTTTTCAGCAGCTTAATGCGCGAAAATATTTGGCATGATTATATTATGTTTTTTTTTTAAATTGTTTTGTAATTATATAGATATATATGGGTGTATGTATGTGCGTAAGGTATAAAATATAAAGGAAAATTATCAATAAATTATTAATTTAATTTGAGCATATTACTAACTTAATTCATAACAAA
Organism: Stegodyphus mimosarum; assembly: GCA_000611955.2. Taxonomy (NCBI): domain Eukaryota; kingdom Metazoa; phylum Arthropoda; class Arachnida; order Araneae; family Eresidae; genus Stegodyphus; species Stegodyphus mimosarum. The sequence continues at coordinate 111,888 of KK121540.1, forward strand.
TCTTTTAATTTCTAATTTCAATTTCAATATAACCTCCTTCACAGCATCTGCAATCGCGTCATTCTTTCCCTGCAGTATTTTGCATTGAGAAAGCATTTACCAAATCGCTGTTCAGTAATTAAAACAAAGGAGAGATCTCCTTATTGCTTAATGCGTAGCACTATTTCCCCTGCTGTCATTTAATAGTATTTTGCGAAGTTATCCCTTTTAAAGATCATGTTAAGGCACACACCTAAGATCCTTACACCAGCAACTTTCAAATTTTAATCAAAATATTTACTCAATCTAAGCTGCAGGAGTTGGATTTATCAATAGAAACGTGACTGTGCGTTACTGTAAATTTGAAAAGGTTAGCATTAATTTTTCTAAAAAAGAAGTAGTGTAGGCGAAAGATTCTAGTTACAGAGTTAAACAAAAATTTAATCGAGAATCGGTTCAAAATAATTAAAAAGCTCTTATCTGGTTCTAGCTGACCTACTGAGCTTCGATGTAAGTAATTGGATAATTTTAGATAATAATCTCTTATTGGAGCAAACATAATGGGAGACAAATTAGTCATTTTATTGACACGTAACTCATTTCTCATATATTAAAAGACTAACCAACTACAAACTACCAACAACAACAATTCATGGTGTACCTGCGCTATCTATAGACTAGAGTTCGCAACATTCTTCGAGGTCGAATCCTCGTGAGGGAGACGAAACATTCCTCAAGAGTTAGTTGAGACTTCTAGAAGAGCCAATAGTTGCACAGATTTACTAATGAGAATTCCATTCAAAAGTATCATGACGCATGCTTGGATACAGCCCTCTTCGTACAATCTTATTTAGTATTTAAATGTTGTATTTAGCAACAATGGACTCGAGAAATTAATACAAAACTCACCTGAGTCATTCAAAGAATTTCTGGTTCCATAGTGTGCGATTCATATTCCAGAGAAATCTAACAGCATTTCTGTCTTCCGGAGCATTCTGAATATCAACTATAAAGGTGACCTTGACCCATATTGCAAAAGTAACCCTAACAAATCTGGTATTAAATGCGGTCTGCATTCAGAAAATCATTGAGAAAATTTTAGTGCACTAGATGAGGCATCAAAAGTAGTTCTCATTTTTGTACTTTATTTATCTTCAAGCATTACAGCTTGAGGCATGTAATAAACTTTAGTTTCATTTTATTCACTTATATCAGCATTCTCTGGTATTCCTTCTTCAATATGCTTCGAAATAATCTCCTGATTAATTAAAAAAAAGTTTTCTCTTATTTTTTAAACCAATTCTTGAGAACGTTCTTCAGATTAGAATAATTATGGGATACACAATATAGGTCTTGACAATGAGTATTTACGAACAAGCCCTCTTAATCTTCAGAGCGTACAGTCTGATATCAGATGAAGCCCACAAAATTTATCGTGGTAAACAGGCAAGATTATGCCTGTATTGCCAAAAGCCTTGGCACCATACAGTTGACAGAATGGCTTTTTCAGTTCTGCCTCCAATTGTCAAGGAGAGCATCTCGATGGGACGGGTCCAAGAGTCTCTCACCCTTCTTACTGTAACACCAACTCTCGAGAGGACTCGGCTCACTAGCACCTTTGATGCTAAAAATAACAATACTGTTTTCACTTCCAAATGGCAGGAGAAAAGCAGTCATCTTCTAAATCGATGCACTTTTGCATAAAATCTGCCCCACTCCTTAAAATTAAATAACTGTTTTTGTGAAGATTATGTACATATAATACATGTTTTTGGCTATTTATGTCTACGTTCCGGTATAACAAACCGTGCTTTAGGGCAGAAATTATGCATTTTCACATGTGTTGGATATACGCATGTAATAAATATGCATTGTTGATAAAAGTGTTGGTGATATATCTTAGCTATCAGTATTATTAGACTATTTTTTCCAAATGGCGGGCTATATGCGTTTATAGGCGTTGGCCACTCCTTAAGTCGGGAGCAGTGGTCTCTTTAATATGGAGGCACCTAATAGGTGGATCACAGTTGCCTCCTATAAAGGGCTGAAAACTTTACATTCATCCCTTCTCCGGGATTCTAGTCCGGGCCCTTCGGTACGGTAGTCAGAGTCACTAATATTTTCCCGTTTAGGTTCACGTTTAGACTATAGAGCAACGATTTTCCAACAGTGCTCTGTGGAACTTTCAGGTTCCAAGCAGCTTCTGTAAAAGTTCTAGAAACTGGAAATCAAAATTCGAAAGAATTTTTGAATATCACGTGGCCCTCAAAACTAATAATCTAAATAAGTAATGTAATATTTTTCTATTACCACAGCAATTGTTGTGATATGAAATAAATTTGATAAGTAACTTGCAATAAGAAGTTTTTTTTGCGTTTTCAGTACAAAGTGTGTGCAGTATTGATATATTTTCAAAAGCTTTTTTTAATGCATATTTTTCTGATGTTGCTAAGGGTTCCACAAAGGAATAAAGTTATAATCATAGAGTTTACTAAAAAGTTCGTAGCAAGCAGACGAGGGCGATGAAAATTTTCTTCTAACGAGGAAGAGGTCATAAGTTTAAGTAGATCCACTTGCTCTTTTTATCATGTTTCACGTGCGGCTCTTTTGCCTATGCGCGTGTTTTCGTGACCTCTTCACTGAAATAGAGTAAAATTATCTCTTGCTTAGGAGTGTATATTTTAATTTTTGTTTAAAATTTAATCATCATGATAAAACCAGTTTTGTAAAGGTTAAATTAGATTCCTTGGAAAATTCTTTGAAACATGGGAGATCATATGAATAGAGTTAAAAAAGCGTAAAATGATAGCAGAAAGGATTTTTTATCCGTAGGGCTGGAGAACATGATTTATAAATATTTAAAACGTGAAAAAAAATACATCAGAATTAGGTAAAAGTCATACCATCAACATTTGGTGACATATTTATAGCTGTATCTTTTACTAAAAGTTTCTAATTAGTTTTAGAAATTCTGTATTTCCACTAGAAAACGATTTATGAAATGCAGAAAGTTGCACATTTTTAAAAATAAATATATCAGAGGTATATTGCAGGCAATTAACATTACTGCACCATGAAGACGGTATGCAACACACATCAAATCTGTATGAAAAGCTCTACAAGCTGCAATATAGAAATCGGTGTTTTCGCTCATGCGTGCGAGACGGATCTGAGAAGCGTCATCTACATTGCGCATAAATGGGAATTTGCACTGGGGGCGCAAGACCAGTTTGGTGGTAGATTGCCTTGTCACATCAGAAATTTTATTAGGTAGCGTAACAGACTTAGAAAATTATCGGATATTACGTGGGATACGAATTTTAAAAAGGAACTCAACAGGCAAATAAACAAATATTAATGAATATAGAAATGAAAAATGGGAAAACAAAGCCTTCACTGACTGTTCCTTGTGGTCCTTTATTAATAAATTTAAAAGCAATACATGTAATAGGTCTATTTCCATGAATAGTAAACCAGCATTATCACATGAAGAAAAGGTAGCAGTATTTGTGAACCATCTTGGAAAACAATTTGTTCCAAATGCTTTACCTCGTAATGTCAAGTTTGTATACGAAGTCTGTTACTTTGTTAAACACTGGTCGGTAAAAAACCGAAATGAGTTTGCTGTCTCTATTGAAATTGCCAATATGATTAGAAGATTAAAAATTCAAAAAGCACAAGGCTTTGAAAATATTCCTAATATTGCAATAAAAAACTTATCAGAAAATATTATAGCCAAATTTACTAGCATAATTAATGCCTGTCTGGGTACTTCTTACGTTTCTGAAAAATGGAAGTGCATGAAAATCAGCCTTTTACCTAAACCCATCAAAGACACACTACCAGGCCGAATGGTTACAGATCAATCAGCCTATTATCAGGCTTAGGAAAAAGTTTTGAAAGAATCATCCTGTGTAGAATGAAATTACATTTTGAACTTCTAACCACCTGAAAACTTCGGTTTCCGACAAAATCTTTCTAGTACTAAAAAATTAGTAAAACCGTTGCACTTGCTGGTGCGACTCTCTATAATCGCCAAAATGTTGCTTTGCTCATACTGTACGTGACTAAAACATTTGACCGCGTCTGCGTGAGGGCCTAACTTACAAATTAATCTTCTGTTATGCTCATTATACCGTCTAATCAGTCAAATCGGCAAACGCAAACAATGCAGTCCGAAAGTTCCCAAGTGTTAATCCCAAAAACTGAAGACTGGTGCACAAAATGGCGAATATCCATCAATGCTCATAAATCTAAGTTTTAATTGTTCATCTGACTCTTTTTGAAGAAATTATTCCAAGCGTTCGCAGAGCCAAATATTTTGGTATCTCTTTCAATAGCAAATTTAATTCGAAGGATCACGTCGAAAATAACACTCTTAGAGAAAAAAAAACGACGCACCGAGAAGATATAAAGCAAATTGATATGCATACAGGTTTCGACGGAATATGCAAAATTTTACATTTTGGCTGCCAAAAAAATGAACGGTTGTCGCTTCAGCGCATCTGATCTGCGCCACTGTCAGGATATTTAACAGGAGAAATTACGATTCCAGGTCATAAATTCTTCACGAATTTCATTCTGTGTACTCTGGTAGACAGTAACTATGCCTCGCATAGAGGTGCGCGAAAGATATGCCGAGATGTCAGAATTTGAGAGAGGTCGTGTAGTTGGGCTGAAAGAAGCCGGTTGGTCTCATCGGCGAATAGCTCGACATTTCAGCAAGAGCGATGCTACTATTAGACGATGTTGGCAGGAATGGGTGAACCATGGCAAAAATTTGATAGGTTATTTTGTAAGGTTTTAGTTAAACTAACAAAGTTTTATTTTAATTTGCCTTCCTATCTGTTCTTATTTCAACTTCCCGTTAGAATAAGCGCGCGTTTCAGCTTTATGCTAATTTAAAGTGGAGCCAAGTTTCTATTTAAGCGAGAGGTAGGAACCTCTCAGTGTAAGAGAGCTTTTAGTCTCAGACCACGGTCACTCTATTCGACGTTCGCCTGACTAGCTAGCATTTAAATTCTAAGCCATAGTGCTTTTACGTGATTGCTTATTGAAGTAATTCCAAGTTCGTCAGTATTAGTTAAATCTTGCTACGCACCATTTAGTTTAGAGGCCAACCTCGCGTTCATAGCTCTGTGAGCAAACAGGGATTTAATATCTATTTAGCTTTAGTTTAAATTTGATTGTTCATTTTAGACCCAAGCGCGGTCTCTATTTTCTGTATCCCTCCCGAGTTGGGAAGTGGTTGTAAATAACTGGGATTTAATAAAAGAGGATTTTAAATCCCTTTAAAGTGCAGTTCTTTTACCACTTAATCACAGTATTCCACCACAGAACATAGCTGCATTCAGCTCCCTGTTCCAGAGCAGGATTTAAGGAGTTCACGAAGATATTTGCCAAGAATATGCACCGAACACTCAGTCCTGACAACGTGAAGACTGAGCAATCATCAGAGCGGCACTCACAGCCCCAGATGCATCATTATCATCGACTGTACGTGTAACTAGTGCTTCAGTGGCCGCAAAGACCATTCATAGACGGCTCACAGAAAGGGAGCTGAGGTCACGGCGCCCCTTGCGCCGACTACCATTGACCTCTGTGCAACGTCAAGCCCGTTTGCAGTGGTGTCGGGCTCATTCGCACTGGAATGTCACTGACTGGAGTAGAACAGCCTTCAGTGATGAGTCCCGCTTTGAACTGAGCCTCGATGACTAGCGAAGGCGAGTCCGAAGACGCCCCGGACAGCGATGTGATATCAACTTGACTGTCTTGCGGCAGACAGGCCGACAAGGAAGGTGGTCCGGAATGGAGTGATGGTCTGGGGTGCTATTTCATTTCATAGTAGGACCCCTTTGGTTGTCATCCGTCGCAACCTTTTAGCACAGCGGTACGTCGACGAAGTTCTAAGGCCCGTTGTCTTGCCCTTCATGTCACGCCACCCTGGGCTTACATTTTAGCAAGATAATGCCCACCTTCACACTGCACATGCTTCTACTGCTTGCCTTAGTGCTTGCTGTACATTACCTTGGCCAGCAAGGTCGCCGGATCTCTCTCTCTCTTTCTCTCTCCTATTGAGTACGTTTGCAGCATTACGGGCAGAGCCCTCCAACCTGCTCGCGATATTTACGATCTAACGCGCCAGTTGGACAGAATTTGGCATGATGATATCCGTCAGGAGGACATCCGCAACCTCTATCAATCGATGCCAAGCCAAAGAACTGCTTGCATAAGGGCCAGAGGTGGACAAACGCGTTACTGACTTTTTCACTTTGTGAAACTCTATCACTTCAATAAATCATTCAGTTTTTCTCAAACTGTAATCATTTGTTTTTTCTGAACATGTACATCACTTCTACCGATTTTCGTCCCATTCGGATAACTCCTTCTTGGTGCGCGTTTTTTATGTCTAAGAGTGTTTTAAAAAATAAAGCAATAAAAGTCGTCGACTGTCTTTTTAAAATTATCGGCAGTTATTCCAAATTAGATTTAAGAAAGAAACGACTCATTTATATCTTAATTGTGTGTCCAGTCCTTACCTATGCTTCACGTTGGATTACGTTTACCAAAACCTGCTGAAACTCCAGCAAGTGCAAAATAAATATATGCGTATCGTTACTAATCCACACTTCTACGTGCACAATCAAAGATTGCACGAGGACTCCAAAACTGTTGAAAAATTCTCAACAAAAGCAATAGAAATTTTTATAAAAAAGCTGCTACTTGTAACTATCTCATGAATTTTAACCATTTTTATCTCTACTATGACATTAATCTCATATTCCAATCCATTAGGACTCTGGTTTGATCTCTGAAACATAGGAGAAAAGATTCTCCTTCCTTGAAGATTTGTTAAATTTTCTCTTCTGGGAATCTCACTTGATATATTTTTACGTGAAGTGCCTTTAAGGCAACATTTGAGCCGGGCACATTGCGAAAGATTTCTTTGCCCCTGATGAAGAGAGACCTGTGTTTGTTTACCATCGAAATCGATGGTATTGACAATAATCTACACCAAACTAAAGGTTACTGTTTAGCCCAATGTTTTGTCCTAATGAATACTTTATAACAAAACCCCCTCTATATTGACATAATGCAACTGCGAAAAATTAGTTAGATCGTTAACTATTTGTTTCTCGCCGGTGCGTAGAAGATGGTTAACCGTTTGTTTCTCGCCAATACAGAAACGCGTCAAATCAATATTTCTGCCAAGGCCGCTACAGAAACCAAGTACCAGTTCTATGCTTTTTCAAAGATTCAGATTGCTTTACTCATTTTGTAATAAATTTGCTTTATATAATTCATTGATGAAATAACACAATTATTCTAGTTATATATTATATGAAAGTTATTTTTTTATCTTTATTATACAAATTCAAAATTGTGTTCCAGTGTCAAGAAGTCGTGGTGCCTGTATACTCTTGTATGCGAGAGAGAAATTTGTGCAACTTCGTCAAATCCAGCCTCCTAGCCATGTGCTTCCTTTTCGTTGTGTACTCTATAACTGGGTGTTTCGGTTATTTGACTTTTGGATCGGTAGTAGCCCACAATGTAATGAAGATGTACGATGCTTCGGATCCTTTCGTTATGGTAGGAGTGGGGGCATTGATTGTCAAGATGATTGCTACTTATCCCATATTAGCTCTCTGTGGAAGGTAAGTGGGCTTTTCTTTATATTTCAATAATTCATTCCTCTTTTATGAGGTACAGAATTTATCTCGGAAATGAAAGAATTCATTTTTATTTCGTATAAAATGACGTAACAGGCTATAAAATTGTACAATTAAATTTTCAACAATGCGGCTGATTTGTATTGTTGCGAAATGCGGTAAGAAAGACTCAGTGCCGGGAGATCTTACCGACAACTGCCACATTTCTGTTGCGTTCTGTAAATGATGATCTAAGTGGCGATGATCTAAGTGATCTAAGACTGCAAAATTGGGTACTTATATGTTGCTGCAACCACTTGGCATAGTTTGGCTGTTTTTTGCAGAAGGAAAAAGTGCTTCGGTGAATTTTCCCGCAAAGCGGAGTTAGGGTTGCCAGAAAGGTGGCAGAAAAAATCAGGGTTGACAGATTTGGCTTGAAATTACCTATTTGGCGATATGCCATAGACGGAACGAGAACATTCTAGAACGCCTTCTCAGCGGGTTTCCTCGGGAATGTTCTCAGTAGGTTAAATCTACATATACCCTGCCTGTGCGCGAAGAGAAGAGTATTTAGAGTTCATAGTATTGTCTTGAATTCAGAGATTAGCTTGGGAGCGATCGACTGACCGATCGGGGGCTGTACTTTAGTGCTTTACCGAATACTGACGAATAAATCGTGTTTTGATTCTTCATCAAGTGTTACCATCAATCACTCCAAATCCACGAACCCTTAGAACGCAACAGTATATAGAACTTTCCCAATAAATGTCTTTGAATTTAAAACAGAAGATATTTTGAAAGTCTACAGTAATTTTCAAATGTATCACATAGATTAGAAGTATAGAAAAAAATTAATAAAACGTTGGCTTTATCAAAAAAGCCTGAAAAATTTGCTGATACAAAGGTTAATGTAGAAGACAAGGATTAATAAGAATGGAAAACAAAGCTTAAGGATTATACAAGGTTTAATAAGAATTGAAAGCAAGATTTAACGATTATATAAGATTTAATAAGAATACGAGGCCTAATAAGACTAGAAAATAAGGTTTATCTATTATAAAAGGTTTAATAAGAATGAAAAAAAAAACGATTATACAAAGTTTAATAAGAATGGAAAACTAGATTTAATAAGAATCTCTGAAATAGTACATGCTTCACCAATTCGAACTACACGTTAATTTCTTTATTTTTCCATTAATTGTTTTAAAAAGCATTTTTATGATTTTCTGCAAAGGTAAAATTTCTTTGCATTTCCTCTCAAAAATTTCAGAGAGATTTTCTTTCAATTACGGATGGTTTTCCTCGAAATTACGTCGGATTTCAGTAGGTAACATGTTGGTCAACACATTACCGCAAATTACACGTAAAAGCTGACCATCATTTGCTTCTATGAATATTATATTCTAGAACTTTCGTTTATTTGGAGATCCTCCTGACAACTGCCACACTTCTGTTGCGTTTTGCAAATGAGGATCTAAATGGCACAACAGTCTGCAAAATTGGGTGCTTATATGTTAGCGCAATCACCTTGGCTTAGTTTGGCGGTTTTTGCAGAAGGAAAAAGTGGTTAGGTGAATTTTTGGATTGCAACTTACACTGGATATGGCTATTTAAAGAACTGCTTTGTGCATGGCTGCCAGAGTTGGCAACTTCTATAAAGGTGGTTGCGATAATACGTAAATAACAAAAATTGTTTCCTTGCAGGAAATACATCTTGCATACAAAATAGAGTAAATAAAAATCTTATAATGAAATACTTACCTACTTTGAAAATGAACAAAACATGAAACTAATCAAGTTAATCAATAAAGTAATATTTTTCTACTGGGAATGTATTGCCGTGTTTCCGAGTAGTTATTATTATTAGTAGAATATAATACAGCACTTATTAATAAATATCTTTAACGGCGCAAATAACCTTCACAAGCAAAGCAAATTCTCTGAAGCATAGCTATGAAAATCCATTATGAATTAATGCCATATCGACTAGCTAGCCTCTATTAAAAGAAGTTTAGTTTCGTAAACCTTCGAGAGGATTCCCGAAATTCTCGAATGAGAGAGAAACATTCTAAAATGTATCTGTCAACTTTCCACTCATCGTCTGTTCATCTGTGTCCTGCAATAAATTTGGAGCTAAAGCTGTAGAATAGCCAAGCGTCGTCTGCTAGAAGAGGCGCTAAATTTAAATTGGGGAAATTTTCGTTCAGAATGCAGTTTTTAATCTTCATATTCTTATTATTCTTGTATATTTCTTATTTCTTAAATTTAAATCAATTTTTTTTTACCCTGAAGCGACCGCCAAGCATAGTTTGAGAACGACCGCCAAGCAAGGTGACTAGGTTCATGCTTACCTTAATGTGGGAAAAACCGCAAAAACACCCATGTAGCCAACCCGTTCGCGGGGATTTGAATTTAGATTAATCTCTGTGAAGTAATGCCTTTTGTACAATAAATGACAATTTTTATTACGATCTTCTTTTTTTTTTCTACTGTTTTCAGAACTAAATTCCACAAGGATGCATAAGAAAATATAAAATTGATTTGTTTGCAGAATTTAGCAGTTTCAGAACGTTGCAGTAATTAATCATTTGATGCTCATACAAATCTGATGTATTCATACAAATATAAAGCTACAATAGCGAAAGGAAAATTACGTAAAATACATGATAATATTTTTTTTTTCTGTCTCAGTTTGAACATTAAATAATTTTAAAACATTAAGAACTAATTAGATGTTTGTTTGGGTTTATTTAACTAATTAAGGAAAAGCTAGTCAATATTACCCGCCTAAGGGAAAAGGTATCTTCGTGGAGGACTTTCGGAAGAAAACGGGCTCGTATTTACGTCACATGAGGATAAAACTAAAATGCCTGTTCGTAGAGTTCGAAATTGCATGTTTTCAATCTTAGGTTTTTGAAACTGAATCTTCGAAATACCAGTGTTCAGCTATCTTATCCTCTCCGCTAAATAAAGTTTTGATTACGATTCTCAAGTACCTCTGTTATTACCGAGCATTAATTGTTTCAGTACAATTCCGTTATACGGATCGTACGAAACTGCAGCGCGAAAATATATGTACAGAAGCTCCAAATCTAGCGAACGCACCGATTTAACCACGCGTAAATTTAAATAGTTCTGAATTTGTAAGTCGCCACTGAAATACTGGTTTAATTTTGAATTCATTTTTGACAACGCTAAGGATCTAGCAGTTTGGGAATTTTTCAATGGCGAAAAGTCTGCCATAGAAATTTTTCAGAGAAAAGGCATTATTCATGATAGAAAATTATATTTGAACAACCACGAGATGAAATTGTGCTTTAGCGGTAACTCAACAGCGAAATGGTGGTGCAGGAAAGTCAAAATTGAAAAAAATTTAGAAGTTGTTCGAAGGATCAAAAATCCTCTTCCTTACAGCCGTTAGGATCATCTATTTCTGATGTCAACAGATGACATCTATTGAATTTTGTGAACTCCAACCGAATTTGAACGACAGTACAACTGTAGACTGAACAGTTACATGCGTCAGGTGTGTGCGCAGCTTTAATTGCTCGGCTTAAGTTGAAAATCGGCGAATGCCGCTAAATTATTGAAGTAGACGAAAGCCTTTCCAGTAGAAGAAACAATAACGCTTTGGACGTGTTCTTCTGCCACAGCTGGTTTTGGGCGGATTGTTCAGAGAATCAGATGAATGTTTTCTAATCGCTGCTCCAGATCGATCGGTGAAAACCTTATTGAATGTATAAAAGAAAACATCGTAGGAGGAAGCGTTATTTACACTGGCTGCTGGAAATCATTTAACTCGAAAATGAACAGCAAGATGCCGGCTTTGAGCATTTTACTGTCAACCGCAACTACAGTTTTGTAGACCCCGAAAGTGGGCATCATATACAAACATCAGAGAGGCTGTGAGGCTGTGCTGAATGGCGTAATAAACGCTGTCGGGGCACCGTTGGACAGCATTTTGATTCTTATTTGTCCGAATTTATGTACAGACATTTGCACCAAAAAATTGAAATTTTCTCTGCAATGTTGGAAGATATCAAAACTTTTATGCCTCCTGTTTAATTTCACTTATGTTTAGCCGTGTTTATTTATAAATTAAAGTAATAAAAATATGTATTATATGCAGTTGAAGGTTCATCAAATTAAATTAATAATCTGTCACAATTAATTACTATTATGCATTCTTTCAGTTATGTTTAGCCCTTTGTTTATAAATTATAACAATAAATTAATAAAAAATGTGCTTTATGAAATTAACCTTTCATCTAAATTTAATTAATAATCTTTGATAGTTATTTACTATTGCGCTTCTTTTCTAGCGTTAGGGTTACCGTAAATATTTTGGAATTATTGACATCAATAAATTAGCGATTTTTACGGTTCCCCACTTTTTCTTCTTGTAACTTAGTTTTTACTTTAATAGAAAGGCTTATGAAGAAAAATATTTATTTTAATTTTACCGCAGTTATTTTTTCAAACTACATTACTTATCACTGGTACTTGCCAATATTGGGAATAGCATCATTACTGGTAAATTTTTTTTTTGTTTCTCCCCCAGTTTTTAAAATCAGATATTTTAAGACTAGCTGGAGCAGTTTGTTTTGAATCTTCCACAGCAAACTTCAACTTTGATAATAAACAAATAAAGAACAAGTAAAAAAAGAGTTAGTTATATTTTATAATATCTCTTTATATTCTACTCTTGTCAGAAAAATTAAATTTTAGTTTCCAATTTTCTGAACTAGTCTAACAATAACTGTAACTATTCCGTGAATAATATCAAATGACATCTCTGCAAATAAAGCAGTAATAGCTGTGACGATACATAAGTTATGGCTATAGCAGTACAAAAGTTATAGCGAAAATGTCTCCTTCAACGGTAAACGTTATGATGAAAAATATGGAGCAAGAGGACAAATTTCATCCGAAGTATAAGGCAAGTAACTGATAATATATGTTTAATTTTCAAGTATCATTTCTTTATCCCTTGATGCATTTCCAATTCACTTTCCTGGGAAAGATCTGGTGTAACAAAATCTAAGCAACTGCCTTTCATTCCTAGTTCGCTGGCTTTAGAACACTTTTTATGACAAAGATCATCCAGTCTAAATTTTAACTGGAATTTTGCAATAAAAACTTCAGAAAATGTTGCAGATTAATGAAAAACTGTAAAAAAATACCAAATCCGACGGCAGGGCATTTCTTGGGCATGTTCAGTTCATGCATTTCATCATCATAAAGTAAATCAAACGTCAGTACTCTAGTTACAAAAATAATGAGGAAAATATATTTCAAGATACGCCTTGGCAAACTGGCGATGTTTTGGTGCCGTTTTTGTTTACGTGCAACGCCCTTCCAAGTAAAATGGCGTCCGAAGCATAATGTAAAATAGCCTAATTAAAACATAAAAAATACAATATCAATAAACTGCATATTAAATCAAAATAAAACAGGGAAACAACATAAAAATGGAAATACATGTTACCTAATATGCGCAGTACAAAGAGGAAATATCGACTTACTTATTATCTTATTTAGAAATTTCTGTGCCTTCGGTGGGTGGCGCAAAGAATTCCTTTATAGCATCCAGAAACTGTGTAAAATTATCTGAACTAGAATCTGCCTATTGCCATTGCCACATAAATTCACAACAATAAGAAAAGAAAATATCCTTGGTAGTGCCAGTCTGTCGGTGGCATTTATTTCGAAAATCCTTTTTTGCTACACCCCAAATACCTTCGATAGTGTTGATATGACCTCCGGTTTCCGGATCCTTAAATGTTACTTTGTGACTTACTGAGAGGTGAACGAAGCCATTATCAGAAAGACAATCGTATGACCCAGCAATCGGATATGATCATTATTCCAGGTAAGATATTCTGCTGAATTACATCCAGCAAAGTTTCTCTTCTTCTGTGCTCAACCACTTAAAAAAAAATACCTTCCGCTCCTTCCTTTTTTACCACCAAACACCCAGTTTACCACCGGCAGCCATTTTACGGTGTAAAGCACAAAATAAGCAATGTAATTCTTAACCAACATCCAGCGCAGAAATAAGTAAGAAATGTTATCTCAACAATCAAAATCAATGCCAACACGCAGTGCAACCAATCACATCACGATAGGGTTTCCAAAACATACACCGCAAAATACTCAGGTTACCATAAATGAAGCAAAAACTTGGCGATAAATGAAACAACAACTTGGTGATAATCTAAGGGGTACCCCAAAATATTGACTACCCAAATTTAATTTTAGAAAACATAAAACCGCATCTTATTTGAGAATAAATTAATGTCACTAATTCTTCTCTTAATCCAAATAAATTATTTATAATAAAAAAAATTATAATATGTTTTGAAATAAACAGGAACTATACGAAAAAAAACATTAAGAGAAACACGATTGTAGGAATATAATAAATTAAATCAGTTAATTCATATTTAAATCATTTTGCTGTTTAATTCGTTGACGCTACGCTTCGTCAAACATAAATTCAGAAACGTAACCCTGACCGAGAAGATGACTACACAACATATTTAATGAATCAGGCATTCGGCCATGTATTACCAAAAATTAAACAAAATCAGGGATGCAATATTTTAAATTATCGTAAATAGTGCTAATAAACTTTAAGTACTTTAAATAGGATATTTTAAGGCAGTTTCTTGATTGTTCTCAAGTCATAATTCGATATTTTTAATGAATTTCTAGCTTTTTACTGTCAAGATTCACCTGAGGCAGGTGCCTCACCAGTGCCCCGGCTATAGGGGAAAATATTCCAGTTTTCCAAACTTAGAGTGAAGAAGTAGAAAAATTATAAAAACCAAGGTTTTGACATATTCGTTAATACCCACAGTTTTAAAGCGTCAGAACTGTTCTATTCCTGTCCTTATATAGGTTTCTTATGACTGTCAAAAATAATTTGACATAGCATGTTATGCAGTGTTTGCACAAAAGGTTTCCTACTTTGGATGATGTAATGAGTTGACACTGGAAACGATATGTATAGGAATAGGTTGCGCCTTATCGTTTAAAATGTGCACCTCCCAGTTCTGTACCTTCAAATACGATATCCTGTTAGGTTTTTGTTTTCTAAGTACATCATTACTGTTTCTCTAAAATAACTTCAAAAACTAAAATCGAGTGGTAGTAAGTCCCCAACCGGAGAGGCCACTCACTAAGAACACGGATTTACAATTGTAAAAAGAGCGATCCAACTATAGGTACATAAATGCTAACCTAAACGTGGAGACTTTTGCTTTATGCGATGCAATTCAATTAAATATTCTTGTAGACTTATTTTTGTTGCTGCTAGATATATTGAAAAGTTTCCCTTTTCGTTGCAGAGATGCTGCAGCGGGAGTCTACGCCGAATTTCGTGGTCTAAAGCCTGCCGAGTTCATTGCCACGGAGAAAATTCGTCGTTATATCTGTGCTGCTATCTGGTTCTCAAGTTCCTTATTGCTGGCTGTCTTTACAAGTGGCATCGGAATTGTCATCAAATACCTGGGCTCTGTCGCATCGGCAAACATTTTTATCTATCCAGGTAAGCAGAATTCCTTTCTCCATGCAATTTTTATTCTATTTTCACCCTTTTAAACCGTAAATAACTCTAGGTTTCGTTTGACAGAAAATAAAGGTTGTTTTAAATACCGAAACTAAAAGATGCAGATACGATATGAAAGATTTGGCATAATAATACAGCCACCAGCAATTATTGCGGCTTAGGATATCTACTACATACTGCTCTGTTCGATTCACAGCTAGACTAACTTCGTTTTTGATTACATTTTCGTAGTTCGCTGAATGCATCAGTAACATGATGACATAGCCAGAAATTTATTTTCTATCATTAAGATTTGCCCCCCTACACTGCTGTATCTACATACATAAACAAATTTGAAATCCTATTACACTTTCAATGCATTAATTTCACTTTCCTGTTCTTTTAAGGTAGAAAAGGATTCTCTTAAGAGCACACCA
>KK121540.1:134773-148805 GCA_000611955.2 Stegodyphus mimosarum
GAATTTACTATCGAAATAGACGGTTTTATTTGCAATCTACATCAAATAAAAATTGTTTTTATATTGCCTAACTTTTCCATGTGCTCGCTTAATTTACATGTTACTATTGCAACATATTTTTTAAATAAAAAAAATTAGGTGGTATGCCTTGTTTTTGCAATACACATTAATTGAAAACAATTTGAAATTAAGAATAGAATTACAGCACTGGCAGTAAAAAGGAATGGGAAAAGTACCGGTACGTATATTTGAACTCTTTCTCGTTCGTAGAATTTTCACTGTGTGAGTAAAAACCTCGCTGCCAATGCTGATGCAAGGAACTGAAGATAGGAATCGCGTAATGAAAGCAAAAAACGCAGAAACACTCTCCTAACTGTTAATAGTAAGGAATGGAATTACGTGTTAAAGGAAAGAAATCATTTCCATATAGGTGAGAATTATTCTTCATGATAAATTCAAAACTGAAAGTTTACCATTCACATGTACTTGTGGTTTTTTTAATGTTATTTTTTAACCGCTTCGCCGTCCTACGAAACTCAAATATTTGCTTTTTCCCCCCTTGAAGGATAAACATTTTGCATCTGATACTGGCTTTTGAAATATTTCTCTCCCCCCCTTTCATCAGCTGTCAAGTCTACTTAGAAAATTGCCTATTCGTCTTCTTACCAGCGAGAAAAATTTATTTTATGTTCTCAAGTCTCTTCTCTGACAATAATGAAATCAATCCCCTAAAAGCGCGCTTTTAAATGGGAAGTAGTTCCAGTGCAATGAGAGCTTAAGGGGGATGCGGAAATGTATTCTTGTTTTCCGTCTGCGCAAGTGAACTTGCTCCTGATACAATCCCGCTCGTGGAGAGTGCTTCACATTTAAGCCATCAGTCACCTTTTTTCATTTCCACTGCATTCTGACACGAAGCGACGAGTGTCTCTCGGGGGTAACGATCCAGGCGACGTTGCTAACGTTTGACTGCAATTTTCAAATCGACGAGTCTCTCTCGGGGAAAATGGTGAAATGATTAAATCGAGGTTAACTAGCATATAAGTATCGTAAATACGTTATTTTTTATAAAACACTAATTTTGTTTTGTACTTGTTCTAATTACATTATACAGTTTGTCACCACATAAGGTATTTTCTCCCTCCTTCCAGCATGCTATCGTGGTGCAACGGTAGCTCACTCGATGCGTATTCGAGAGGTCCAAGTTCGGGTCCTGACAAGGGCATTGCACATTTTTCACGTTTCCAGCATCAGCAATCCTAATGATTGTACAGTGGCGCCCGGACTAAAATGTGGCAGATGATAATTCGACATCACCAGAATTTGACGACTGAGTCCCCTAATCGCCAGTCGCCCTTTAAAAGAGGGAGTATGTAAGTATTTTCTCCCTCCTTCCAACATGCCTTCGTGGTGTAACGGTAGCACACTCGTCACGTATGCGAGAGGTACAGTTTCGAGTTCTGGCGACAGCATAGCACATTTTTTCGCGTTTCCAGCATCAAAAGTCCTAATGATTCTACAAGCTTTGGCATTCTAAGTTAATTTATTATATGTGAGTGATGTTATTATACTTTTTTACTTTAAATTACGCAATTTAAGGTCCTGTCTTTTTCCTTGAGCTTCTCTCGTAACCATGGTCGCTTTTGTTAGTGACGAGATTCCGTTGGTTAGTGTGAAAGAGACTTTGAATTATAGTCCGAAATGACGTGATGCTATTGCTAGAAAAAACAAAGATGAAAGAAATAGCTTCACAATGCGTATTTCAAAATAATATAGTAATCAAGCAAGAGTTTAACTTAAGTGTAGGCAGTGATTTCTTTGCCCTCACTATCAGTAATTTCGTTTTTTTAATTAAAGGTCAGTTTTTTCGATAAACTTGTGTAACCAATATCCGCATAATATCCAAAACCGATGTATATCGAGTAGCTAGTAATATAAGAAAATTCTATATATTCGTGCAAAAAAAGGTAAAAGATTTTAATACAGTTAAAAAGGGCAGCAACAAATGTAATTTTTATTGTATTTTATAACCAAAGTTTCTTATTAGACACAAGAAGACTATTCAAATTGATATAATAACATTTTAATTGTTAAAGCTTTTAAAGTGAAACTGACTGGAAAAACTGGACATAACTAGTATTTATAAACGTAAAAATTGTTTGTTTGTTTTATACTTTCCTTGTGTTAACTAATTTCATGAAAATAAACTAAATTATTTTTTCGATGAGCTCTTGCACTGTTGATAAGACTGAAGTTTAAAACTGCAACACATGAACATATTCCAGTTTCAATGATCTGGATACAATAGATCCTGTAATCAAGTTCTTTTTATCTTCATTTCGGCATCGAACGTGCTCTGTATTACACGAGTGCTTCTTCAGTGTTTTTGATAACTTCATCAAAAATATATATTTCGGCACTGATAATACTGCAGTTATTTTCTTCTTAATAATAATTGTTACTTATAATTTAATCGATACTATTCAACTACTGCAGCTCAATCATCTGAAATATGCTGTTTCATTTAAAAGACACGCTTACTTTTGATAACAGAATAATTCTTCAAAAGATGCATGGAGAAAAGGGCATTTTGTTTCTTCTAAAAGAGGTTCTTTTCTCAATTTCTTCATCTTACTTTCGAAACGAAGCAGAGGAGAAGAAAGACATGCGGCTTGTAAAGTTCCTTTTTAAAGGCACTCGAAGAACAAAATGGCACTTTCCTGTCTTTAAGTGAATTAAACGAAAGTGGATTTTTTTCCGCTCAGACGAAAGACATCATAGAGGTTGAAGATATCATAAAATGTGAATTTGCTATCGCATATATCTTCTATAATTTGCATCAGAACAATGCACTGACTGAATTAAATTTTGTTTCCGATCCTTAAAAAATAAAAGATTGTATAATGATGTATTTCGGTTTCTCTATTTGCATTATCTTGTCTTCTTTTTGTTAGCTTATGTGCAAGAATAACTATTGCAATATCTTATAAACAAAATAATTTTACGAAAATATAGCTTTCTCATTCTGTATAATAACTTTTGCTTCGAGAAATCTGTCTTTATAAAAATTTAAGTGTTATGCAATGGAATATTAATTCCAAGATTTGATAATGGATGAGAAAATGCATTCTGCACATAAAATTTGTTGTTTACCTCTGCACTGGTTTTGACTGCTTAGAGTAATAAGAAAGTATACAATATATTGGACTATACTAACTCCTATAACTTCTTTTTTGTAAGTCCTTTTAGATTTATTTTATTTAAAAAATTATAATTAAAAAAATAAAAAAGGAAATCTGAAATGTTTCAGATTTTAAATTACGTCCAAAAGGGCGTTTTTTTAACATTTTGTGTGCTACCTTTATTTATTAAATATCATGTTCTTCGCACTTAAACCATAACATTCAGTTAAAGAACAATATCGCAAAATAATTTTAAACTGAGCATATCTTTAGAATTTCCTATACACAGTCTCACGCGCTGGAGATAAAAATGTGCTTTCTGTACAACGTTGCCATTGATTGCATTG
The DNA here is from genome assembly GCA_000611955.2 of Stegodyphus mimosarum. Classification (NCBI taxonomy): domain Eukaryota; kingdom Metazoa; phylum Arthropoda; class Arachnida; order Araneae; family Eresidae; genus Stegodyphus; species Stegodyphus mimosarum. The sequence continues at coordinate 138,300 of KK121540.1, forward strand.
AAATGCTTGAGTTTGTTAATAAAAAATTCCTTAAAGTTTTACAAAATATGAAATCGATAATAAAACAAATACCAAATATCAGATTTGGGCTTCCAGATGCTCATATTTGCAGCAGGATTACGTCATTCAAAATTCGATGGCTCTAGGTACCGTCGTTTTATCACAATGCGAGAAACATACATGCATTTATGCAGATTCTTCATTATTTAATTTCATTAAATATAATATAGGGCTGCAATATTTGGTGGCAACAGTTTGAAAAGTGAACCGACGTTTTAATGTTTCCGACGCAAAATCGCAAAACGAAAACAATAGTCCTTCAGGGAAAAAGCCCCTTTGGACTAATAATAGTTATGTTTAAAAAAAGGCATTCTTAAAGAGAGAGTTCGATACTATTGTTAACTATTTTTAAGGTAAATAAAAATAAGTTTATTAATCTGGTGGAAAACAGAAATTTTAAATTTCCTGTACATACCGTATATTCCGGCATATAACGTGCAATTTCAATGCGAAAATTGAGACCAAAATTTACAGGTGCGCGTTGCACGCCGGGTATAAAAATCATAAATTTTAAAATAAGGGATGAGCATAAAAAATTAAATTTCTATGCGTATTAAAATAAGAAATCAGCATAAAAAATTAAATTTCTATACATATTGAAATGCTGTTTACTTCAACGAAATGACATGCCTTATGAACTTAAAAATTTTCATTACCGTATAGCGTGAAAAGTTCGTGATCTTCGTCTTCCATTATAGCTTTAGGCACATCATCGAATTCTATTTCATCTTCACCATGATTGTTACTTTGATCCATAAATAAATAATCATCATATTCATTCCATCTTTCACCAATACCAAACACACTTGTCGCAGCACAATTTCCATTTTCTTTCGCAAAATGAATGGCTTTGCATTTGAAACCAGCACTGTGTTCGTTTCTTTTCGCGGGAGCCATATTTACTACTAAAAGGAACACTAGATTAACTATATTTCAACTAAAGATGCGATTTACTAAAGCCTTCGATTTTCACTTCAGAGTCACGGCTTCAAATGATTACAGATAGAGGAAACATCTAACTCCTAATTCCACGAATTCATTTAAATTGGAAGTGCATTCTTACTCCAGATTATATCCCCTTTTCCTGGAAACCCTACAATATCATTCTTTCGACAGCTGCATTGAATACAATCCACCCTCTTTGAAGGAATATCCACTCCCTCAAGCATTTAACCGGAACACATTATTGTTCCTCTTATCGCTTGTCAGTTCGGTATACCATTGGTCGAAAGGCTAGGACGAATCTCCGAATATGTGACCTGGAAAGATAAGAGCATCGACATGAATTTTTTAGGTTTGTTGGTGAAGAATTGAGTGTGCGTTATACGGCGAATATACCTAAATTTTTTTAAAAAAAATATAGCTTGAAATTACAGATGCGCGTTATACGTCTTAAAATACCGTACATTTGGCACCAAATTAGCAACAGGTTTATTCTCCATTTCTTTAGAATCAATATAAATCTTTTGTCGTAAAACATAAAAAATATTTCTTTCTGTAATAATAAGTATTCTTAGTCATATTTGAGGGGACAACTACGGGTCAGTGGAAGGGGAAGTTCAACACTATACTCTCGACATACGTTCGAATTTTGGACAAAGTGTGTAACAGCCCTTGTTCAGGATCATATCAAAATCGAGAATGATCTGTATCAAACCAATAAGCAAACTGCACTGATGTGAGAAAACGTTTGGAACAAACCATTGAAAGGATAACAAAAGGAACTGACAATAGAGGCAATAATAAGTGAAAGTTCTGGCATGTTCTCTACATCGCTGATGACTAGTTTAACAAAACGTTTGACATAGGGTTCAATTTGCGTTACCATTCTGCTATCTAAGTCTAAAAAGATTCTGACGATTTAGAAAGTTTTTAGAGGGCGTTGCAACATCCTTTTGTGGGATGATTTTTAGAAAACAGAACGGGACGGAAGAAACATTTTAAAAAACAAACATGTATCGAGAAGAAGGAAGTGAAACAAGCAAAATGGAGTTTTATGGGAATACTAGGAGCAATTTTGAAATTTGTTGAGAAATAAAATATGCAATTTCTATTTTATACGTGCTTCATGAAGGTACTTGGTGTGGAATTGAGGCAGATGATATTCCTTTTGCTCACACTTTCCCATTCTTTTCTTACGAATAAAATCAATTTTTCGAATTGAATAAGATCAGGATAAATTCAGATAATGGATTTGTTTTAGATATTCATATCAAAATATGCTTATCAAACCATTTAATTTATAACATTATATTATGTTCCTATAATGAATAGAAATTTATTTTCAAGCGCTATGATAATACACAAAATCAAATTGGAAGAAAATCACATCAACGTAAAGTTTAAAGTCGGGCAAAACAGCAACTTTAATCTGCCACAGATTTTGAATAAAACTGTATAGACTTCGAAGGCGATTAGAGACTAGTTCTTTATCTTCGGAAGCAAAAAGGGTTTTGATCCGGAATTCAAGCCAGTGATACGATACTTATAGCATGAAGTTTGTTTAACTTTATCCGTAATGTTCTGAAAGGCAATTTGAATTAATTTCTACTTATAGAATATTTTTAAGCTCTTGATTATGTCCAGTTCTAAAAGTCGTCACATTATTTGAGTTCTAGTAAAATGAAATGTTCGTAAATGAATCTTATAAAAAATTATGTGTAACTGAAAACATGCGAGCTTAAATGAAATATTATATTATTACAATAAATAAAAATGAATCAGGACAGTAATAAAACGATGTGTAAATGAGAAACATATAATCAATGCACCACTCTGTTTTAATATACAAGATTATATTACGGTCTTCCGCGATACGGAAGTGAATGTTGAAATGAAATGTTACGCAAAAAATTAGACTACGGTGTATAAAGTCTCGGAAGAAGAGTTTAAAAATTTGAAAAAAAAAAAAAAACATAAAAAAAAATGAACAAAGTAATAAAATTGAGGGAAAAAATAATACAATTTTCGTATTCAAATTCTAGTTTAACAACTAAAAGCCGTTTCAGGCTGAACATTCACTATAAATATAACTACATAAATTAAGAATTTAGATGAAAATTTGTTAAATAATCTAAAAAGTAATCCTAGAAATTCCAGGTGTAAAATGTAAAATCTTATTTAGAATGACCTGTTCAACATAGTAGTGCCAAACTGTAGGAATGAAAATTTGCTAACTATTACTTAGCTTTACTAGAGTCACTTATTTAATAAAAAAGACATAATTACACAATATACAGCTGTGCAATTAATGGCTTGAGCACAGGCTGGCAGTAAAAAAAGGCCACCCATCATTTATTTTGATAGCGCACAAACTGAACAAAAAAATTCGCACTTGGAAGTATTAAAAATATACAATGTTTGCAATTATGTAATTTTCATCGTGGTATAATCTGCAACTAATTCATTTGCCACTTCTCTTTTCTTGCTATCTTGCCTTTAATTGTAAGCACAATTCTTTTATTAAAATTAGCAATAATTAATTTTAGACACCAAATTAAGCATCCAATTATCACATATAGAATTTATCATTCGATCGATAATTAGGAATAATATACTCATAAAATAGTCTTTCGACAGTTAAGTTGCCTTAATGCAAAATGATCGTGAAGAATCTGTTTGGCTTTTTGGAATGAGAAACGCGAAAAAGGGACTGTGCTCTCACCGGGAATCGAACTATTGATCGTCCAGTTTGGTAGCGCAGTGTACTAGCCACTATATTATACAGCAGTGCTCCGCAACCGGTGTGCCGCGGCACACTGGTGTGCCATGAGTAGGATATAGGTGTGCCGCAATCAAATACATGTATTTGACATTTTGCAATTTTTTATCATGTATTTAATACACAATGACAGTTTTTTTTCCTTAATAATGTCTATTTTAAATGTTTTTATATATTTCACTGTTGTGTGGTTGTGTGTGTGATTGTAAGTGTGTCAGCATTTAAATTTTTTCGGCACTTCCTTGATAACTCGGAACTCAAAAATATATAACTTTTTTTAAAACATAAATTTAAACGAAATATATTGGTTTCAGACCATTTTAATTAAAAATAATAGCTCTAAAACTGTTTTTTTTTTAAATTTGAAATAAACCAATCAAATTGAAGAATTTTTTTTTTAAAATTCGATTGTTATGATAATTATTATGATTGCATATAAATAAATATGTTATGGTTTTATAATTGCATATTTTTCAAATTAAAAACAAAAATTTATTGTAAATTTTGTGTATAAATCAATACATATATACATTAGCTTTTGGTGTGCCACGAAATTCCAGAAAGATTTTTTGTGCGTCGCAGGTGAGAAAAGGTTGCGGAGCACTGCTATACAGGGATGCAGGGAAAAAGGCGATTGATTCTTTATAGCTCCCTTGCCCGATTTTGAAGGGAGACTGAGGGAACAGGACGAGAACACCCTCACTTTTTAATATTTACATGAACGACATTCCTACAACACCCAACACGATACTCGCAATGTACGAAGATGACACGGCGATCCTGACGCAATGTGCATTTGTTGGATCGGTCATACAACGGTTACAAGATCACATAAACATACTCGAGATTTGGCTACAAAAATGGAAAATCTTTCTTAATGTAGACAAGACGCATGCCATCTTGTTTACCAAGAAAAAGAAAATTAATAAAAACTTGCATTTCTATGGAGCATTTAACCCCTGGGCTAAGAAGGTCCGTTAATCGAGGTGATCCTCAGTAATTCTCTCATATGAGCCCCAACACATAGCATCTCTCTCTGAGAAGTTTCGAGCTCGTAAAGCAACACCATTTCCCTTAATTGCTCGAAACAGTGTTCTATCTATAGAAAACAAGTTACTCATTTACAAATCTGTATTGCGTCTCATACTCTCTTATGCTTGCCCAGTATGGGCATATTCTTGCAAATCGGATAGAAAGAGGCTCCAAACAGCCCAAAATTATATTTTACGTCAAATTTCAAACTCACCCTGGTACATTCGTAAAAACCGTATCCATTTTGGGAAAACTATATATTGTAAATTAGCGAGGAAGTTTTTCGAAAGCTAAGAAAATATTCAAAACCCTGCCATTAAAATACGCAATTACAGTATTAATGATCCTGCTAACTGTAAACGCCCTACAGCCATACTTTGTAAGGTTTTAGTTTAAACTAACAAAGTTATATTTAATTTCTCCTTTCCTATGTGTTCTCATTTCAACTTCCCGTTAGAATAAGCGCGCGTTTCAGCTTTATGCTAATTTGAAGTGAAGCCAAGTTTCTATTTAAGCGATAGGTAGGAACCTCTCAGTGTGAGAGAGCTTTTAGTCTCAGAGCACTGCTGCTCTGTTCGACGTTCGCCTGACCAGCTAGTATTTAAATTCTAAGCCTTAGCGCTGTTACTCTATTATTTATTGAAGTAATTCTAAGGCTTTCACCAGATGCTTCGCCCATTAGTTGACTCTGTTTCACTACACCTTTATATTCTTATCTCATATTAACTTGTTATTAATAATTTAATGTTACTCTATTACTTATTGAAGTAATTCTAAGTGCGTTAGTATTAGTTAAATCTTGCTACGCACCATTTAGCATAGAGGCCAACCTCGCGTTTATAGCTCTGTGAGCAACGGCTACTTAATTTCTATTTAATTTTAGTTTAAATAAGTTGATTGTTCAGTTTAGATCCAAGTGCGGTCATTATTTTCTGTATCCCTCCCGAGTTGGGAAGTGGCTGTATATAATTGTGGTTTGATAAAAGAGGATTTTAAATCCTTCTTAAGTGCAGTTCTTTCACCACTTAACCACAGTTTTCTACCACAGAAAGTAGCTGCATTCAGCTCCCTGTTCAAGATCAGGACTTAGAGTATTTCACGAAAATGTTTGCCAAGAGTATGCACCGAACACTCAGTCCTGACAACTTAATGCAAATATTGATTGATATTTTCTTACTGTTACCCGCATTATGACTCAGCATTTGTATTATATATTATATCCATGCTTATTATATTATGTATATATCTCCTCTCATTTGTGCACATATTTTGTTTCTTGTTATGCCTTTTGACAGGACAAGTGTCAATTTAACGTTTCAAATTGCTCAAACTTATCCATTATTTGCCTGCCCTTTAATTCTTTTCCCTTTGTAAATTTTTCACCCAAGGGAGTTACATCTACTTCTTGTTTACTTTTACATTTGTTGTATGTCTCTCTTTGAGGATATTTCACTTGCTCGAAAGGCTTTCACCAGATGCTTCGCCCATTAGTTGACTCTATTTCACTACACCTTTAAATTCTTATCTCATATTAACTTGTTATTAATAATTTAATGTTAATATATTGCTAACTTTATTACCTTTTTATTATAATTTAACGATTTACCTTAAGTCATTCGTCACAAAATTTATTATGTAACTTGTTACTTAACTTAAATTCCTTCATATAGCTTAATTGTTTTTAAAATTTAGAATTATTTTTGTGTTATTGCACACATAATTAGTAATTTTTAATTTTGTTCGATAGGGGTAGGGCCTTCGGCCCAGGAACCCAGGTGTGTACACCATTCCCCCAGTGAAACGAAGAGAACTAGTCGGCCAAATCCAGCAGTGAAGGGTTCAGAATCATGATACGTGAAAAATAGACTCTATCTTCAGTAGGAACTGAACAATGGAACTTCCACTTTCCTAGCTGAATACATTAGACACAACATCAAGAGAAAATCACGAAATGAATTCTTTAATTGCGTGCAAAATATTCAAGCAACAGATTTTTTTAGTCAGGCTCACAGATTGAGTAAAAGAAGCAAGAGCGTATGGAAATGATAAGGAGAAGTAAGCTAAGGTAGCTCAATGCAGGGAGGACTAAAAGAAGTCCGTTACAAGATCTAAATTTATTATTATGGAAAGAATGTAGCCAATGTAGGATTAAAATAAAGCAAAGACGGAAACTTAGATTGACGCAATCGCTGAATCAGTCGATTTCGAGGGCGATTAGACATAGGCCTTTCTTCTTAAGAAGCAAACATGGTTTCCTCCTTCTCCCTCCCCCACAGAGGTGGAAGGAGTTTTAACTACATTTATAATGACATCATTGGGTGCAGCAAAGAAAAAACGAATGGAATGGCGTATGTCCAAAAGTAAGTGGAAGCCACTATAATGTTAGTTAAAAATGTTAAAATTTTGAATGCGTTGGGAAGAACCGTATTAGAAATGGCGTTGTCTAAAAGAGGTAAATATTTATAAATGTGAAAATTTTCAAAAAAAATCCAGTGCAATTTTCTCACAAGTCTTCTTCACTCGGAGAAATAGATTTCCTTAAAACCTTTCACATTTATAAAAATTAACCATTTCTAATTAATGACATTATTTAAATGCAATTCTTCCCAGTACTTCAAATTTCTAACATCTTGGTTTTTTCACGTTTCATAATTCTTTTCTTTCATATATGGGGCTCTGTTCGTCTCCTCTTACTGGTTTCTTTACAAACACAAGTATTACTGCTTCTCGGAACAATTTTGTTTGGGTGAAGAAGAGGGACCTATGTGTGATTGCCCTCGAATTCTATAAAGTATTTAAAATTTCATTTTATTTTACGTTATTACCACCACTTGCTGCTGTTATCAATGGGATTAAGTTTTGAACTGTTTTTCACTTTGTATTCACCCGTTCATGTACACACAGTCAAATACCAAAAATCCGCCGACCTGAAATCCGCCAACTCCTGAAATCCGCACTTCCTCTCAAAATACAAACATTGAATTTATAGGATTCAGAAACCGCAGAATGGAGAATGAAATACCGAAGAAAAAATATTTATCCAATAATGATGTCATAATTACGGAATAATAATGATTCTGTGTTAGTGGCAGAAAAAAGATCTTAGCCCAGAAGAGGTTTTCAGTGTGGATGATGTGTTCAGATGAGCCAACACTGGCATATCATATAACCGATGACGAAATCATTGGCTCTGTTTTGAACTCACCACAACAAGAAAACGATTCCGACACCGACACAGATAACGAATTTGATAGGAGTGAGAAAATATCTTTTAATGAGGGTTCGAAACATGGTGAAAAATACCTAAAATATTTAGAACAACAGAGCTGTGTCACAGAGCAAGAGATTATGACCCTGTAGAATTTTAAAAAAAAACTTACTCTGGAGTACCTAAAGTTTTAAAACAAACCTTTATCAGAAAAATATTTGAAACAAGTAAAAAAATTAAATAACTTATGCTTTATTAGTATCCCTTATTTTTACACGTCTCTATTGTATATGTCCTTAATGCTTTAAAATATTTCTGTAATCACTAATATAAATGAATAATATATATATATATACACAGTCTAGTCACATTAATGTGACCACCACGTACTTTCCATGTCAGAGTTAAATAACCAATCACAGAAGGCAGGTGGCAGCACAGTGCAGTTGAGCGTATATACTGACGTAGGAGTCATCAAAGAAGCCCCGCCGATTATAAGACATAATACGGACTGGATTTACTTCTATAATATCCTGGTCAAGCATCCTCCTAAATTCACTTTCCTTTCCACTAAGCAGGATATAGATCATGCCATTCAATGCCTTACTGACACCATCCTTAAAGCCTTCAGAGATGCTACTACCACCACTCAACTTACAAGCAAGAACTACAGACTTCCTCACAGCATCAGAGAAATTATTCGTACACGAAACAGGCTTCTCAAACTTTGGCATAGGAATTGGGATCCAGAACTTAAAAGAGAAATTAACTCCCTTAACAGAAGAATCAAAAGCCTCATCATAGATTTTAAACAAGAAACCAGAGATGAATTTATCTCAAAACTCAATATAAATGACGGCTCCCTTTGGAAATACCTTCAAAATCTCAAAAGACCTAGCATTTACAACAAACCTATCTATTCAAATAACAAAGTTGCCTACTCGCTCAAAGATAAAGTTGAAATCTTTGCTGAATATTTGGAAAATCAATTTACTCCTAATACAGAACCCATGAATCAAACCTTCAAAGAAGACTTGGAAAATTACGTGCACTCTTGGCTGCATATCCCTAGTGTTAATAATCTGATCAGGCTCACCACTCCTATAGAAATTACTAACATCATCAGAAAACTTAATATCACGAAAGCTCCAGGTATAGATCAAATTACTAATAAAATGCTAACAACATCATTTGCAAACTTACCAGTATTATTAATGCCTGTTTTACGCACAACTACTTTCCAATTTCATGGAAACAAGCCAAAATCTTTCTCCTGCCCAAGCCTGGAAAAGATTCTTCTAAACCAGATGGCTACAGACCTATCAGTCTGCTTTCGAGCTTAGGGAAAATTTACGAGCGGCTTATTCTCACAAGACTGGAACCTTATCTTCCTCTTCTTCCTGATGAGCAATTCGGTTTCCGAAAGAATCTTAGTACCACAAGACAACTTGTACGCATCGTCGAATTTATTGGAGCTGCTTTTCATAACAAGCAAAGTGTTGCGCTCCTTATGCTAGACGTAGCAAAAGCTTTTGACCGCGTCTGGCATGAGGGGCTCATTTTCAAACTTATCAATATGGGTCTCCAACGAGAACTGATTCTTCTTATTTACTCATTTCTCCAGCATCGTACTTTCTATGTTATTCAAGGCAACGAAAAATCCAATATCAAGCCCATCAGATCAAGCGTCCCCCAAGGAAGTATCCTAGGACCAATTCTCTATTTATTCTACATCTCTGACTTCCCTAAACCAAACCTTAATCATTATTCTCTTCTCGCCTGCTACGCTGACGACACGGCAATTGCTATTAAATCCATCCAAGCGAAGCAAGCCATCGCCAAGATGCAACAATATCTTCATTCAGTAGAAGACTGGTGCACTAACTGGAGAGTCAAAATCAACGCCACCAAGTCGCAATTATATATCCTCAATAAATCTAAAAAGTTCAATAACCTTCAAGATCTCCTTCTGTTTCAAGAACCAGTTCCCATTGTATCTAAAGCTAAATATCTTGGCATCATTCTTAATAGTAAGCTTACCTGGTCTGATCATATTTAAAGCGTCAAGAACAAAGCATTAGGCATCATGATCAAATTTTTGCCTGTTATTGGAAAATACTCTAATCTCAGTTTACGTACCAAAAGGCATATCTATACTTCCTGTATTAGGCCAATTCTTTGTTACGCTTCTCCTGCCTGGAACACTGCTACCTGTAAGCAACTTTATCATCTGCAAGTAGTTCAGAATAAATTCCTTAGAACTATCACTGATGCCCACTTCTTTATTAGAAACGAACTTCTCCACAGAGATCTCAAGCTTGAAACAATACAGGACTATATTAAAAAATCCAATGATAAATTTTTCAACAAGGCTGTGCAGTGTGACTTTGTGAACTACTCCCAGATATTCAATTATGAAGTCCTTTCAGAAGACAAATTCATTCGCCCATTAGCTGCTCACACAATCATAGATGGAATCTGACAA
>KK121540.1:149926-196602 GCA_000611955.2 Stegodyphus mimosarum
CTCAGGATGATGGCATCTTCCAGCAGGACAATGCGAGGTGCCATACAGCTGCCAGTGTACGTGCGTGGTTCGAAGAGCACCAGGATGAGTTTACCGTCCTCCCCTGGCCAGCAAACTCACCTGACTTAAACCCAATCGAGCATCTGTGGGACCATCTCGATCGAGTTGTTCGCGCCATGGATCCTCAACCGCGTAATCTAGCGCAGCTGGCCACGGCATTAGAGTCGGCATGGCTCAGCATCCCAGAGAACACCTTCAGGGACCTATGTGACTCTCTTCCTGCACGTCTCGCAGCAGTCCGCTCTGCGAAAGGTGGTTATTCTGGCTTTTGACAGATGGTCACATTAATGTGACTGGACTGTGTATATATATATATAATTTAAGGCATGTAATAAAATAATATAATAATGTGTATTATTGTACATAATAATTTAAGTAAATGTATCTAATATGCCTTATTTATTTTGCACTTTTAGTCTGAATATTATGATTTGGCTTTTCTGAAATCCACGAAATCCTAAAATCCGCACAACCTCAGGTCCCAAGCATTGCGGATTTCTGAACTTCTACTGTATATATATATTCCAGATACATATCCTACCACAATGTTTCAAATGTCAGAACACATCTTCAAACTATGAACATGACTGAACATGACTGACAAATAATTTTTATTTCTTTGCCAAAAATCAAAATTTATTTTCAAAAAAAGACTGTAAAAAAAGAGCAGTTTTAAAATTTCATGGACCAATCAAGTTGGGTGAAAATGCCTAATAAAAAATTTCCTTTTCATGTATCTCTTGTAAGCGATTTTTGTTCTAGTCCACAAGAACTCTGAAGTGAGGGATATCATTCCGAGTAAAAGACCCAATACTAACAAGTAGAAAGGCCCTTGCAGGTCTTCCAGAGTGACTTTGACGCTGTGATTTTGAAGAATGGTAGTGATATCATAACATTCGTCTCGTTGAGGACTGTGGTTGTCTTTCCAGTGTCTCAACACACCGCTTTCCTTCATCTGTTGTATCCTGCAAGACAAGAAAGGCAACTGTAGGTACATAATTATACTATACTATATTATTACTAGAGTTTTGCAGCTCTTCCTGGTATTATATTCGAAAAGAACCGTTATTTGTCAAACATTTGCAGTCGTACGTCTCACACTTGCGTATCTTATGAGTTGGTAAGCGAAACGGCTTGATTCTACCTAAATATAAATCTAATGTATAGAAATTTATTGCGTTCTCTTGCAGTTGAAGGCACTGTTCTCAAAATTAACCATTGTTCGAAAAATGCAGAGGAGACCACTCTCTTATGCTGATCTTAATTTAGAAAATTAAAATGTAGACATTTTCCTGCCGAGAACCCATCATGGGAGTAAACTTTTCACTTGCTTTGCTAATTAGAATAGCTAAGTAAAATCCTACTTCCATAGTGGTACTCTGTTATAAAAATGCTCGTATCTCTATAACAGTTGCTTTCTATCAGTTTGATCTTCAGAAGGGACCAAGTACTCTTATGCTGAATCACTGTTATGAAGTTTCCGGTCTTTTCGAGCAGTGGCTTAGTTCGCATAAAAGTGCCAGCCTATGATGGAGTATCGCTATGAACTGGTTGGTTCCGTTGTATTCTATATTTTTTGTTAGACAGAAATGGCTATCTGAAAAAAATAAATAGTGTGGCTTGGAATCACCGGAATTCGGCAAACATTAAGCAGTGACAAAAGCAGTAACGCAAGAAGTGCAATATTAACACCACGAACAAAGGTGTCCAAAAATGGTTATACAAAAGCATGTTTAATTTGATTTTTTATATTGAGCAATATGCATGTGAATTCTGGCGCACTTACAAAACTGAAAATTCGAAGACTTTTTTGTGATATTTTGCTAATGGTTATAGAACGATGTAAGAAACCAACGGCTCGACTTTGCAGTCAAAGATTGGTTCCTACGGCGATAACGATACAACATGCAGAGTGGTAAATATAAAGCAGTTTTAGGCTAAAATATTCTGTCGTATCCAATCTTATATATTCGGAAATATCGCTGTTGCATACGCGCTGTCGAAGACATATCTATTTATTTTTGCACTACTGAAGGCACCCATCGCATAACCCAACTATTGCTGGATGGACCTTAGGAAAATGATATCTATAGAACATTCCAGCAGTGTAGTAACTTTTCAGACATGTGAATTTGCATGTACGAGAGTATTACTTTGAGTATATTTGCGCTACGGAACCTTAAAGTGAATGATTCATTTTTAGGACATTGTGAGGGGTTATTTTAAGTTTCTAACAGATATTTTAATTTTAAAAATGCTTTACTGCCTATTCTCATTCCTCACTTACTATTCTTTGTACGTTTTTAGTATCGCGTTGTATGTAAATGAGGTGGAAAGAGTATTTAAAGAAAGGTTTCGCTCACTTAAGGAGAAGAGCTTAGGAGTTCTTAGTGGCGCGTGCTTGCCGTTATGCTGCTTGGGTGTTTAAAGTTAACTAGGCACAGCCGTATAGAGGAACAAATCTTGTCTGAAAAACTCTACTTGTGTGGGCGTAAATCGAATTCATATAAGTTACTAGTATGCAGTAGTCTTATTCACTCGGCGGCAGTTAGCGTCTATAAGTTAAAAAATGTCAACGATGCATACTGATATTTGGCTTCTAAAACGATTCAACTAACCATCGCAGTTGACTTAAAAATTTCGATTTAAAATAAGCATGCTTTCTACATTCGGTATACATTGAACAGGTTGATTCAGGGATGTAGCTAAAAATTAACATTTCCAAATGGAAAATATTGAATGCGTCTTGAAAACGTGTATTATAATGTGCTGTAACTGTATTTTTAAAAGACAGTTGAATTTTTTTATTGAGGTGTTGCGGGGAATTTTTGTGTTTGGAAACCTATGGAATTTTTGTGCGAGATTTATTACATTTTTTGTGTTTTCTTTCAAAAAGCTGTTTGTGATCTTTTTTTCTGCTTTGCATGATCATCTATAGAACGCATCATAATGTCTTCCAAGATTTATTTTAATTAATACATTACTTCTTATTTTCAGTCTTTTCTGCGCTTCTATAAGTTCGCCTATTCCAACAGGATATGTAAACGAAGTGAGGCTTGAATAGGAGCTACAATCTAAGAGCATTTCGCAGCATTAGCCTTTGTTAATTCTTTAGTTCTGTAACTTCAAGCGTAGGTTCAAAATAAATCCGTATTTCACTGTATTTACTTAGTACTCAAGTTCTGAAAAATAAAAACGAAATCATAATTCGTCCGACAGTTTAAGAAGATTAGACTAGTATTTAGATTAAGGCGAAACATAATTTAAGCTTGTAACGTGATCCATGTATATATAACACTAACATCTTATTGAGTATATTAAGAACATATGTCCTTGTAAAAAGAATAATCAAGAGATTCTGTGCTAAGTATATAATATATGGCGTTAAAAATATATTTTAAAATTACAATACATGTGTATAAAACTTATCTAGTTTAACACAATATAAAATATATCAATTTAATATGATATAATGTTTACCTATCAAACGTATTTAAAGATAAATTATAAGTTATTATGAAATATGTTTGTTTTTTGACATTTGTTTAAATGGTAAATTTATTAAACAATGTAAAGTTTTATTGGAAAATCAAATTAACAAACTACGTGAAATGACTATTAGTTAGGCTGTAGGGAAGATGATTTTTGTAAAGTATTTATTATCCAATCGCTTATTTTAAGTACCTTTACTTTATTCTCGCTTTCCGTTTTCCTGCCATAATGCAAACTTTTAAGTTCGCGCGTGTTCATACGAGGTGGGAAGAGATTCTATTTAAAGTAAAGTTTTAGATTGCTTAAATAGAGCGTATTCCACCTTCTGAAGACGACGTTACTATTTGAAATTCTACGATAGCAGTCTGTCTTCGGCGTTGTTTTACTCTCGTCAACAGTGCTTTTCCTGCCGGTATAGATTTAAGCCAACTTGCCCGTTAATCATTTCTATCTAGCCTTTGGGCTAACTTAAGATTTATCTACGTTTAATTTAAATTTCTTATTTTTGAGTTACGCCATAAATGCTGGCAGAAAGAGTGCCTTTTGTTTCACGCTTGGTTTTTGGCTTTTATGAGATTGCTGCAAAGCCTCGACGGTTATCTGCCTAAATTTATAATATCATGGACTAGACGTCACAGCGCTTGTGCAGGAAATGAACGCGCTGACCTCTTAGCAAAAGACGCAGCTATTCACCAAATAGGCACTCCAATCTCTATCCCGTGGCCAAAGTCAGCATTGAAATGCATGCTGAAACAACTTGCAACTGCACGATGGCAACATCAATGGGACCACGGAGAACAAGGAAGACGAACATATGAATTCCTCCCTAAAGTAGATGGAAGCATCACTTTTTCATCCTACTTCCTTTCCCAGTATATCTCGGGCCACGGCCCATTTTCACTCTACTTCTACAACAGAAACAAAGCCTCCTGTAATAGATGTATATGCGGAAGCATCGGAGACCCAGAGCACTACATCTTCAACTGTCCAATGACGTCTGTTCACCATATCCGTCATCCAGGCAACCCAGATCTAGAATTCAGGCGATTTCTAACCAAGCACCGAAAAACATTTAGTCAGATAAAGAACATCATCGACTACCTCCACAGACAAGGACTCAATATGTACCACCCTTAATCTTATAATCCTCTCATTCTGCAATAATTTCAGAGTGCCATTGTTATCTCCACCAAAGTGCCTTCAATCTTCATTCATATCTGTGCCTTACCTCCATATCATAATATTGTATCTATTTATTATTACAAACTTTATTGTAACTCACCTACCTACAAACATTACCATCACCAACTGTAACAATATGCAACTCTGTATATCCGAATGTATAACATCTGTATGATTGCATATCAGCTTTAATTCTCAATAAATACGGAAAGGTAGTACACCGGCACAATACCATTTTTGCTCATAGCGATGATTATGGTGCCCCCTGTACTTGTTCCTGTCCTGCCTAAGGGTAGTGATGCCTTCGGGGAAGACTTTCTAAGAGAAGCTGGCTCGTATATACGTTACACATGGGGAAAAACCACGAAAACGCCCATTCAGCCAGCCCGTTCGCGGAATTCGAACCTCTGATCGAACTACCAGTGTTCAGGGATTTTTATACGTCGGCCACTGGTGAGTCCTTTTGTTCAACATTTTGAATTCTTAATAAAAGGGTCTTTTACACCTTTCTTACGTTCTCTATTTTCTATGAAGACAGTGATAATTCGCCTAGTTCTTCAAGAGCTTCTGTATGCTTCCCGAAAAGGTGAGACTCTATAAATTAAGAATCTAGTTTTCTCAGAAGCATTTGCAAGCTGCAGTGGATCGGAAATGGATATTGTTATGTAGTATAATTTAACATAGCGGCGCAAAGTATAGGAAAGATTGTCAAGTCAAAATCAGCGACTTACTCAGCATTAAGTGCAGGCATGAGAGATGATCCTCGTCTAAGGCCAAGAGAAAAATCTTTTCTTGAAAATGTTGATGGAGCAATGGTGATTCTACAGCGATTATGATTTTGATAATCCGTTTCTACCATTTTGGCTAAATAATTCATATCGTCGATGAAAACTGTCTTCCCTGCTGCGACGTCGTCGAGAATTTTGGAATTGCGTCGATTTATTATTCGAAAACGCAATGGATTTTTCAAGTATATTTTTCGAATTTGCTCAAAAATTTTGATATTCGACTCCTACAAAAAGAGAATTTAAAAATTACTGAAATATACACTTGCGTAATCAAACACAAGATGATACAATTAAAATCACAAACGGTAACTCAGATATATTGCTTACACATTAAAAGTGTTTAAATGTATTAGATTTCATCAATCTCTTACGTTAATTATTTAAAGCGTAGTGCAAAATTCTTATGAATTTTGTGAATATAGTCATTACTTTTAAAGTAATGATATGCTAAAGGTGTAAAAACATTCTGAGTATTTTAAGAAATAGTCTTCAAATTTACACAGTAATAGAAATATAGTGTTCTTCGGCACATTGATAGAAATATACAGTTTCCTCAAATTATTAGAAAAGGTCATAGAAATAAAGAAACAAAAAGGCAATACTTCGATAAATTTGCACTCAGAGTAGGTAAGAAGTATATTAATGTTTACGCCATATAAAAATGTAAATTCTCTTAGAGATATACTAATTTGTGCGTTTGCGCAATTAAAAGCATTAAATCTGAAGGTGCTAATTGAAAATTTCTGTCTTTGATGTTAATCTTAGTATAATATGAAATGAGAAATGTAATATTGTTGCGAAATGCCCAGCTGCGGTAAGATAGCTTCCCCGCAAACCGGGGTTAGGGTTGCCAGAAAATGGTAAAGAAAGACAGATTTGCCAGATTTGGGACGAAATCGCCCATTTGACGATATTTGGCGGACAGAGCGAGAACATTCTAGAGCGAATTCTTACCGGTTTTCCTGAGAATGTTCTCGAAAGCAGTTCAAAAGCTATAACCCTGCCTGTACGCGGAGTAGCAGTTCATCGTGAAAAGTATCTTGAGCAGGTGTAGTATTAGTGATCTGAGTTCAGAGATTAGCTTGAGAGCAATCGACCGAGTCGGGAGCTGTATTTTAGTGCCTTGTCGTGAAGCTGTCTTCAGCGTTATAGCCTAATAGCCTGAAAGCTGTGTTGCTGATTGTTTCAGCATGTTTATCATAATTTTTCGATTACTGTAACGCGTCTGTAGAACTGTCTTGCGTTATACTGATGAATAAAATGTCTTTTGATTCTGCATCAAGTGTTGCCATCAATCATTCCAAAGCCATGAACCAGGCAACAATACTATGTTAAGAACTTCCATTCTGCAGAATTTACTTGTCATGCAGCTTTCCATTGTCTGTTATTAACTGCTTCAACGCAATAACTGTTTTTCATGAGTAGAAATTCTAGCTTAGACTCAAGTAATTAACATATAATAACATACCAAACAAGTATTAATCTAGAAATCAAGCAACAAAAATAAACCCTATATTTGCAAATTTTCACAGGAGTAGTTTGGGTGGTTTTTACCGAACCAGCATCCTCAGCTGCCAAAGCGCAAATGAACGAGATAAGATATAATGATTAAATAAGATAAGATTGGCTGGTCTGATTGGTAAGATAAGATTGGATTAAATAAGATAAGATTGGTTAAGCTACTGGCGCCATCTATTAATGAAACGAGAACTAAAACATAATTTCTTTAAAGGCTGAAGACAAAAATGGATTAGAATTAGGGTCGTTAACTAGAACAGAAAGATTTTTTTGAATGTGAAACGCCTCTAGAAAATCCAATTCACTAATGGAAAATGTTTTCTGAATAATTTTGGTTTCAGAAAAATTGAAGGTGTGGTTTTCGGTCTAACATCATGTCATCAGACTAAACAAAAGTTAGCTTCATTTTATTCCTACGTTTTCTGTGCACTTCAAATTTGCTCCTCCGAATTAGCTCTTGACCAAGAACTAAGTTATTTAAAAGCAGTAGCTATTGTCAGGGGCTTTTCACCCAACATTATTAATCAAGCAGTTAAAAAATTCTCATCTCAACACACCAAAAGGCACACACTTGTTTTAGGAGATGATAAGAATTTTGTTGTCATTCCTTTCTTTCCATCATTTAGCTATAAAATTGCACGTATTTTACAGAAATTTGACTTTAAATCTTTTATTCTCCGATCAATAAAATTAGGAGTTCCATACTCAAAGACCAAATTCCAGATATGAATTTCTGAGGTATTTATAGGATACCTTGCCATTGTGGTTTAATTTACATTGGTCAAACTAAGCGAGCCTTAAAATTTCGCGTTAAAGAGTATGAGGCATATGTTAGAAAAAAGGAAACACAGAAGTCCTCTGTTGCCCAGCATTGTTGGCCCGAAAATCACACCTTCAATTTTTCTGAAGCCAAAATTACTCAGAAAACATCTTCCACTGGTGAACTGGATTTTCTAGAGGCGTTTCACATTAAAAAAATCTTTCTGTTGTAGTTAACGACCCTAATTCCAATCCATCTTTGCCTTCAGTCTTTAAGGAAATTATGTTTTAGTTCTCACTTCATTAATAAATGGCGTCAGTAGCTTAACTCCTGACCAGCCATTCTTATCGTATCTAATCTAATCACTATGTCTTATCTCGTTCATTTACGCTTTGGCAGCTGAGGATAATGGTTCGGTAAAACCATCGAAACTAGTCCTGTGAAAATTTGCAAATACAACGCTGACTTTTGTTGTTTGATTTCTAGATTAGACTCAAGTGTTCGATTTCTCTTGTTGCATAATGAAAGAAGTACAGTTTTAATTGCTACATAAAAGTTTAATCTTCTAATCCTAAACAGCTTATTTCATAATAAATAAAGGCAATAATAATGTATTATTCTTTACACATGAATGTATCCAAAAGGAAATTTTTGATGCACCTGGAAATCTTCCAGAACTGGACAGCCCCTCTTTATTGTGACCTGAATTGACTTATGTTTGGCTAAATCTCCAAGAGATTTTACAATCCATTTTGTTTCGGGAAAAGCTAGAAACGCAATTAAATTTGCACTGTAAGTCGCCATAATGACCATTACTCCAATCCACCAGGAGGAGAGGACCAGACGTGCTGAGTTTGTAACAGGCAGATGAGTTCCTCCTGCACCGGAAAGAAAAAAAAGAATAGAGTTGGAAGTTATTATACATATAAAGCAAAGTCGTGCGATAGTTATTCATTTTCAAATATGAAAAAAAGTACAGATGGTGCAACTTACAATGGTTTGGTTTCCGATTTTCCGTTAATATGCATAGCTATAAACATTCAATAGAAACACCACTCTCTGCACTTGCGATTTAACCTTAAGCTGAGATTGGTCTTCTACCGACATAAAGCAATTTTTAATATTGTATTCTTTTAACCGATGACAAAACTGGCTGTACCCACTTAAAACCGGCGAGAAAATATAAACAACCGGCAGAAACTAATAAAATTCTTTATAATGCTTTATTAGTCAGTAACACTTACCAATTTTTAGAGTCTTTGATGCTGTTTTTGTGACCAATCTCACTTGTCTGAAACAAGATTGGCCTTGTCGCCGAAAAAATGGTAAGAATGACAGAAACTAATAAATTTATTTATAATGCTTTATTAGTTATTAACATTTACCAATTTATTAGAGTCTTTGATGCTGTTGTTGTGACTAATTTCACTTGTCTGAAATCAGATTGGCCTTGTCAGCGAAAAAAGGGAAAGAACCGGCAGAAACTAATAAAATTATTTATAATGCTTTATTAGTTAGTAACATTTACCAATTTATTAGAATCTTTGACGCTGTTGTGGTGGCTAATCTCACTTGTCTGAAATCAGATTGGCCTTGTCCGCGAAACCGGCGAAGAAGTGGAAGTAAGCGGCAAAAACAAATAAAATTACTTATAGCGCTATATTAGTGAGCGAAGGATACGAACTGAGTGAAATTTGATTGAACACCCTCCCCGTTCTTAGTGCCAGCTGCGCTACAACGACAATACCCAGCTTTTCCATTCCCCACCTTGTATATCATAGGTGAACAAAACAAAAGTAACCCACAAACTGCGCGACTTTTTCCCGGCTCTTCTTTCTAAAAACCTGAATTTCCAAGAAGGTGGTTGCTACAAAAAGTCATTAATCCCCATAAAAGAGACATTTTATTGAGGCTACAAGCCTCTATTTTCTTTTACAAGATATTGTAAAAGCTGTGGATACAAAACAAATATTAAATTAAAATCTGCCATGTGCTAAAGTAAAAACGAATTTCTTTTACACTCATTTTATAATTTTATTACGCTTAAAAGAATAATGAGCTAGATCTTGTATATTCTCTACAAGAATTCGAAAATTTCCGAGTTGTAGATTTTAGCTGCTGATATACAAAAATTTTGAATATATATATATATTGCTGATATACATATATATATAAATTTTGAATAATAAAACTAATACATTAATAACATACATAAAAATTACATGTAATCAACCTTTCAAATATCGGATTTGTAGCGCATCTTAAATTAGTTTTCTTGTGTAGATAAATATTAATAAATCTGCTTAGACAGTAGAATGGTTTTAAATTTCAAATTTACAATTTTTGATGAATAGTTCTAATTCAATTTTAAAATTTCTCTCTATTAAATGTAAAAATTAGATTTCTTAAGCGGTTCTAAATTCGCACCAGTGTTATTGTATTATATGTCTTATTAAGCTTTCCATTTTTAATCATTGAAGTTATTTTAAAGTTACTTATCATTCTTACAAATTCCCTATTTTAATATTAGAAACGTTTAAATATTAATTCTGTTATCCAATTACTCTATCCGGTAAACTTTGACATACATTTAACTTCTAGTGCACATTTAATTAGTGATAATTGGTAATTATGAGCATCTGCGGCATTTTCATAATTGACAGAAAAAATTCGAATTTCCTTAATTTCCTCTCCATCCATTTCTTTTTCATATATTGTTTTGTATTGTATTCAGGTTTTCATGTATCTAGAAATTGTATATTTTTGTGTTGTATTTATGCCAATTTATATTTAAATGATAATTTTTATAAACTCTTGCATCATAACTCTAGCACGGAAATGTTTCTTACACCTTGGCACAGATTCATCTTCAGTATGCAGGTTATTTTCCAGTCTAGTTTCGGGCTTAATTATTTGTAAAATTAATTATTTGAAATTATTTATAAAGAAAGATGATCACTAAATCCCCTAATAATATTTCTCACGTGATTTATAATCACGTGATATTTTTTTAAAAATTTTAAGCAGTATTGGAATTAACAGCAGATACTAATAATGTTATACATTTAGATTAGTTTAAGTTAATTGCCATTGCCTTCTTCGTTGAAGCTTTTGTGTTATATTCCCAGTATTTCATAATTGCACACAGATAAGTTTAACTCATTCTACAAACATGTAAATCTATATTTCAGCATACTTTTGTGTTTACTAGTGCTGCATCTTCTATTTTCTTTCATATATTGTTCAACACATAGCACCTCGTCAACCTAGTTTCAATTCTTACGATCAAGCGTAAAGTCACTAAATATTGGTAGTTCGACTCGAGTTTCAAATCAAAGAGATACTCAACTCTTTCTCTCTCTGTAGATATTTACTGTGGAAAAATGCATTGTAACCATTCCAATTTATGAAGTAAAAATATTTTTTAAATTTATTCTTTAAACAGATTGCAAAACGTTTCACCTTAGCATATCTATTTACAAATCCCTTTAATAAAAAAAATAAGCAAAGAAATTAACTCGATTTCTGTGATTGATAATTTGGTACAAGCTATATGTAGCTTTTTCCAAAAATATAGAATCTATACGACTTTCAATAAATTATGTATTATTTCTACATTTAATTTGCTTAAAATGTCTAATACAGAAGTTTCCTTTCACATTGAAAGCGTTTAACCTTATTTATGACTTTATAAGTTATTTCTCCTGCCTTCTTCGCATGCCTTCGTGGTGTAGTGGTCTGCATGCTCGACGCGTAAACGAAAGGTCCGTGGCTCGATTCCCGGCAAAGGCGTTGCTCATTTTTCATGTCTCCTGCTTCGAAATAACCTAATGTCTCTACAACTTAAGCTATTATTTCTACATTTAATTTGCTTAAAATGTTTAATACAGAATTTTTCTTTCCTATTGAAAGCGTTTAACTTTATGATTTAAGCTTTACATTATTACTATGAGTCTCACTCGTCAAAAAGACACTGAAGATGAAGAAACCGACTTAATTCACTATTCTAATAAGAGTTTTCAAATGTAAACAAACGGGGACACGTTAGGCTCATGAGAACAACATAATTCAATTCAATCACTTTTAAAGCAAAAATTAAGTGATTTATCCATATATAAGAATAAATAAAAAGCTGAGCTCAGAGAAAAGTTGCAGAGTGGGTACATATGTGTGTGTATATATATATATACTTTTGTTGCGACTGATTGCAACGAAAAAGGGGGTGCAGAACTACATGTTATAGCAGTCTCATATACTTAATTTCAAAGTTCTAAGGCTAGTAATTTTGGATTTATGAAAGATACAAACATACGTACCTACAGACGCCACGAAAACAAATCTCTTCTGAATTCATTTTAAATCTGTTTTGGAAAAAGAGTCCTTTTTTTCTGTCCTTACGCACAGATTCTAAACAAAAAACATCGTTTAAATGGATTCGAAAGCGATCAAAATGGATGTTTTCGTTGAAATATGGCACTCGAAATTTTCTACGGTTACAATACTTCCTTTACTCGGTACAAGGAAGTAAAAACTGATCAAAATTGGTTTTTGAAAATTTTCGTGATTTCACAAAATATTCATGATAATTAAATTATTTATTTGATTAATATTATGAACGATTATCATTATTAAAATTATTGTAATAGTAATAGTATACCATTCTTGCTAACCGTACCATTCTACAAAGAAAGAAATGCTAAACTTTCCATGCCCTCTCTTAATAGGAGAGATGATCCTAGTAGTGAAAAATGTTTAAAATTTGCGAATTATTATAGTTTTCATAATCATTTCCTTTTCCCTCTCAGAGTTTGAATTTCCAAAATGGTTTGTATGAAAAATTACTTTTTTCTCTAAAGCTGGCATTCAGCTGAGCGTAAAAACCACTATTTTTGTGTTTCAAATATTGTGAAATGTTTGCGTACAGAAAACAAATTAAATAAAAATTTGGCATACGTTAAAAGAAAATTATTATTAAACTTCAAATTATATTCTATCATGTTTAAAAATGTTCTGAATTTAAACGACCTGCTAATGCTTTTCAGATATTTCCAATAGTATTACACACACACAAAAAAATTTTTGGTTAAAAAATTTAAGCTATAATTTATTGATGGAATTGATTGATTACGAATTTGTAGCACAGTTTATGTAATTCTTCCTTTCTAGAAAAATTTTAGAAAAATCTTTTTAGCATAATTATTTTAATTTATTTAATATTTAAGATTATACGTCAATATTCCAAACACATAGTAATGTTGTTGTAATAGATTTCTCGCTAAGTTGTTTTTATCTAACAACAAATTTCTGTAACACATTTACATGATTACTTTAATTACAAAAATAATTCTAGTATACTTTAACATACTTTAGTCCTGAAGAATCGTTAATGAACGATTATTTTGCATTTATTTCTTTGCTATCTCTTGCATTTATTACCGTTATTCAAGTAATTATCCTGCTTATTAGACACAAATTACTTCGTTCTAACGAATAAAGAATATCTAACAATTTCGCTCTTGACAACTATTGGCTTCGGAAAGTAAAATTGTAACTTTCGTTTTTTCGGGAGTAAGGTGGCTTCTTCGGAAAGTGTGAAGACCTCCTGTAGGTTCTAAGGAGAGAGGAAAACTTTTGCCTTATGCGGTCGTTAAATTCCCCGGCAGGAAAGGGGGAAGAAATTCTGATTCGCGCAGTTAGAATACACCCTTAGTCAGTAACGTTTACCAATTTATTACAGTCTTTGAAGCTGTTGTTACTAATCTCACTTGTCTGAAATCAGATTGGCCTTGTCGGCGATAAAAATGGAAAGAACCGGCAGAAACTAATAAAATTATTTATAATGCTTTATCAGTTAGTAACATTTACCAGTTTATTAGAATCTTTGATGCTGTTGTTGTGACTAAGCTCACTTGTCTGAAAGCAGGCAAGACTGCGCCTGTGGTTGGCAAGAGCCTTGGGCACAATATGATGACAGTACGACTTTGCTCCGTACCCAATTTTGAAAAAGAGCACCCTTGGGGAACGGGTCCGAGCCTCTTCCTCTACCACTAAATTCTCGGGAGAGCTTTCGGCCCACTGAATATGCTGAGTACCCCCGTACCGAATGGAAACCATGCGTTGACAAACATCCACGCCGGGATTCGAACCCGAAACCTTCAGAACGGCAGTCAGCGTCACTAACCACTACCCAGATTGGGCGGCTCATGAAATTCTTTTCAATGCGAAAAATATTATTGCATTGAATTTATTGCATTAAAATAATAAAAATAAATAACTGAAATAATTTTATTGCAATAAAAGTAGTGAATGTTCAATTATTATACGCCGTATCAGATAAAAGTCTTAAGGTGGCCTTTATTTTCGCAACCGTTGGAAATACATATGTAATTTCAATTGCAAAAATGTTTTCAGTAAAAAAAAATAATCACGTTTTGGCATTTTTAAAATAGAAAAAATAAAACTTTAAAAAAATTACTGTATTAAGCTTTTTATAGGTTCTTCCAATTTCTACAGCTGTATTTAGTAGAAATTTTTACTTATATTAAAAA
Organism: Stegodyphus mimosarum; assembly: GCA_000611955.2. NCBI lineage: Eukaryota > Metazoa > Arthropoda > Arachnida > Araneae > Eresidae > Stegodyphus > Stegodyphus mimosarum. Next base: position 164,275 of record KK121540.1, read on the forward strand.
CTGAAACACAAAGAAAAAATCGGCTTCTGCACGGCGAAATTTGGTCCAGCTACTTAATTTTAAGCTTTGAGAAAATGATTTCTGAAAATTTGAGGATCATACATAAATTGAAGACAGAAGTATTTAAATTGTGTACAACTAAAATTGAAATATCAGTTTCGAAAACGTTTTCTGATGTTAATGTATTAGATGCAAACATTTTAGTGCAGGCTGTAGGAAAAAGCTTGCTTTCAAAGGAGACGTCTTATTCGTATGTTGTAATAGAATTCTTTTTTTATTTTTATTTTTTTTTTTAGAAAATAGTGGCAGAGTTCAAGTATTAGCAAATGGCCAACATAAAACTTATTTATGTGAAAATGCTTCTTACATACTAAATGTAAAGAAATTATAAATTAAAGAATGTTATATACTAAGAAATCATTTTCTGCATAAATTAAAAATGAAAAGAAATACAAGGCAAAAATCTTTAAAATTAATGAATTTCAAAATTTATTTTAAAAGCAGTTAAAAAGCAAAATCCTGCGTTATCGCAGCAAAGACAAAAAAATTAATTTAATACAAATTATATAAATAAAAAATTATCTCCTAAAAATGCGAAGCAAAAAATAAGAGAATCATTGTTGATTCCATAGAAAGATACCGACCAATAGAGGACGAATGCGAAATCACGAATCGTTGATGATTATATGGAAAGATTGTAATTCCCCTTGAAAAGTCTGAGTGTTTCTGAGTCTGAGTGAGTCTGGGAGTCATTCGCAAAACTTGTAAACGGCAGACAATGGAACTTGTGTATTTTCCAAGTAACATTTGAATTCCACGTAACTTAATTTGTATTCACGTATTTATGATTTATACTGCTAGAAGCAGAAAAATTTTATCTTCAATTTGAGACTACTTTCGAACCAATTGTTAATTTAGTTTTTGAGTTATGGCAATTTATTTAATTAATTTTACTGCTTTCTTGGAATGGGGGAATGAAGATTTCAGTGTTCGACTTGAAGCTGTTTTAGCCCACTGATAAGAGTATTTCTGGCGTTGGGTTTAGGTTTACCACATTCCATTGTTCCCCAGGTGGTAGCTTGGCGATTCTTCTGGCGATTGTGGAATTATTCGTTGAACTGTCTAGGAGAAAAGTGTAAAGTTTTACAAGGGTGTAAGGCGGAGTTTGACGAATAGGATTTTTCACTGTTTTAGCGGTTTCTGGCATTCTTTCGTAACAAAAAGACGTTGCAGCTGACGCTCTCTCTCTTTTTCGCACGCCTTCCCGAGCTTCACGAAAGGCAAGGACTTTATCGAAATTGAAGCGAGGCTTCTTAAGCCCTTAGATGTTGATATGATTTCCAGCTAGGATGTGATGATTTGCTATTTAAAGAAAAGAAAACTAAAACAAATAATATGAAATTGCTATAATTTGGTAAATATTCTGCTACAATTGATCATTCCTTCATCTACGTTATGCTTGCTGAATTCCTGAAATCTTCGTGATGGCTGTTGAAAAGATCCTACATTTTGGTTATTCCTTCATCTACGTTATGCAGCCGACGACCCTTGCTTCAGTACTGAGTGCTGTGTCATCCTTGTCAGCTAAGTCTTTTTGTCGTTTCCCTTCTTTTAATGGGTTAATCTTAATAAAAAGAAAGGTTTTTCTTAATCGTAACTTTACACACACTTGTTAGAATTAATGGTTAGAAGAGATCTCCTTATTTTAAACATGTAAATTATACTGGCTAAAATTTAAAATGATTTTTGTTTTAAAGATTTGAGATGTTGAGAAATTTGAAATTTTGTTTCATTCGGTGAGCATATTGTACTTGCTGAGGTTAAAGTAAATTGTAAATTGAAATAGATTTGTTCAAGTTTTTAATACTCTTAATTTACCTAAAAAAAAGTGGTCTCTATTGTAACTCAGTTTAATGAAAAGTTAAGATGAAAATTTTATAGATTGATCTAAATAGTAGATTTCCTGTATTTTCTGTGCAGTAATAAGACGAAAAGAATAAAATTGTTAAGAAAAATTAGTTTTGTTTAAAAAATTCAAATTGTTAAGAGATGAAATAGTTATGCTGGATTAATAGATTAATAGGTAGTTACTTAAATTAGAAGGTGTTTATATTTATGAAATTACTGAATTGTTAAAAGAAAATGTTTCGCTGTTAAAGTTAGAATTTTCTCAGGTTATGTTCACTGCCCGGGGATGAATGATTTATTTTATTATGTAAATAATATTGACATAATTTGTTCTATTTGAAAAATAAGCACTAAAGGTTTTCTTAAAATTTAATATTGATTATTGTGTTTTTGTTATGTATATGTTACACATTTTTAAATACATGATCTATCTTAGATTCACCAGCATCAAGGTTCATGGATTGTTTACGTAAAATTCACAACGCAATGTCTAGTTAGAATAGTTTTGAGGCAAATTGTTAACTTTATTCGGTAGTGTCCCTCCTTAAAGGAACTATTGAACATAAATTTCGGTCTGGTATATTTTTCTTCGAGATATTTCAGAGACCATAAATAAACATGTTTATATAAACTCACCTTGCTGTAACGTGGCACCGTATATTAACCAAAAGCAGCGGGAATATGATGCTAACTCTTTCGTTTGCTTTTTATCTATTTTACATATTTTGCAGCTCCACTTGTGCATTAAGTACAGCATGTAACTCATGAGAATAGCGGCGATAACACATAGACACCAAACCTGAAATATTCAAAATAAAGTTGTGGAGATGTTCGAGTTTGTTTTTGTTTTTTTCTAATTAATTAATAAATAATAGTCTTCATACATTTATAAAATCAAATAAATTTGATTTATGAGTGAAAATGAGAATCATCTAAAGTTACAACTACCATATATTAAAAAGACTTACGTTTTGATAACGTGTTGTTAAGTGCGTACGGCTTCGTAATGGATTGAACGCACGCAGAACCGATGATATCCTGATAAAATTTATTTTCTCGAAAGAAACACTTCACAGCTCTGGAACTTTCCACAAAGGTACTAGTACAGCTCTTCCCGATACGATAGAGCATAATCAAGTAGTTACCTCTTTAAACTACTAAGAATGTTAAACACAAAGCACTGCAAAACGCATCTAAAGAATGAAGTTCCTACGGAGAATCTTTCGGTATAGTTCGAAGTCAACTCTGAACTCAAAACTGAAAACTGATGCTCTCTCTGGTGTTATATAATTCTTCCCAGGCCGCTAAAAAATTTCCAGTACCTTCGATTTCTCGAAAATGCATACGAACTGAACTGATTACTGTTATATAAGAATTGGACCAAAACGTCGCCAAATGATCGCCGAGTTTGACAATTTTTGGAGATTTCATCCCAAATACGATGAAAGAAATTAGTTGTCCAAACCATCGCCAGCTTGGCACTGTCTCGCCATGCAAGGCATATACAGTTACAGTTACATAAGGCCAGATAGAGTTACAATACATGCGTATTGGACTAATAACAGTTATACAAGGATAGGATAAAAATGTGTTTGGCGACTTTTACCGTTTTCTCTCCAAATTTGGAGACAGAAATTAGTCGCGAAAATCATCCCTAGCCTGCCAACACTTCATTGAGAAGTTAGGAGGATTGACTTGGCGCTACCATTTACCTCAAGGTTAAATTGACTTGCCCCTGTAATATTATTTTCCAGTTAAGCTTTACTCTCTACAGGCCTTTCATGTTACATTAGGTAAGAGATGCTACAAATTTACAAATAATTTCACTAAAATTATTTACATATATACGAAATTCCTAATAGTATTTTATTTTTGTTTATGAGCCTCTTGATTCCAAAAGAAAGCAATGATTTCTGTTATTGTTGCACCACTTTTCATATTTCGTTTCATTGAAATACTACTTCGTTTTCTAACAAAAGCTCAGATTTTTCCAATCCGCGCTTTACTTCTGGAGTCGCAAAGTTATTTATTGATTTATTACGTGCTGTGTCAGTTGCCACTACAGGGCAATAGAGCGATACACCGTTGACGAATTTTTAAAGGAAACTGGCTCGTATCCACGTTATACATCTACTAAAACGTTCATGTAATCATCCGTTCGCCGGTACCCGAACTACAAACCGAACTACGAGTGTTCAACAGCTTTTACCGTTCTGGTGTGCCAGTCGAAAACTTTGGAATCCCACTTCCTTCCTAGATATCTTGTGATAGCTCGGAGACCAATCGGCTCGCGTTTAAAAACAGATCCAAATACCGGTTCCAAAGATCGATATGCTTTTACTTTGAAACCAATGTTCACTTTCTACACTCCCGATTTCGATTCGGAACACAAAGGTACTTAGTGTATTTAAAGTGGTAGCAGTTGCGCAGTTTTCAGCTTTTTTAACAACTGGTGACACTAGAGAGCAGAAGTAAATGGAGCTAACTTTAATTCTTTGGAGCTAACTGCACGTCCTCCATAATTTTATCCAGGAAACTGGGATCTAATTCGTATTGCATCAAATTGTTCTAACTTCTAAGCGTTGCTGCGGGCACATATTATTCCGCTACCATTTTAAGTGGTGCGTATCATATGTATGATAGCTAAGATCGTAACGCACTGCTAAGAACATGGATCTACAACTATTGTTTTCTGTTCTGGCGATCTCAGACAGAGTAACCCATCCCAGGGACATAGTGCTTGACTTATGGCTGCTAGTGCCCTGAGCAAGTTGAACTTTGGCACTCTTTGTAAGCATAATCATGAAAGTTTTCACAAGCAAGGAAAAATGAAAAATATAGAAATGATTTTATTATCTTCGTTTTTTTTAACATACGAGTACAATGAACAATATTGTTTTTCTCAAGCAGTACTTACACAGCGTGAAAAATTAGCCTACCTAAAACACTTTTTCCCTATACTTTGGACAAAGAAATCTTTATAACATTTTTTACATTTATTTTCTTTGCAAGATCATTTTCTATAGACAAAATTGCTAAACAGTTTAGCCTGTCTTGAAACATGGATGGCCGCAAATATGTTTTCGTAAGCTTTAGTTTACTAAAGATTCTCATGTCAGCGGCCACAGGTAGTAGGTACTGGAAGCATGATTTTAATGCAACACACAGATTTGGCAAGGCATCTTGTAACTTATTAGTATTTATGAATCCAGAAGCTTGTATTGGAAACTTTACATCATCAGAAAATAATTCTTTGGCTGTATCTAGTTAAGAAAAGAAATCAGATCCATTAATATCACTACGTTTTTGGTACCTTAATTTAGGCTTCATCTCTCTAACAGCTTAGGGAAGGGATTTTTGATGGTGCCCTGGAAATTGCCAGTGATGCCTGTATCTTGAGCCGGCACTGAAGGCACCCGCATCTATCCGTTGTCGTTCCAACAGCTAGCACATACATTGCGTACGACATCCGAGATTATTATGCACCACGAAGAACATGAATCCTCAACCATTGTTTATTGTTTGACGATTTTAGACAGAGTAATACGTTCCAGTCACTGCTGTTTCACCCTTTAATCCATTGTGGCTCCAACAGCTGGCACATACGTTGCGCATAACATTAATGCTCATCATCCTTTTCGGAAAGCATAGGTACTAGGTCCACAACTATTATTAACTGTTTTGGGGTCTCAGGCAACGAAATCTGGAAATCTTTGTTAAGGAGGCCTATTTATGAGAGCAAAATTATCTCAAGTGTTAAAAGTTGACAAACTTTTAGACAAAGCTTCATCAAAAATTCTCTATGGCATTGTTCAAACCTATATACATGTCTTTGATATACGAAATATGCTTCCTGATACTGAAGAAACAGCATATTATAAATTTCACCCCATTAAAGATTCTCAACATACAAAAGTACAGCTTCACCTTGCTGCACGGCAGTGGTGTAATTAGATAAATAAGGAATCATCTTGCATCAGCTGCTTGTCTTTCTCATTCCCGCAAATCAATGTGCAATAGCTTTTCCGGACTACATAACAAAAATAGTGTTCTTACTTTTAGATTCTTCTAAGTATAGGAAATCCATTTGCAAGTATAAGGGCCGAATAAAAAGTTAGATTTCGAAATTTTTCTAAAGCTGGTTTCTTTATATTTAATAAACACCAAAAACTGAATACTTGCAACTTTTAAAGTATTTTGATAATTAGAATTATAAGAGCGATGATTGCTAAAATAATGCCCAGGTAGGGATTTTTGTGAGCACGTATATAAGACATGTTGAGATGACTAAACTAAAGTGCATCTAAAGAAAAACGTACTGTCTACGAAAAGTGACAGTTTTTGATTGCCCCTGAAAATGCCATCAAACAGTTTCATTTAGAATCAATATAAAACTAAAAATCGTATTAATTTTGTTAAATTGGCCTTATTTAATTAAAATAAAATTCGCTTAGTAGTCACACTATTTCTTTCCCTTGCAAAATATTTGCGACACATTTTAAATTAAAATTTTAAAATTTACATGAAATAGAATTCATATTTTTACAAGACAGAACATTGAAATAAAACATTTTTAATGGCCGGACACATTTGCGAGAAATCGTCAAATCCATCAATCTTTCAGCCATCTCATCACTGAGAATGTTATGCAGAGTTCACCACTTCGTATGACCCATGTTACACTCGCGACAAGCAAAAGAGAAGACAGCATAATAACCGAAACTTAGGTGGAAAAACCAGCCTGGTTGCAAACTACCAGTAAGCATCTTGTATCCTCTATACTGTGTAGGGCAATATAAATAAATGCTAAATTTCCTTTCATATTTTGTGAAACTGGTATCTACGCATAAGATGCAGTTAAATACGTTTACAGATTTTGCATTTAGTTAGTTATTTTTAGTAGAATTATAATTAAGATGGTTTTATATCCCCGTGCAATGCAGCATGAGACATATTTTAAGAGGAAGCTACGCCGGAAAAGTAAAAAGACAGGAGCACACGCATTTAACATTTAATAAATAGATATCTGGTAATCTATATTTAAATTGGATAAATGTAATTGATTACTGTATTAGCTGTAACCGTAATTCTAGTCTTTTGCTTTCCAGAAATCTGGAGAAGCGGAAATTACCAGAACTTTCTTGGGACCGATTAAAAAGCCGGAGAGAGACATCTCAGCTCAGTTGTTGTTTAGTTGTTGCTGTTGTTATTTCGTGAGTAGCTTTCTATTTGCATTGCGTTGTATTCTAACTTTTTAGTAATTTGGAGAATAACTACTGATTATATTGCATGATATTTTGATATTGTACGAATACCCTGAGGAAAATTCCAACGTTTTGTTATATTTCTTGCGATAAGAATAAATTTTATTAACTAATATCGGACTCTACATTCAATCTATTAAAACCCGTACGCACGCAACAATACAATATACAATGAATTTTGATATATAAAAATATACCAAACAATGTTTAAGGTAAAATTATACCTCTTTTCGATAAGGTCTCAAGAAGATGAAGGCCCTTGGTGGTTCACTTGGAAAGGCGACCAAAATCCCATATTTGACAGCAGCTAAGGGCTTGCTGTAATCCATTACTGTATGACGGCTAGGTGTCAGAGTTAGGTAGGGAATTATATCAGCTTCCTAAAAATAACACTTTAATAAAAGTCAGTCTATAATTTTTTTAACTTATGTATTGCAAAAAGTGAAAAAAAAATAAAATGCAGCATTTAAAAATATTTTTCAGTTTAAAATGAACCGAATAGCAAACTAATATGGACAAGCAGCGTTATGAATTTTTGAATCATAAAATGTGTTATTTAAAAAGCGAGTATTAATGTCCCGTTAGGAATTCAATATCTTTCTCTATGGACAAAAGAGTTTACAGTAGATAGGATTTCTTATTTTAGAAACAGAATTTGTTATGTTAGAAATTTTTGTAGAATTCTGTGTGCGATTTTTACTATTTATTTGAAAAATCGAAGGTAATGTCACATGAAAAAATTAAAATAAAACCTTAATTTTCAAAAAAAAAAAAAAAAAAAAAAAAAATGAAAATCAAAAAAGTTATTTAATTTTTTGAAGTATTAAAAGCTAAAATGAGCTTCCAAAGTTAATACAATAACGTTATTTCTTAACTTTCCTATATCAAATGAGAAACAGGCAATTAAAAAATATGCATGAAATGTGGAAGCATTAAAATATTTCAATAATAGTTTGTCAATAAACGACAAACTGTTTATTTTTTATAGAATGCCTTTTCGAAATTAGTAGTGACAAGCATTAGAATTCTAGAAAATTCTCTCTTCAGTTAATAAAAAGAATTTTCGCCTTCCTCTATGCGTTCTTTCGTGATTTAACGGATAAAACACGCAGTTAGCAACTGGAAGATCTGAAGTGGGTATAGCTGGTTTTCTTAAGGTCGTATCACTCATTCAAAACATTTCGAAAGAACAACTCTTTAGAACGATTTTTCTGCTTTGTCACATAATATGGAACAGCCATTCATTCCTTTGTTCGACTCCTAGCAGACGCGAGCCTCCATAGGGGCAGTTAACAGGAAATAATCTGACGTCATTGCGTTGCACTTGCTCTGATTCTGTTTTTATACTGTTTACTTCTGTTTTTACCTTTGAATTTGAGTTTGAAAATTGGAGTGTCGGGGATATATCTTGTAAAGTAAGCATCCCATTTAGTAGTGTTCTTAATGGACAACTTTTATTTAAAAGATTATTTACTAATTCATTTTGGTTATGAAGATTCTTCTGCTTAAATAGACTAATGTCTTTATTTTGATGAGTACAGTTTGTGACTTGTGATTTGGCTTTTGTAGAAATGTAATTTGATGCTTACTTGGAAGAAAGAAGAAACACTCTCACTTAATTTAGTTGTTGTTAATTGATGGTAGAGTGGTTTAATCCCCTTTATAAGTCGATTAATCTGCGATCAATGACAATAGCTACTTTTCAATATTTAAAATTTTTACTTTTGATCCTGGTATTTTTGCGCTTAAGGATTTTTCTTTACACCTTTTTATGTTTTTAAAGCAACAAAGGTCTAGAAATACTAACTGAAATTACTAATTAAAATAGTGACTAAATTTTATTTAATAACTCATAATTCATGGTTTTATTGAATTTCTGTTCCTTCGAGATGGTAAAGTTTTCTAACTCTCTCTATATATGTATAGTTTCATATATAGTTTTAGTCAGTTTTCCCTTTTAAATTCTATACTGTAAACTATCGTTTATGTAATATTGCTTCTTGCGCTGCAGCAATGTGCCGTTACACTTATACTAGTAATACGAAAGGAAGGGATATTGCATTTAATGTTCTCCCAAAGGACAATTTGCTTTTGATGAAATATTGGGTACATAAATGTCCAAGACAGGCTTCTATTAATGTGAAGAGCGCAAGAATTTGCAGCGAACATTTTCTATGCAATGATTATGAGGATCATATAAAAAATCGCTTGCTGGGATTGCTGCAAAAGATAACTGTTGAAACGTAGTGCTGTGCGGAAAGTAAATTTATCATGTGCAGTAAACGAAATAACACCAAGAAATCGGAGACAAGAGAAAAGTAAACTATTGCAAAGTGCTTTTGAAAGCTACGCGAAATTAAAGCCAAAGAAAATTCATTTGAGGCTGAAAACGAAATTAATGATGACAATAATAAATCAAATGTGAATGGATTTGAAATTATCCACGGTTTGAACCAGGGTTTGAAATCATCGCATGATGGTAAATATATTTTAACTCGAATGCGCTTGAAAGTCTCTTTAGTCAGATTCGATGGCTTGGTAGGTTTAATTACCATCCATCATCTAGTGAAATTATGCGCCGCTTAAAGCAGTTATTACTCGCTAATAAGTTACCAAAATGTTTCTTCAAAAGTGTGCAATACTAAAGAAAGCAAAAATATTGATTTATATTTAGCATCAAAATTATTTAAAAGGGCTTTGAAAACTGAGGAGGAAGATGCTTTTCCATTAAATGCCAGTGATTTGGATTTCATAGAGGAGACTTCTCCTGTTGGAAATTAGAATTGAATTACGCCAGACAGTTTTCGATCACAGAAAAAGAAGCATTAACATACATTTCAGGTTATATTGCCTATCGTGTGCGGGACAAAGATCCATCATTGGGAAAAATATCTATAAATAGTGCTGATGAAACTATATTTTATTCAGAATGGATTCAATTATTGTCCTTAGGAAGGTTGACTGCAGCTTCCCATTCAAGGATGAATACAGGTTACGAGTGCGAAAAAGTATTTTGCGAAGTTCATGGTACAATTTATAAGGTATTTCTCACCGCCTTCTTAGCATGCCTTCGTGGTGCAGTGGTCAGCATACTCGGCGCGTATTCGAGAAGACCGAGATTCGAATTCGGGCGAGGGCATTGCTTATTTTTCATGACTCCTGCTTCAAAAAAAGTCCTTATGTCTCTACAAACTTACTGTAAAGGGAAGCATGTAATTGGCTCTATAATTACCAAGCTGGACAAACATTATCCTGAAGTTAATGGAGATGAGATTGGTTTGTTTTGCAGAGTGCGAACTTTTATTAGGATACCTTTCTTAAATAGAAATGCATATTTTTTTTCCTAAGGAAAGCAACTCAAAAGGTAAAAAAAGTGCATTACTTGAAATGTAGCAGCCAATAAATAATATTTGAACAGCTTGTAGTTGCAGGGCGATTGTGCAAGTAAGCATTTATTTCATTTGCATTTAAGTGTAACATATTTTAATTTAAAATATTTCTTGATGACATTTTAGAAGTTAATAGCATAAAGCATACTTCAAAGAGAACTAATTTTGTTAAGTACTTGATAATGTTATTCTTATTGTATTTTTTGTGACTAATTATTGATTCGATTTTGTGCTAGCTTAGCATTCTACATAAAATATAATAGTATAAAGTAATTTGCATAAAAGGACCTTCCTCCTTAACTCCCACTTTTGAAAAATTAAATACTTTTTTTAGGTACTGTGAGTAAAACCGTTTTGTCAAGATTAAGATAACAGTCTTACATACATTCATTTAAATGTAATATAGATGTAAGTATAAGTTACAAAATTATTTTAAAAAATCTACTATTATATTGAATTGAAAGAGAAATACACCAGTGTAAAATTTACAATTAGGCAAAAAGTTTACCTTACATTAGCAGAAATTTTGCGATATATACCATATATGTTTAAAGCTATGTCAGTTTAAAGTTGTGTTTTGATTAATTTTAAAAAGCTGTTATTATAGTTATCTAAAATTCTCTCAGTTACCATTTAGATAAAAAAATAGGATAAATAAATGAGCATTTAAAAAAAATCCTACGAATTTGAAAAAAAAAGAGGGGGGACTTTATGTTAAAAGAGTAGCGCATTTTATCTATCATTTTAAAATTGAGCAAGTATTATTAAATTTTTTAATGTTCATTGCAAAATCCATATAGCAGAAACATTATCTTTTTCAAATTATAGCTATCTTTCACACACAGTTCATTTTAAACGCTGGTTCTTCAAATTTGAAACTCTAATTTCTATGTTGTGAACTGCATCTCCGTGCTCAGTGTCAAAAACATGACTTCACGACTTGAACATGACTTGAAGTGACGTTATCACTTCTTACTTCCTGTTTCAGGGGGAAAAGCTCTATGAGCTAGCCCTTCTCTTCTAAGTCCTGGATGATAGTGAATTCGATATTGACAGCCGATTGGTTGTTGGAAACGAAGACACAATTTCTTGAGCAAGAAAAGAAAAAAGTTATGAGTATTTCTTTCAGTGGTAAAGCAGGTATAAAAATTGCTCAAAACAGCTGTTCTTTTGAAACAAATGGATGTGTGATACCAGCCTTACGTTCATCGGTCCAGAAATTCTATATAAGTCTGCAACGGTTCCCGATTAAAAGTGCTATGGAACATTAGGCAGCAACCAGCCATGGCTAATTAGTTTAGCGAAACATGAAATCACCTAAGATCCTCGGGCATGATTAGTTCTGAGTGCTGGCATTCAGCAAAAAGTAAATCTTTCAGTTTTTCTTTAGAATTTAATAAATCTCTAATTGTTTAACAGACTGAGCAATTTATATTTATTAGTATCATTTTCTATTAGTTTTTATGAGTTTTTATAAGTACCGTGTTTTTCTATGTGTTCTTGATTTCCTTTCTGACATCAATCTTGATTTAGAAGAACTGCGAAATTTCTTTTATGATACACGCATTTTGTGACAAAACTGTTAATTTTGAAATGGTATTACATACATGTGGTTAAAACAAATTCTCGCCTAATATTCAAAACCATCGTATATTTAACTCTGCTATAACCAAGAAATATGGCACAATAAATTATCTAAAATTCACAAATTAATATTCCTAACCAAGTTTAACGTTTAAAGAAGCTTTCGAAACACTTTTCACTTTTTGAAAACAGCTATAAATATTTCCAAGAATAATCAAAATAAAATTTGTTTTAGTTAGAGGCCATAAAATCAGGCAACATTTTTCGACGTGATGCATGATAATTACTTTGCGATTTGGAGATTGTGCAAACAAATTATGCTTTTGTATGAATCTTACCCCTCGAGTAACCATCCCAATAGCGCCGATCCATTTCCCATCAATGAAAGATCCCCATTCTTCATCTGGAGGGGTCACCAATTCGTACCTAAAACCAAAGTCAAGTATATAATAAACACTCCTAAATTACAACTCCTTGGAGATTTTCTCGATTTATTTTATTACTTACAGTATGCCCGGGCATTCATTTGAAGTTGTGTTATGTTTTCAATTACCCGAAATCATGAAATTATGATTAACGTTTTAAGATTAACGTTAGTTTTATGTTAATTCTTTCCTGCACCTTCTACTTTTCTATTAGTCATTACCAGGCTTTATTTTTATTAATAAGCATAAACTTTCGTTAAAGAAAACTATGAGAACCAGGAGATTATATAAAAATTTGTATTTCGTACTATTTTCAAAAATTTATTTTTCAAATTGAAATATGCTTAAAAATGCATATCTACGCCATTTAAAACATTTTTATAAATGGAAAAAAAAGTCTCCGAACACTGCTACGAAAATAAAGGCCTCATAAAGACTTTTAAGAGCACAGTGTATATACAGGATATTTCTGAATACGATCGACAAATTCAGAGGGATGATAACAAGCGTCAAAAGGATTAAAAGTTACCATACAACATGGGTTTTTAAACCACATTCAGTGCGTTAAAATTCCAAAGGTAGACGTCGAGGCGACAGTTAGCCTGATGAAGAGAATAACCAAACAAATTCAAGGATTAAGAGCACTACTGTCGAGGAGAAGAAATCTTCTCGTATTCAAATTTCCATGCCCATGAGGAAAATAAAAAGCAACGAGCTAATATTGGGCATTTCAGATTTCGCGGGTGTTAAAAACTTTTATTCGGAAATAACACGTCAGATCACACGAACGAGGAATATGATAAATATGCATGATTTACGGCCAAACAGGTGGCAATGCACACGTAGCACAGGGAAAGTACCAAGAGCAATATCGGCGGAGGCGTTGCCCTCATCTTACCACCTTCACGAACATCGATCGACGGCTTGCGGGAGACGGAATCATCCCTGGGTCCTCAGCTACAAAAGCGCAAATAGCTTTTGCAGCTGAGGATGGTGGTTCGGTAAAACCATCGAAACTAGTCCTGCGGAAATTTGAAAATATAACGCTGATTTTTGTTCTTTGACTTCTAAATTAATATTTGTTCGGCGTGTTATTGTATTTTAATCCAATCAGTATTTTGGGGTTGTTTCGGATGAAATTCCTTGGTCATTGTGCAATGGAACACGTAATTGACTGGGTTTCACTTCCCTATTTCCCACATATGGAAATTTTAGAAGACGAAATGTTTTGATCGAATAAATATGTGGGAAAGGGGCCATGACCTCTTACATACTGGGTAAGAAATGGGTTGGAACTTGTAAGTTTCTCTGAAACCTTTTGAAAAAATCATCTGTTCTCTTCCCTTTTGGCGAGGAGTCCCATACTTGTTGCAACCCTTTAGTACTATTTTCTTCAGTTTTCACTTTTGATAAGAGCTACGCCAAGGGATGTTGATAAATGAACCCATTTGTATTCGAGCTGCTTGCTTTATAAATACATTTGACTTCTCATTTACATGGAGGCCAGAGTACTCTCTTATTCAGGATATTTCTCGTATTTGATCCAGGATACTGTTAATTTCGTTTTGGGAGGAGCTATTATTAATATTCTGTACTATCGGAAGGAGTTCTTTCGGTTTTTGACAACCAGGAGTACTGCTTGGATGTTGATGAAAACATTTATATTGTTTCATTTAATTGCATAAAATATTGCTGCTTATTCTGCTTGGGAAAAGGTGTTGTTGCTCGAAAAGTATCCCTACCATGTACTGGAATTTACTGGAGGTAGCCGATCAGAACCACTGCCCTCACATTGTTATCAGTTTTTGAACCATCACTGTATGCTACTGGGTATTGTTGGTGGATTCTGCTTGGCTGGAATGTTAAATTGCATTTTGTTTGCAAGGGATGACAGATGTATGTTTTTTGGGTGGGAATGTTTTCCCAAATTGATTTCGAATAAACAATTGCCCTCTCAGTTACACACTTTGTTTTAGCTATAGAACTTCAGTGCTTGCTGCTTCAATTTCTTCTATAATACTGAGGGTAGTTACTTCCACAAGAAGATTTGGAGCTATATTTGAAATCATTCTGTAGGCCCCCTAAAGATTTTCAGTAAGAAAGGTCTTTGTATCGCTTTAAGTGTTCTTATTTTTCTGGCAGTTACTGATGAGCCCAGATTGCCGCTCCATATGTAATCATTTTGAAGTTGACCGTGTTAATTAGTAACTTCGTTATATGGGAATATATGCCTCATTTAAAACCTCGCATACGATGCAAAATTATAGCCATTGCAATTGTTCGGATTTTCAGATTTAGAAGATGTGGAATCCAAGAGAGTTTCTGGTCTCTTGTAATAGCAAGATATTTGACGCTTTTTACATTTTTAATTCTACAGCCAGCAATTGTTAGGGGTACAAATTTTAGTTTCATTTATTGGCAGTGGGTTTTGAAGATATGAAGTGTTTTGTTACTATTGTTCTTCAGTGCGTCTACTTTGTTTCCTCTACGAAAGCAACGTTATCTGCATAAGCAAATATTTTGAAAAGAGGAGGCTAGCTAAAATTGAATATTCTGTTGAATGTAATGCTCCACATGTCTGTATTCAGGCAGGATTCCTGTGGATATCCTCTGGATTAGTTCATTGATATAATTTCCTTATCATGCAAATTGACACTCTTGCAGTTGTACAGAAATTTTAAAATGGTTTTAGGGCAGCTGATGTTCATGTGTGCCTGGAGTGCCCCCAGCCACCAGACAGAGTCAAAAGCGTTAGCAAGATCCACGCACATGAATAGTGAATATAATTGATTTGCTTTATTACATTTAGAGCCGCTAACAACAGGAAGCAGGACATAGAGCACTTGCAAGTAGTGCTAGGGGCTAACCTTATGTATCTCTAAAAGCAACGAATGGCCAGATGTGATGAAGATGCAATTATTTCGTGCGCAATTAAATGCCATGCCTCACCAGTCCAAGCAGGCTAACATATTGCTTAAGCAACAGTATAATGCCTTCCTCTTATAGGCATTACGTGTACGCAATGTTTAATGTATAAGGCATGTTCAAATGAAAGTGATTCGAAGCGCCGCATGCGAACACTTTGGATTTTCGTGTAAAAATCGTGATAGTGAGCTGTATGTACCACGCATGCGTGTGTGGAAGGAGACGTGCACTAACGTCAGTCGTAAGGACATGGCCTTCATTCAAAAATGGCTGATATGGATGCAACTGCGTTGAAAACGGATCAGAGAGCTGTAATTAAGTTTTGACACTGGAAGGGTGTAAGCCGGCGGACGTTCATCGAAGAATGGTGGCTGTGTACGGATACACGTGTGTGCCGAAGCCCACGGTGGCGAGGCGGCCGAGAATGTTTAGCGAAGGTCGCCAGGACACAATGGTTTTGTCGCTGCCCGGTCAGGCGGACAAGAGCAACATTCGGAAGTATCGAAAAGTTTGTTGCCAATGGATACTCCGCATACTGTCTGACTATCACAAGAAACAGCGAATGGGCCTCAGTTACAGCATTTGGTACGCTACACGACTGACGGTGACGACGTTCTGCAGATCATAGTAACAGGGGATGAAACCTGGTGTCACCACTCCTAGCCGGAAGTGGGACACAGCATGCAATGCAAACATCCCGACTAGACTAGGCCCAAAATTTCAAAACGCTGGAATCAGCCAGCGCGGGACAGCCATTTTCCGACATGCAGGGTCCCCTATTGCTGGAGTTTAAGGAGCTGCAGATCTCCATCAATGACCAACGGTATACCGAAACGCTTGATAAGCTAAATAAGGCTATCAAAAACAAACGCCCAGGTATGCTGTCATCAGATGTCATCCTTTTGCACGACAATGCAAGGCAGCATGCAGCCCAGGTGTAGTCGAGGCATTGGCTCGTAAAAGTGGAAGGTCTTGAAACATCCACATAACAGTCCAGCTCTGCTGCCTTGCGACTATCACATCTTTGGACAGCTGAAGAAAAGCCTAAAGGGTCAACGCTTTCAGTCCGATGAAGACTTAAAGGCTGCAGTTATAAACTGGATCTATGATCAACCGACGTCGTTCTTTGCGGACGGAATTCGTAACCTTCCCAAACAATGGGACGCCTGCCTTAACACATTGGGTGATTTTTTTAACAAACATTGTACGCATTTCAATCAGTAAATATTGCTGTTCCTACCAATGTATATGTCTCGTTTCTGTCGTACACATCTCATGGATACACACCTCGAATCACTTTCATTTGAACGCCCCTCATATAATCTAGGCAGCGACGTAAATGCTCCACCTGCTGAAGTTCGAGCATAGAACGGGATCGCCAGGTTTTATTTTTAGTAATGAGTATAAAGTTTCATAACTATCCACTAGTAAAAACGTAACTATCTACTAGTACCTAGTAACATTAAACTCTTGGCTATTAGCAATCCAATGAATTCTTCACCAATACTACAGAGCATTAATAATATCGCTTCCCAAAACGAAATCAAGAATAGCCTGGATAAGAGGGTACTCTAGCCGCTATGGAAATTAGATGACAGATGTACTTGCGGACATCCCTTAGCCGCGCTCCCATCTAAAGTACAAAGTGAAGATAATAACATTGAACAGTTGGCAATAAGAACGGAACTCCGCACTATAAGGGAGGGGAACAGACGGTTTCCTCCAAATCGCCTCAGAGAAATGAACAAGTTCCAACCCATATGTAACAGGTTATGTCTCTTTTTCCACATATTTCTGGGTTCGGACAGACAGCGGTGGCAGAGCTTGCAATGTCCATTGAATCAAATAATAATAGCACCTCGGTAACAGAATAGTAACATAGGCCATTTTGTTTCCGAGGAGTTGTTAATCTGGGTAGATGATCTAAAGGCCTTTTACCTATTTATTCAAGGTAAATAATAGCTGGTCCCTGCACTTATATCTAACCTAACATTTTAATTAGGGAATCAGTGACGTTAACTATGGAGCATTGATTGCAGCATTCGTATTGATGAGGACGTATATAATTGTTCTTGAAGAAATGAAGTTTTAATCTTCCAAGGAGAAGAAGAAGAGAATTTTACGCAGGCTGGGAGAACATTAATGGGCTGGTAAGATTTAAGATCATCTAAATTTTTATTTTTCTTGGAGAATAGGATTATCTGTCCAATTTCTGGGCAGTTTCTTAGTATCTTTTCTTCTTCAGTGTCTTCATTACAAGAGTCTGACACAAAAACTAAGCCAAATATGAGATTAATTGCTGTAGATGAGGCATTCCTAAGATTTTTTTAACGGCTAGGCACATACATAGGTTCATTGTATCTTGTCGTCTAGCCTAGAATATTGTCGTTGATGGCACATTATGCTGAAGCATTTATAGAAGAAGAAGCTTGCATTCATAACAGATTTAATATTTCTTTTTATTTTAATTGATCAAACGTTTCAACAAGGCAGCGCAAATAAATTAAATGCAGTAGTGCGAAAAGAATGAAGACGGGAAATATCAAAATTAAAATGGTAAATTATGGAGTTATTACAAAATTAAAATCGGAATTTTTCTCAACATAATTTTTAACCTTATATATAAATCTGAGTAATAAAGATGTTCTAAAAATCTGCTTAAAAAGTTTCAGAAAATTGCATAATGCAAATATTCGTGCAAATGTACCAATTCATAGAAAGTTATTAGTTATCATAATCGAACTGGTACAGCAGACTCCTTTTCTGCTTATAATATTAATATCTATAAGTCTTTCTACCTATAAAGCGTTTCTTTCATTTATAAGAAGTTATTCTGCGACTTTTAAGATATTTAACTAAACGTAACGCTTAGCCTTCCAGTGATATGTTTGCACGTTTGCGAGTAATGCAGAGATGGTACGTAGCAGACTTCATGAGAATCATCAAAATAAGAGAAAGAGCTCATTGCTATTCTGGTAATCAATAAGTGAAATAATTTTAGTTACGTTTCGGAGGCATTTAGATCTTTATAAAATTTGCCCATTGTCCAAAATAAAATGCACTTACCTGAAATGTAACCTTTTACTGAGGAATGATATCATTTCTTTAAAAACGCACTTCTGTAATATGACTTCGCCGTCTGTTACATTAAATATAACGTAGGGTATATACTGTTAAGGAAAAAAATTGTTTTAAACCTCTATTCAAAGAAAAATAAATCTATATACAAATAACATAAAATAATTACATATAATATGCAAAACATTATTTTCAATGGGAAAACTTGAGAATTATTTCCGAGTGGAGATATGATAATGTTATCAACAGACATTTAAAAATGACTTTTTTATTCCTGTATGAGCTAGTTGGAAGTAAAAGCATACTGTCGGTTAAAAAAATCCTGATTTTAATATACATAAGTATAAAAAAAATACTTAGGAATCTATGTGGTAGATAATCGTAAACAATAAATAAATAAATAAGACTATGAAAAAACAATAAATTGTTTAGCTAATTTTTACTTGTAGCAGAACGTCTCTTTTTAATACACTCATGTCCATAAATTAAGGATAATGCAAAATCAGGCAAAGGAAAAGTTAGAAGCAAAACAAATTTGACTTATTTGTAAAGCTTATTTATGAAACAAAAGGTAAAGAGCAAACAAATATGCTATATGTTTGATATTATTAAAAAAAAAATTTTGTATTTTGATATTATTAAAAAAATTAGCGATTTTTCTCCCTAAAGCAAATTACAAAAAAAAAAAAAACCTATTTACAAAAAACCAATATTATATGGTTGGTATGATTATTAATACATTGTACGTCTCCCAGACGATGCAATACAGTCCGTACAACACCTAGGCATTCTGAGTATCAAATTATCGATCTGATCTTGGGGGATATTACACCACTCGAAAAGCAATGCTCTCCGAAGTTCCGGTAGACATGTAGAAGGAGGTTGACGGGCTGCAACTCGTCGGCCAAGCATGTCCCACTCGTGCTTTACTGGATTCAAGTCCAGTGAGAATGCTGGTCAGTCCATACGGGTGATATTCTCCGATTTAAGTCATTCGCTTACGATGTTTGCACGGTGAGGACGGGCGTTGTCATCCATAAATACAAATTGTGCGCCCATGGCCCCAAAGAACAAACGTACATGTTATTCCAGAATGACGTTCCGATAGATTTGGCTTGTCATGGTTCCAATTTGAACATGCAGGTCAGTTCTGGAACCCAGAATAATTCCACCCCGAACGAGCACTCCTGCACCACCGTAACGGTGTCGTTTAATGATGTTTTCTTGGCGGTAACGGTTACATGGAGCTCTCCATATGAAAGTCCGGCGAGAATCAGACTGCAAGCTAAACCTGGACTCGTCGGAAAACATCACAAAAGCCCACTGTTGAGGTGTCCCCAATGCATGCTCTCTACTCCAGGCTAACCGCAGGCGACAGTGAGTTGCAGTAATTGGAAAGCATCTGACAGGTCTACGCGCATATAGACCAATCTGCCCTAAGCGTCTGTACACGGTCTTGCCTTGAAATTGTCGTACTAGTGGCTGAAGAGAGCTGACGAGACAGGTCTGAGGCTGTGCTCCGCCTGTTTTTGGCAGTAACTGCCAAATACCGGTCCTCATTCGACGTTGTAACTCTGGGGCGACCTGTGCTGTAACGTCTACTCACATTACCATCATCTTGGAATCGTTGCCAAAGCGTGGAGATGACACTCTGGGCAATTCCGAGTTCGTCTGATACTTCCAGTTGGGTACGCCCACATTCCAGACAGCCGATAATTCCACCACATAAAAAATTATCCAAATGCGTCCTTCGTGTCATAACTATTCGGTGATTGCACTGAAATGCTTATAAAGCGCCTGCGAACAATTTTACTTCTTTGCCACACTCTCTTACACTCTCGTCATTGTGACGTACCATCGGTGTCATCTGGTTACTTCCTGAAATTTGCATATGATTCTTGAAGATGTGTGTAGTGATTTTACAGGTGATATATTTATTTTAGAGTTCGATTTCTGCATGACTCCGAATTATCCTTAATTTATGGACATGAGTGTAAAATCATAAAATTATTTGTTTACATTAAATATTAAATAAGCAATTATAATATAGGATATAACCCACAGCAATGTACACATGAAATTCTCCATGGCTGGTTTTATCGCCAAAAATAAATGTTTATATAGTTATCGCCAAATTCCCCTCTGGAATTTGTTTGGTTATTTAAATATGGGAAAACTCACGAGTGCTTATCTGTCTAAGGAGAGGGATGCCGTCATGGAGGACGTTTTAAGGAAAACTGGCTCATATTTACGTTACACATGAGAAAAAATACAAAATCCAATCATGAAACCCTCCCGTTCGAATGAAATCGAACTCTGGTCGAACAAAGTACTCAGCTGTCTTAATCACTCTGCACTGGTGGGCTTGCACTCAAGAATAATTTTAATTACCAGTAACTGCAATAACGGTGAAATTTTAACGTCATATATCATAAACAATGTAATAAGTAAGATTAATATTTCCTTTTGTGATTTTTTTGCATATAAAATACAAAAAAGTAGAAATTCTATATCTCATACTTTTATTTCAAAACCGTATTAACCAGGAGTTATAAAGCTTATATTATTGTTGGCTCGTCACACGTTCGAGCAGTTATTGCAAACAATGATTAAAATGCTTTTTTATCTATATCATGTTTATATCTTGCAAGGTGACCTTACAGAACAACTTGGGGTCAAAAAAGGAGCACTTGCTCATCCAGATGACATCGGCATTGTTGGTATTGTTCCTGTTCTTATACAGGTATTTATGGCATTGGAATAAAGTGCAAAAAGAATAACATTTCTGTTACCGAAAGTAAAACTAAATATATGCCTTGTTTAAAATCTGACTTACCACCTAGTCATTTAGAAATTAGTAGCTATAGATTTGAAAAATTATACAGTTTCACTTATGTGAGAGGGAAGATGAATTTTTAAAATGAGAACACTTCTGAAGTACTTAAAAAAATCTCTACTGCGAATAGATGCTTTCTTGGCCTGAAGAGCTATTTAAAAATCCAGCTCTCTCAAGTTAAGAAATAAATTAGTTCTTTACAAGAGTCTTATGACATCTGTCCTGATTTATGTGTTGGAAGCTTGGGCGCTGACTTAACGTGATGAGGAAGCTTTGGGGATTTTTGAGAGAAGGATATTGCGCTGCATACTTGGTGGGATCTGTATGATAAGAAGATCTAATTTAGAGCTATGCAAGAGCTATAGACAACCTGATGTAGTAAAATTCTTCAAACTACAGAGACTTAAATGGGCTGGTCGTCTAGCCAGAATGCATAAAGATCGGTGATGTAAAAAATATTTCTTGCAAAGGCCATGGGAGCCAGACCTCGGGGTGGATTCCTGTGAAGATGGATCGATTGCCTTCACAATGACTCAAACATTCTAAAGGTCAAAAACTGATAAGCAGTTGCCAAAAGCAGAGTTGCCTAGAGAAAGGTAGAGGGCCAGGGCCCACCAAGGGCTATCAACCCAATGAAAATAGATTATAATCAGAATTAGATTATAATCAAATGCGATCTGTCAAGGGCCAAGACATGAAACCATATTTCCTTACCAATTCCCTTAGAATCGATTGATCAACCATACGATCGCTACGCTATACAGTAAGTTTGCCTCCTATTATTTCATATATACCAGTAAACCATAGTGTATTCCCTCAAAATCCTAAAATTCCATGCAGTGTTTCTAAGGGAGCCTCCAATATAATTAATTAAATAAAACTTCTACTTCTGTTCTTATTGTTACTTATCGTATGAAGTACGTCCATTTTATGAGTAAAATTAAAATGAAATACCCCGTGTCTAAAATTAAGATTTCCACATTATGTCGAATTTCTAAAAAACTAATGGGCAGATTTTAATGAAATTTGGTATGAATATGCAGTTATAAAAGAAAACAATGTACGATTTAAAAATCATTTTATGTACCCTTGATTATCACAAGATTATCGTAAATCTTATACTACAGGACTGCTCAAAATCTGCGTTGCAATATCGAACTAAAATGAGTCTAATATGGGGTATGCTTCCCTCTCACAGACAGGCAGGTCGCTCAACGTGAGGCATACCAGACAAAAGGCAGTTGAGGAATCCTGTAGCAGTCGATCCCACTCCTGCCACAAGGCACTTTCCAACTCCGGGATGGTTCTCGGAGGGGATGGCAAGTGACCTCCTAAGAGCACCCCAGACATACTGTATAGGGAAGACTCATTTAGCCAATCCATGCGGAGAATATCTTGTCTTTCCAGGTGACCGTCCAACAGTTGAGCATTCTGTGGAAGAGAGTTGCCGTCCATTAACAGGAACACAGCACAAACTGCGCCCCTGAATGTTGAATATAGGCTTCTGAGATTTCCTCTCTTTATCTCATAGCAGACAGGGACCCTTTGTCAAATACATGAAGGGGTGTACAACCATCCAACATAATGCCTACCCGAACCACCACTCCTATGCCACCATAATGATCCCAGGCTGGATGTCGCCTTATCTGTAAAACGCACGGTGCTTCACTGAGTCTGGTCCAATGCTTACGTTGTCTGCACATTGGAAACACGTTGTCTTATGTGTTGCAGGGAGCGAGACGGAAACAGCGGGTCGTTTGGCATACGGCTGTATCTCAAGTTTTTCGTGCTACTGTAGACAACTCAAACAGGAACTGGGACTCCCAGACCTGGAAACTAAGACCGTGCAAAAGCCTCAGCCCCTTAAGGGGCAGTCCGTGGGGGCGTACACCCCCGTCAGCCCAGGGGGACGTGAAGAAATTGGGGATGACAGTAAAATTGTGAGTGAACAGCTTGCACTGTCACTGAGAGCAGCTTGGAGACGAAGAAAGTCAATCTCCGAATGTTGACCCAGGGGAATAAAACCCCCAAGGACAGCCCGCGAAATCAAACCATATAACTCTACCACAGACAGAGGAACAGACACGGCAGTACCAGTACGGTCCCTGCCAAGCCTGAAAAAAGCTGAGAACAAACTCGGGCTCTAGTCCTGTGAACTTCACAGGACTGTCCCGTCGTTGAGACCGCTTTAGTACAGATCCTAACCAGTACTTCCCAGGAATTCTCCTCAGTCAACCCCTGGGGGAGTGCTACTGTAGACAGTGAAATTCAGGCTCTAGTGAGAGCATGCAGTGTGTAGAGTTGTTAGATATTTTTGATGTCAGGAAGTTGAAGAAATGAGCAACGCTTTCGCCGGGAGTCGAACCACCGACCTCTCGGTTACGCGTCGAGCGTGCTCCCCACTACACCACGAAAGGATGCGAAGAAGGCGAGACAAATACCTTATACGTTTAAGTGAGAGCTTGAAGCTGCAGCAGTCCTGTCTTGCCAGGCTGAAAGAGCGAAATATCAATCATCATCGGTCATTGTGCGTATTGGTCGACCTTGTCCAGGTCTTCTCGATGTGGCTTCAGTGTTCTGAAACCGTATGCTCAAATTGTAGACAACAATAGGCGTTATATTGAGCTCTGTAGCCACCTGCACTTGCAATTGGCCTACTTTCAATATACTGACAGTTCTCCATTGCATTCCGTCATCTATACGTTCGTGGCTACTCATTTTACCGGAGACTAAAATTTACATAATGCTTGCGAGAAACACGGCGAATGCTGGGAAGGAGTCGGATCACTCAAATGAGAAAACAAACTTCGTTTGCTTTTATTCTCTCCACAATCACAGCTCTTCAGACACACAATAAGCTTTAATTATTCGACTCGAATATTTGCAAAATTCTTTGGACGGATACTTACTACTTATAGTTCAATAATTTCCCCCAAAATAGGCATAATGTTCAAATTCCCTTAATTTTGCTCACGAGTATAATTTGAAGTGGGATAAAGCTTAGATTTTACTGAATCTAAATTCTAAATACTCTTCGAACCTCTCAAAACTTTAATAGCAGAGTAATTATAGAAAGTTTTGGGATATTATTTAATTCCAATTTCAGTCATAGAACCCAACAAACACTAACAAGCGAATAATCGCTTAAGTGTGAGAATAAACAAGTAAGACTTAAAAAGGGCTAACTACCCTTTATTTTACAGGATAATTACAATTAAATCCTAACTCGGAGTATACAAAAAGCCTCCACTTGGGCTTGAACTTAAATAATTATGAATTTAAACTTAACTAAGCTTAACTAAAGCTATCTGAAAGATATAGCCGAAACTATCAGGTTTTTAAGTAGTTGGCCCCTAAATATTAATTAAATTGGCTAAGCCAAGCAAAGGCCTAAAGTATGGCCCAGCTTAGTAGCTAAGAGAGAACGTAACTAAAAGGCAAACGCGCGCTAGTCAGGAAAATCAGACTCTCTCTCTCGAAGTCGGCGAAACATCGACTTAAATAGTACTCTTACTCATTTGCATTAACTGCGTTTCTGAAATTACAGTCTGGTAGGAAATTGTAAGCTGAAATTAGAAGAGATAGAAAGGTTGCATAACTTAAAATAACTGTTAATAAAATTGGGATAAACCTAAAATAAAATTGGGATAAAAGATCAATCTATTAATAACTTCATAATGGGCAGCCCTATTGCGAATAGCCGTTAAATCTACATGTTCAAAATTTTCGGGATCTTCCAGATAAACGTAAATGTCTTTAAATTCTGGGTCCGTTTTTAATTCGGTAATTATTCTTCCCCAGGATTCAATAATTTTCGCATTAGCATCGTACATTTAATTGTTTTTCCGTCTTTATCGATCTTTACTCTTGATAGTGCGTCCGCAACCACATTTTCTTTCCCCGGTGTGTGTGCAGTTTTAGTGTCCAACGTATGAGCCAAGGCGAAAGATTTTTACCGGAGTACAGGGGATCAACTGCCACGTGATCTGAATACACAGTTATCGGGGCACTTCCAAATTACGGAATACAATTAGCACGGAATTTTTGCACTGCTAATAGAACCGCAAGGGTTTCTCGCTTAGTTGCGGTATAATTTCGTTGAGTTTGATTAAACGTCTTGCTAAAAAAAGCTATTGACTGCCTATTTTGGGAACGAACTGAGCCAATTGCGTAGCCTGACGCTTTTGCTGCAATTTACAAATTTTCATCCCCTTCCAAAAATTTAAGAACAGGGGCGTTAATTAAGGCGTGTTTCAACTCTTCAAACGCAGAGTTCGCCTCCGCTGTCCATGTGAACCTCGTTTTTTTTTTTTTTTCGTTTCAGAACCAATAAGGGTTCAGCTATCTTTGAAAAATCTTTCATGAATATTCTATAATAGAAACACATTCCCAGAAAAGATGACGATACCTTTCTGGAGATTTTATAGCCGAAGTACCTCTATTAGTTGGGGGCAAATTTGCACTTTTTTTGATTAATTTTGAGGTCCGCCTCATTTAATAATGTAAATCTTCTTCCTCTAAATGTTTAATGTGTTTCTCTAAGGTTCCGCTTGTCACAATAATATCATCAAGATAGATAACTGTACTTTTGCCCAAGACTGGCCTTAAAACAATATCCATAACTTTTTGAAATGTAGCCGGAGCTCCGCTTAAGCCAAACGGCATTCTCAAAAAGGCATACACGCCTGACTTTGTAATAAAAGTTTTTTCGTGTAATTTGAAAATAGCCTGACGTATCTTATAATTTCATCTATTATCGGAAGGGATATGTGGGGTATTTCGTTATGCTATTTAATTTTCGGTAATCAAATGGGAATCTCCACGCGTTCGGATCTGCGGATGGCAGTCCATTCTTCTTTCCACATAAAACTAGAGGACTAGCATAGGGACAGGTATTTGGCGTAATTATCTTATTCTCGAACATTTTCTTAATGTGTTGCTCGAGAATGCCTTCCTTCACCCGATCGTATCTATAAGGTTTTGAACGAACTGGACGCTCACTACCAGTATCGATGCTATGTGAGACAATCTGGCAGGAGCCAAGTTTGTCATCAAATAATTGAGGAAAAGTTTTTACCAATTCTTGAATTTTTTATTTTTCTCCTTCTTCGAGGTGACTTAGCTCCCGGGCGGCGGGTTTTTCTTCTTGAATTTTATCCATCTAGACCTGTAAGGTAGAATCTCTAAAATTAATTTTTGCGCTAGCTGCGCATAAGAAATCAGCCGCCAATATAACTGCCGCTAGCAAATTCTTTACTACGAGAAAGTTTATTTTCTGAACCTCCTTCTTTATTTGATCATGCAGCCCCACTTTTTTCAAGCAGACACACTGTTTGCCTTGGGCAGCAATCAGCCGTTGTCCCGTTGTCTTAAACAGTCTAGACGACGTAAATGTTTTTAAGGAAGTCCTGCGATAGGAAACTGCATTGAGCTCAGGTATCCAGTAGAGCGGTCGTAGGGACGTCGTTTGGTTATATCTGGACCTCTGGCAAGGCCGAATTTTGTACGACTTACGTATTCAGTTTGATTTCTGAGGGATTTACCTTCTCCAACGGTGACTTCACCCTCCTTCTGGTCACGGTGACTAGTTTAAATTTTCCTTTTCAACCCGTTGGTCCAACTGCTTTTTATTTTCCCACGCTTTCGTCTGACCAGCTTTTTTCTTATCTGGCTTTGCTACCTCCCCCTCTACCCGATAGGAATTCTGCTGATCTTGAGGTTTCGTCTGAGCATGAAACCTTGGATACTGCCTAAAATTGTTCGCGCACGTGTTTTTGGTATTTCGCCTACTCTGAAATTTGACAGCTAGTTCGAATAAGCTTTCCAGCATTTGCGGATTTTTAACTTCAAGAAAATCTTGAGTTTACGGAAGCAACCGCGGCAAAATTATTTCGATGATTTCTTTGTCGGGCCTTTTTTCATATAGCAACTCGACAATGTAGATCTTTCTTAAGATGAAGTCTGTTAACTCGTCATCATCAGTTTGATATTTACTGAATAATTCTGATTCGAGTCTTGCGCGGTCCCTTCAACTGGGAATGCTTTTAATAGCGAATTTTTAAATTTTTCCCACGTGTACGTTTCGGATCCTGCATCCCCCACCAAATTCTTGCCAATGTTCTTGTAACAGCTGATGGCTTGACCTTTTAAATTCGTCGTAGTGATGATAATTCTCTGCGGCTGGTTGACAGGATATAATGTGAAGTGTATATCCAGCTGCTCCAGGAAGGTCATTACGGATCCTCTTCCATCAAAAGTTGCTGTTGGCTTCATCGCCGCTCTCATAGTTTCCACGATAAATCCGAAATCATCCATGGTGTTTGGTTGTGGCTGAGGGAACTGAAAGGAGGAAAGGATCAACAAGAAATTTCACGACGTAGCGGCATGGTTCGTTAAGAACAACTTCGGGCGCCAAATGTGGGGTATTACTTATTTAGTTCCAGTGTTCAATCTTAGAGCCCCACAAACACTAACAAGCGAATAATCGCTGAAATGTGAGAATAAACACGTAAGACTTAAGAAGGGTTAACTACCCGTTTTTTCTCAGAATGAATACAATCAACTCCTAACTCGGAGTATACACAAAGCTTCCACTTGGGCTTGAACTTGAATAATTATGAATTTAAACTACACTAAACTTAACTAAAGCTATCTGAAAGATATAGCCGAAGCTATCAGGTTTCTAAGTAGTTGGCCCCTAAATATTAATTAAACTGGCGAAGCCAAGCAAGGGCCTAAATTATGGCCGAGCGTAGTAGCTAAGAGAGAACTTAGCCAAAAGGCAAACGCGCGCTAGTCAGAAAATTCAGACTCTCTCTCTCGAAGTCGACGAAACATTGACAAAAGCCCCGTTCACACCAACGCGGTCACGCGTTCGGGCGTAAAGCGTTGACCAATCAGAAGCGAGCTCAGAGGCTGCATTTTCCGGACGAACGGAGAACGCGTGAGTTGACTTAACTTCAACTTTTCGGCGCTTCACGCGTGAGTTTCAAGCATCTCGTTTCAAACGTCCAGTTTATACCACGTTTTTTTAAATGTTTGCACTTCCAAAAATTCTTCGTGATGAAAAAAAAAGTCAAATGGACTAATCTTAATAAAAATTCCAGATAAGTTTATACCACGGTTTTTAAATGTTTGCACTTCCAAAAATTCTTCGTGATGAAAAAAAAAAAGTCAAATGGACTAATCTTAATAAAAATTTCAGATAAGAATAAAAAATGCACATGCTAATAGAATAAATAGCTTTATACACTATTCAAAGGAAAATTCTCAAGTTAGCAGTAATAAACCTTAATAACGAACCATAAATTATACATGGTTGATAATTTTTGCAGAATAATCTAATGCAATAGATTGTTGCAAGAAAATAGTGATGGATTTCGAAATTCCAGATTTTGAATTTTTCTTAAAGTATAACTACATCAATGTAAAGTTGCTCTTGTTGCCTAGTGGATAAAACGTTGGCTGCTTGAGTTAAAGATTTTGGATTCAAGTGTCACCAGGAGTGGTGTTGTAATGCAGTTGGTATTTTAAAACAAATATTTACCGAAAATATTATCACTAGTTTCAGAGTAGGTCAGATGCTTCTTCAGTTTCCTGAAGTTGAAGTGTGAAAACCAAGCTTACCCACAAGGTACCTTAGCGCGGAGGTAACACGCTTAAGTAGAGCAATCAGCGGGTACTAGAGAATTGTATTGCGGGTTCGGGCTTTGCTTTTTCCTACCTTTGATGGTACGAATACAATATTTTTTTTAAATACCTACCAGGACTTTTTTTTGGGGGGGGGGACACAAGAAGCTTGCATTTATTTTTTCCTTTCATTTCATTTCATTCATCATTCATATAAATCTAATTTTTGCTTAGCATTGTGTGCATTATCCTTCTTTTGACTACGAGCAATTCATAAAATGATCTGATTACTGTGATCTGATTCTATTTCGGCTGACACGAGACTAGCAAAAGCGATACTGGTATTAGTTAAAGTTGCTGTTTCATCTAATAGGAAATTTAGTGAGTTCTGAATTTTAAACGAGCGGTGACAAGTAAACTATTTGCTTAAAAAAAATTAAGAAAACTGTTATTTATACAGAAAACTCGCTAGTATGTAGCTGATTTTGTGGAATACTGCTATGCATTTTAATGGCTTCAGTGTTTGTTTTTCTTAACATGCATGACCACTTTTTGAACAATTTATATATGAACTTAACCAAAGGTCTAATCTTGATGATAATTTTTCATTAATTTAAAGAACTTTTGCATGAGCATTAGAAAATTTGCTAATTGTGGAATTCAATTTTTAACGCAGAAAAAGAAGTTTATATAAAATGAAGTTAGTTCAACGAATTTTAGATAAAAGGTGACCTTAAAAAATAAGTCTTTAGATAGTGGCTGTTCATTAATCTATGAATGACTAATTGAAGTAATTACCGTTACATTTAAGGTAAAAAATGTGCACATAAGGCAGAAATTAAAACATTTAAAAAAATTGCTGTTGTTTATTAAAAATAGCTGCTGTTTTTAAATGTGATATTTAATTTAATAATGCTGTAAATCCTACATATATTTAAATAAAATATACTTTTTTACTGCATTATTTCAACCAATTAAGGGAAGTTCATTTAAAGAAGCATTTAAGGTAAGTTCATACATCATGCAAAAACATTTATGGTATTCCAACCCATGAAAAATTTACTCTTCAAAATAGAATAATGAAATTAGGATTTTTTAATTATCATTCAAAACTCATAAATAAATTAAATTAGATATATACAGCGTTATATATATACAACGATCCTTTTCTAAGATATCATATTCCTGTCTTCCAAACGATTATTTTTTGCGATATTCTGACAAAAATTAGTGTTCTGCTTTTGAATAAATGAGGCAAAAAATTCGTCGAATTGATGAGGCGTCATGTAAAAGTAATTAAAGGAAATTTCGTTTCGTTCAAGCGCATTTCTTCAATTAAATTCTATGCATCTCCTTGCTACTGTCATCTCTCACATATTAATATAAACAACTGCATTCTGCTTCTCTTACACAAAGTAAAATAAGTTTTAATCGAGCAGAAATTAAATCCATTTTAATTTAAAAATGTAATCCTAAAAAGTCAAAATACCACACAAAATTTTCATGTTTTTCCCCAAGTTTCCGATACGAAGAGCCATCTAGTGCGAGCATATGACAACGCTTAAAGCGAAAGTTGCCGCGCCGGTGTGAACTGACGTACGCGGAAAGCGTTTTCTTCCGCGTTGCCGCTTTGCGCCCCAACGGACTAGTGTGAACGCAGCTTTAAATAGTACTCGTACTCATTTGCATGAACTGCGTTTCTGAAATTACATTCTGGTAGGAAATTGTAAGCTGAAATTAGAATAGATAGAAAATTAATATTAAAAGTTTTTAATTAAGGTAACATTTGAAACTAGTTTTTGATTAAAAAAAAACAAATTTAAAAATATTTTTTTTAATTGCGTCTATATTTATTTTAAAGTTACCACTGTAAGTAAGCAAATGAAATACGCAAATAAAACTAAAAAATCTTGAGATTCATATTCTCAATATATTTACAGAAAATTATTTGATTAACATCTGAAATATTTTGCTTTTTTCAAAATCTTTTTACATCAAAGCAAGTATGTAGGGACGGAGAAGATTATTTGAAGAGTTAACATAGGTAATTTAACTCATTGTTGTTTGATGTTCGATGTAGGAACCCATTTCGTGTATAGTGCATCCCCAGAGCCCAGTCTGTCAAATTACAAATCTCTGGGAGTACCATAAGCGAACATGGAATGCTAAATTTGTACTGGAAAATTACTAACATGACATCAGAGCCGCCATAAGATAAGATCTACATAAATTGCAAACTCGTATTCTTTTGTAATAAACACTTCTGTTGGAAATGAATAAAACTAATCTTTTGGATGTTTTGAGTTAAAATGTTTAACACTGTTAGAATTAGTTAGGATTTGAGAAATACGAATACTGAAATCGAGTGAAGATTCAAATTTCCGAAACTGAAATCTTTTTCTAGGGTTTATAGAATTCAAAATTTCCGAGTGTTCCGTTCCTAGAAATGTTGACTTTCTTTTCACCTTCGCATCGTGTGCAAGGTTTTCGGAATAGGCAAAGTTTGAGGCTGAAAATATAGCGGAAAAAATAACTCAAAGAGGAAAAGTCGTAATAGGAAACATCACAGAGAGATAAGAAAGCAAAGAAAAAACATTACCAGTTCTAAAATATCGTGGCAGGAAACGAAGCGGTGCAGAACCTTTGCTATTTAAAAACATTGTCGTACAAAATATCGTGATAAAAGATAAAGCACTTATAAATCATCTCATTATGACGAGATTGCAGACAGGCGTTTCTTAACTGAAAACTTTTAAGTGCATTTTCGCGTAATGATTTGTGAGCACATTTTTAACGCAAGTAATATTTTTATCTCCTGATTTTTAACGCATAAGTTTTCTTCTAGCTTTTTCAATAAAAGATTAATACAAGAGAATGAAACGTAGAAGCAAAAATAATACTTATTTCTTCTTATATCACAAATCAGTTCGCGAAATTTCAATTCAAAATTTGAAACGTTTTCAGTCAGAAAACGCATGCCTGGGATATTATTATCATGCTATGATTTACAGGTGAATTTACTAAGATATTTTGCACGACGATGTTTGAAAACTGCTAAGTTTTTCCGCCGCTTTATTTTCGACGATGCTTTGTACTACGTTGTTCTAGAATTATTTCCTTACTCTGTTTTTTCCTACGATGATTTTTAGACTACGTTTCCCCCTGTGTTGCTTTATCCACGACGTTTTCTTTCATCATGTTTTCACCTGTAACCAGTTTGATGATCATTGGTATATATATATATATATATATATATCTTCATCATGGTTTAAGCAGACAGTACGATGATG